>CAJHNH020008454.1:322500-390000 GCA_905116865.2 Candidula unifasciata | reverse complement strand
TTTTGGCCGATGCTCGACGCACATTGTAAAAGGCATGACCGACGTTTAATCAGAATGCTACTGGCACAATTAGTACGGAAACTCTGGGCTGGCTGCTGAAGATGGGGACGGAACGCTTATGTGAATGTCCCGAGTGCTGTGATGTCGGTTCTTGAATCAACTCAAATCACCTCCCAGCGGTGTAAATGTTAATGATCCCGGTCTTTGATATTTTAAATATATTCAACCGATGATATTTCACCATGACATCGCTCCAGGTTGCCAAGCATCGTCACTCTTGGTCTACCTCTGCCTCTTTTACCGTTAGTCTTCCAGTCATCACGATGCTCTCTAATGTCTTTCTTCTCACCAAATTTCTTTCTTATAGTTGTATACGGATGAGAATGTCATGGAACCAACTGCCACAGAGCGCCATGCTAAAGAATTTTAAAGAACACAGAGCAAGGGCAAGACCGCACAAGAGATGGAGCGAAGCCTTCAAGAGCAACCTAACAGAAATGAACACAAACCTGTACAATGTATTGGAAAAAGCGCACAAACGATCCTTACGCCCCCCCCCCCCCTTTTTTTTCCTAAACATTTCGCTGGGATAAATGGTGGAAAATAAGAAAATGAAAAAGAAGAAGTATATAGATGTTGTTTAAGAATCTCATTAGCAATTTCCCGGCAGTCATTGTCTGATCACGGTTTCCGCCGCAATAAAGTAAAATACTCTTGTCCACGCACGCCTTTAGGGGTATTGGGTGGTTAAAGTAACTTTAATCCCCTTAAAAAGAGTGGGTCACTTTTCATTCAGAAGTTTGTTGGGCACGTCGCCTTTCCTGAAGAATACAGGCGTGTCCTGTTCTGTTGTTTGCTTTTTACGTTGTCTTACATTTACGTTTTCATTCCGAGAAAGATAATGCCTGTGAAATAGGTTGCAGTACTCTGTAGTGGGCTGTGTTAGGCCCAATTTATCCATGCTTTTGGAGTGTTTAAAGCGCTAGAGCGCTAAAATATACAAAACGCGAAATCAACGGCATTGCGAAACACCTCCGTAACCTTGTGCCAAGGTGACAGGTTCAGGAACTACCAATCAAAAGTGAGCTAGTGAGTATATGGGCGGGGCGTGAAGAGACTAACGTTACGTGTACCGTATTACGCATATTGCTTGTTAAGGGGTCAGTGGGTCTATTCTTTTTCTGTTCCTCCCACTACCCCCCCCCCCCCCAAACACAAGGAAAAGGGGAAGTGAAGGAAATGACGGCACGAAATGGTCAAACCGTTAGTCTCCCGTTCTGAAGGCAATGTGCTCGTTTTCCGACCTCGTTGTTTGGTTCATGAGTGCAATTTTCACAGAGATCCTTGGGATCGTCGCCGAAGCTACGGTATTAGTGCTTTGTGCTGATCTCTCAGCAGGCGGCTAGAAAAACCGAGTCAATTAGGATCAAATCCAGTGCAGTGAAATTGACCTTTATCCTTTAGCAAGTCTTTTGCAGAAGGTCAATCTCACCGCAACCCTTCGAATGTATTCTCACCCCTTCGATAGCACCCGATCCTCATGCACTTTTTTGTCCCCACGCCGCTTTTAACTCTTTTGGTCTAAAAAGGTTTTGTACAAAAATCATAATTGTTTGCAACAAATTTTGCCACGAAAATTTAGCCACTTGCTGTGTTGTTAAAGTTAGTTGGATATCCTTTATAGGACGTTGAAGAACCCACTTCAGCATTTTCTTGGTTTTTGTGCTTTTTTCAAGGTGAAATTTACTTTCAGTAGTTTGCCATTGCCATTGAACAGTCAGCTCTCGGTACTACTGTCAAAACCAGCGCAAGACAAATTTTCAGCAGCTGGGATCCTTTGTTTTTTAAACTCTAAAGAGAGTAAAATAGTCAATACCCAATGCCCAGCATCCCTATCGATCTATCACTGCCTATCTCCTTCCAGGCAGTGTGCCTTCCATTAAAGTTCTTTCCAAACCACAGCCACAATGATTACATTAACCTCGACTTGACAGCTCAACAGCATCTGAAGAGCTGGAACCTGTCGGTCAATGTGGCACCGACTCTGCTATTCCCCTACCCGCTGCACCCATCTTGCAACTGCAGTCTAGCGTAGCGCAGAGTAAACTGTATTACTCTAGAGACCGGACTTTTTTTTTCTCCTCCTCTCACTCTTCCTAGTAATTTTTGCTTCATTTTTGCTCCCTCCCGCCGGTTTCCTCCTCAACAACAGCTTTGATCACTCAGCATGGGCACCGGAACCTGGGAGCACAGGTAGATTGAGGCCCCGACTCTCCCTACCTCGATCTGAAACAAATGCACTATTTTAAGGTTGGGGGGGGGGGGGGTGGTCACAGGACTTTTCTCTTCCCCTAGAACAAGGGTATTCATCTGGTGGCCCACGGGCAAAAACTGGCGCACAGAGGCCTTGCAAGTGGTCCACATATTATTGCCGGTTGTCACGTATTAATGATCTTTTTGAACGAATAGAGACACAGATGAGTATAATTTATTTTGTACATTAGAGTCCTATGTAGTCACTTCACAGCTAGAGCGTATTTGTGTATGTGTACTGTGTTGTTCTTTATGTGCTGATGAAGGCTAATAGCCGAAACGTCCTTTGTTTGTTTAATATGATCGATTTTGTAAAGCTAACATAAACTATTCGTTTTTTCTAACCCCTTTTTTATCTTCCCTATAATTCCCTACCCCTTTAAAAACCTTTCCTGAGACTGGAACCGTCGACCCGTAGCCGAGGTCATAAACAAAGTTTTGCCCCTGAGTTTAGGCTGAGGTTTGAACAACGGATCAACATCATGGCACAATGGTAGTAACCCATTAGTGCTCAGTTCTACTTCTAACTCAAGTCTGAGTCAGAAGAATCTGTATATAGGTCTAGCCCTATATTCCCAATACGCCTAAAGGCGAGGAAAATTGACCTTCACCTTTTTACTATTTGTTTTCGATATATTATTTTTTTCGCCGTTTGGAACATAAAAATAATATTAATTGCACACTTAAACAAGGCTTAGTCAATTGGAGTCCATCCTTGCTCCTAGAAAATTATAAAGGGGATTAGCAACCTCGCCACCCAAACAAATTCTTCGTGGTGGCGCCCTTTGCTCACTATCAGAACGACCCGCGGCATTCATTGGGCTGCGGACAATTTACGCGCCATTTAAGTTTGATGATACACTGCTATTGTGTGTATGGCGCTGTTGTTGAACATGGCGGCCGGTGAGACAATGAGGCCGGTGACTGTGGGGCAGACATTTCTCATTAAATATCCAAACATGGCTGTCATTCCCAAATGTCAGAAATAAATCCACAGGCATTGATCGCTTTAAGTACCCATTCTTTGTATTCTTCTTCTTCCGCATTCGTTCGTAAAAGAACAGTTGGCACGGTGTGTTGTGCTTTATAGCTTCTTCTGCTTCTTCTTCTTCTGCATTCTACCCTCTCAACACAGAACCATCTGTATAGATAATCATATCAGAAAAGGAGATGGAGTCACAAGTGAACAGCTGGGAGCAGTGATGGACATAGTACCGGTAAATGATTTCACGGAGCACCAAGGAATCAGGTGGTTTGGTCATCTGTCACAATCGAACAAAATCAACCAGCTGCTAGAGCGTGCTACATGAGAGTGGCGGGATGCAGGGCAAGAGGTCGACCGGGAAAAATATGGGTGCACTGCAGCGGCGCATCATTAGCACATCCTGGCACAACTGGCAACACACAGGAAGCTACATATAACTCCTCTCTGCGACGCTGCGAAATTAGCAGTAGGTCAAAGGAAGAAGAAGAAGATGAACATTAGGTATACAGTACTATTCAGTTGTAGGGTATTTGTTGAGGTGAGTATCAAGATAGTCTGCTTATTTCCCAGGACATATTCTGGTGCCTATTTCTCACTGGGTTAATCTTCACTCACTGGGAATTTTTAAATATTTGCTTAGATGCACACTGGAGCCAGCAACCATCAAAGCGCGCCACCACCCAGAAATCTTTGGGGTGGGGGGATCTTAGCCACGAACCCCCCCCCCCCCTCCCCCCCCATGATTTTTTAGGCAGCTGGGCTCAAGGAGCTGGTTTAAGCCCTTTTAAAGTTCGCAGTAATAATGATAATAATGAAAATTATTATAATCACTACGAAATGTTGAATGCCAAATAAATGTAATATCTAAATTCACATTAAATGTATAAGCAGATACAGAACTTTCAGTTAGACGATTTTGTAGAAGATGATGCAGGCAGACCTTAATTAAAATGTAAAAGATGTGAATGTCTGACTTCCAAAAAGGTAACTACACAGTGCTGCATGGTGAAAGTACTAACCGAATGTGTTTAGTATGCTCAAAGTAATCGTAAAGAAACACTGTTTTGCTTTATGGTTATGGAGAAAAAGTAAATTATCGCATACAATGCTTTGCTTGAGAAAGGGTTAAGTTGTGTTGAGTTGAATTTGGAAACGACATCACAGCACGCGGGGCATTCCCACAAGCGCCCTGTCCCCATCTTCAGCAGACAGTAAAGAGTTCCGATACTAATGGTGCAAGTAGCATTCTGATTAAACGTCCGTTTTGCCTTTTCTCTGAGCCTCGAGCATCTGCCAGAACCTCTCGTCACCCCCCGCTGCATCAATCTCACCAGACTGTGGTGATCCATCTGCTCCTCCGAACTGTACACGCTCTCCGACAAGGCACTAGCCACGTCTGCCTTATCATGCATCAGTATTCCACCAAGTTGTGCAGAGCCAGGCAGTCTGTTCGCCTGTTCATTTCCCAACACACCGACGGTTCCCGGTGAAAAAAATCCAGACAATACTCCTCACCCATGTCCTCCGCAGTGAAGCATGCCACTCTCGGGAAAGGAAGAGCTAAATATAAAACGTATACACTTATCTAGACGGACCACTTAACCCCTTTGCAAATTTTCTTTGAGATAGGGGTTCAGCATAATTATTGCACCCCGGGTTCCCACGTCCACAAAATCACCGTCTATGTAGGCAAGCTTGTGATAAATGGTCTCTGCAATACTCCCCAAGCTTTGTGCTATGGAGCGCTGGTTTGGTTTCTACAGCGGCTCAACATCATGGCACAAGGGTATTAACACATAAGACAAGATCACTAATACTCAGGTAATGGAAAGAACAGGTACTACAGCAATGTTGTCCAAAGGCTCAGGTGGCTGAGTCACACCTGACGAATGAAAGATGAGAAGAAGATGGGTTTCTATCCCTCAGGACATTCTCTATGGTAAATTACAGATAGGTAAAGGATGTCGAAGTGGACCTCTACTACGATATAACGATGTGTGCAAGCAGGACATGTATGGTACAGATATTGCGGTAGATTACTGAGAACAAAATACCACGGACGGTGTTGTATAGAAGAGACAAATCAGGAAGGGAATGAGAATGATGGAAAAGTTTATTGCAGACAGGATGGGAATTGAGCGTCTGAGAAAAATAATACGATGACAACAAAGGTGATAAAATAACGTGCTCTAATTGTGTAAAACTCTTACTAGTCACACTCACCATGGTAAGGAGTAGGCAGACAGACTTGCAATAAATGGAACAAAGAAAAAATAATTCAGCCATTCATTGTCATTACCAGAAACCAGAACACTTATCAAGGGAAAATTTAAGGAATTCAGTAAACACCCACAAGACCCCATTAGTAGACTCAACAGAAAGCAACACACAACCATTTTCCGTCTACGAACAGGACACTGCAGGCTGAACTACCACATGCATAAAATAAAGATTGTACAGTCCCCACAGTGTGCCTGTCAAACAGGACCACAAACACCTGAGACATTCTGCAGACCCGCCCAACCAACCTGTAACTTCGAAAAAACACCTGGTCTAAAGAGCAAAGTGTGCAGAGCAAGCTATGGGGAACCATGAAGGACCTGCTGCTGACATGCGAGTTCATAGAGGCAACCCACCTGATAGTCTGCCCTGAGCATAAGAAACCGAACGCGAAGAAGAACACGACACTCGTCCTTGCCCTGGGTTTGAGTCCCATGACTCCCTCATAGCTCAGTATAACACTATCGTCTGGCAAGACGGAAAGGTGACAACCAATGTAGGCAAGGCTACAAGACATTGAACTGCTGCGACTACCCAAGAACACACTCAGCCATCAGGTAAAGTCTTTAAATGAAGGTTGGCTGCCATAGGTCTGTTTCTCTTCCTGGTTGTACACTCTCCGAGATTTGTGCACGCCCATCTCTTATTGCTGTCCTCCCATTGTATCGCGGTCTACCTCTAGGTCTCTTGTCTTCGATATCGTTTTTCTGTGTGATTTTTGTAAGGTAAATTTTTTTTGGAGGGGGGGGGGGGAGGAGGAGCCGCCTTAGTGTAGCGGCTAGACGTTCGCCTGTGGATCGGAAGGTCGCTGGTTCAGATCCTGATACAGCTGAAACTATTTTTAAAATGACCTTGGCAGCCAGGTGAACCCAGCCTTAAATCTGTACCAGGTAAAGTCTTAGAAAGTAAATGTATTGGCTGAGCTGTTAATGATTATTATTAGTCATCGCTAGTGAATTACTATCGTTAGAACCTAGAAAATGCGAATGCAACCCCTGGTGGCTTGCAGAATACATTTTTCAAGCAATGTTACCCTACCACAAAGTATGCATCTCTTTCTGAAACCGTCCCTCGGGTGCATCTTTCTACGGCAGTCCTTTAATTCAGCCAACTTTTTGTCACAGCAGGGACTGTGTCTGATCTGACTGCAGGGTTGCCAGATTAAAAACTTCATTTTATGCCAAACCATCACCCAAAATATGCCATAAAAATGCCAAATAGAGTGTCACATTGAACTCACTTCACATCAAAAGCTCTAGATTAAATTCTTCACTGTCATCCTCACTGGAACCAGTGGAAGATACAGCGTAAACCTTTTTGAATGTAAAATCTTTAAGTATTTTCTCAGATGGGATTAAGTCTTTGCAACTCATCTATAATGATGGCATTTTTCTTGTTCCGAAAATCATCAATAAGGTCATCATTAAGTGCAGGCATTCTATTTTTTTTTTTTTGAAATTAGGCTTGAACATTTAGTTCTATTCAACTGTATGTGCTCCAATGTACTCCCCCCCCCCCCCCCATCCCCGACCATGCGTTCTCATGATTTCACTTAGATGATCATTTGTGCGTATTGCACAATGGCAGGTCATGCATACAGCAAGTTGCAACTCTGCTGACTTTAACTTTATCATTACTTTGCCTAGGAGTCATTGTTGCAATAAGCTATGACTGGCTTTTTGAGGGAGTTTTCATCCTGTGTTTTTCGGATTTTTTTATGATTTGATATGCTACCAATACTTGGTGCATAAGTGCACTGACACAGTTTACAGTATGCTGCCTCTGATTCGTCTGAAGATCTTTTGGGCCGTGGGTATGTTTTAATCCAGTTATTATTAAACCGGCAAGAGACCGAGTTTCTTACAGGCAGACTGTGTTAAGAGCGACGTTCTGCAAAGGACCTGCTATATGATGATGATTATTATACTTGCAATGTCATAAAATGCTTTCAATTTTTTTGGATGACGTGGCCATTGGTAGAAGTAAAAAAATCTATCACAGATAGAACTAGGTCTATATCCTCTCTATTTGCTGTCCTCAAGTAGTTTCTGAACAGTCTGAATCACTTGATATCAGTGGTGGGTTTTGGTTTTATATCCCGCATTTATTTTAGTAGATTAACATAAATTACAGAGGGCCTTGGTTTATCGAAGTCACGATCCGTTTAGGAAGACAACAAATACAATAAGAAATGGCGCGAATCTCCGTTAGTCCGTACCAGGACATAACAACAAAGTCAAACTGAAATGAAGATGTTAACTGTAGGTCTATATTGCCAGGAAAACCCAAATATGCCAAAATATGCCAGTTCATTATCTTATGCCAGCTCAGTTTAAAAAATGCCAGATTAAAATGCCAATATGGACACCCTGTTTGACTGAGCCATTTGAATTTACTGTCCCCTTCTTGGAGCCAGTAATGCCGACCTTGTGTGCATAGGGAATTCCCTGTGTCAGTGTCTTACATATTTGTGGTCATTCGGCATGATTCTTCCCTTGTCTCACTCTCTCCCTCTCCCGATATATATATATAGTCATGTGTGCTGCACCAGCAAGCAAGCGGGTGGCAGGTAATGAGTGTATGTATGTATGTATGTATGTATGTATGTATGTATGTATGTATGTATGTATGTATGTATGTATGTATGTATGTATGTATGTATGTATGTATGTATGTATGTATGTATGTATGTATGTATGTATGTATGTATGTATGTATGTATGTATGTATGTATGTATGTATGTATGTATGTATGTATGTATGTATGTATGTATGTATGTATGTATGTATGTATGTATGTATGTATGTATGTATGTATGTATGTATGTATGTATGTATGTATGTATGTATGTATGTATGTATGTATGTATGTATGTATGTATGTATGTATGTATGTATGTATGTATGTATGTATGTATGTATGTATGTATGTATGTATGTATGTATGTATGTATGTATGTATGTATGTATGTATGTATGTATGTATGTATGTATGTATGTATGTATGTATGTATGTATGTATGTATGTATGTATGTATGTATGTATGTATGTATGTATGTATGTATGTATGTATGTATGTATGTATGTATGTATGTATGTATGTATGTATGTATGTATGTATGTATGTATGTATGTATGTATGTATGTATGTATGTATGTATGTATGTATGTATGTATGTATGTATGTATGTATGTATGTATGTATGTATGTATGTATGTATGTATGTATGTATTTATGTATGTATGTATGTATGTATGTATGTATGTATGTATGTATGTATGTATGTATGTATGTATGTATGTATGTATGTATGTATGTATGGTATGTATGTATGTATGTATGTATGTATGTATGTATGTATGTATGTATGTATGTATGTATGTATGTTATGTATGTATGTATGTATGTATGTATGTATGTATGTATGTATGTATGTATGTATGTATGTATGTATGTATGTATGTATGTATGTATGTATGTATGTATGTATGTATGTATGTATGTATGTATGTATGTATGTATGTATGTATGTATGTATGTATGTATGTATGTATGTATGTATGTATGTATGTATGTATGTATGTATGTATGTATGTATGTATGTATGTATGTATGTATGTATGTATGTATGTATGTATGTATGTATGTATGTATGTATGTATGTATGTATGTATGTATGTATGTATGTATGTATGTATGTATGTATGTATGTATGTATGTATGTATGTATGTATGTATGTATGTATGTATGTATGTATGTATGTATGTATGTATGTATGTATGTATGTATGTATGTATGTATGTATGTATGTATGTATGTATGTATGTATGTATGTATGTATGTATGTATGTATGTATGTATGTATGTATGTATGTATGTATGTATGTATGTATGTATGTATGTATGTATGTATGTATGTATGTATGTATGTATGTATGTATGTATGTATGTATGTATGTATGTATGTATGTATGTATGTATGTATGTATGTATGTATGTATGTATGTATGTATGTATGTATGTATGTATGTATGTATGTATGTATGTATGTATGTATGTATGTATGTATGTATGTATGTATGTATGTATGTATGTATGTATGTATGTATGTATGTATGTATGTATGTATGTATGTATGTATGTATGTATGTATGTATGTATGTATGTATGTATGTATGTATGTATGTATGTATGTATGTATGTATGTATGTATGTATGTATGTATGTATGTATGTATGTATGTATGTATGTATGTATGTATGTATGTATGTATGTATGTATGTATGTATGTATGTATGTATGTATGTATGTATGTATGTATGTATGTATGTATGTATGTATGTATGTATGTATGTATGTATGTATGTATGTATGTATGTATGTATGTATGTATGTATGTATGTATGTATGTATGTATGTATGTATGTATGTATGTATGTATGTATGTATGTATGTATGTATGTATGTATGTATGTATGTATGTATGTATGTATGTATGTATGTATGTATGTATGTATGTATGTATGTATGTATGTATGTATGTATGTATGTATGTATGTATGTATGTATGTATGTATGTATGTATGTATGTATGTATGTATGTATGTATGTATGTATGTATGTATGTATGTATGTATGTATGTATGTATGTATGTATGTATGTATGTATGTATGTATGTATGTATGTATGTATGTATGTATGTATGTATGTATGTATGTATGTATGTATGTATGTATGTATGTATGTATGTATGTATGTATGTATGTATGTATGTATGTATGTATGTATGTATGTATGTATGTATGTAATGTATGTATGTATGTATGTATGTATGTATGTATGTATGTATGTATGTATGTATGTATGTATGTATGTATGTATGTATGTATGTATGTATGTATGTATGTATGTATGTATGTATGTATGTATGTATGTATGTATGTATGTATGTATGTATGTATGTATGTATGTATGTATGTATGTATGTATGTATGTATGTATGTATGTATGTATGTATGTATGTATGTATGTATGTATGTATGTATGTATGTATGTATGTATGTATGTATGTATGTATGTATGTATGTATGTATGTATGTATGTATGTATGTATGTATGTATGTTATGTATGTATGTATGTATGTATGTATGTATGTATGTATGTATGTATGTATGTATGTATGTATGTATGTATGTATGTATGTATGTATGTATGTATGTATGTATGTATGTGTGTGTGATTTTTTTTTTAAATTTAACTACTGCGCGTTCAAGAATGCGTGCTAAATTTTAGTAATACAGTGAGATAGTATTTTGGCTACGGGACACCAGTAGCACACATATATCTTCGTGTAGGGAGTCGGCAATCCGAAACCCAAGTTCAAGGTGTCTCTTTGGTGCCAAAGAACTGCATGGCTGTTGGGTGAACAGT
This sequence comes from Candidula unifasciata, assembly GCA_905116865.2. Lineage (NCBI taxonomy): Eukaryota > Metazoa > Mollusca > Gastropoda > Stylommatophora > Geomitridae > Candidula > Candidula unifasciata. The sequence continues at coordinate 378,987 of CAJHNH020008454.1, read as the reverse complement.
CGAAGGCAGTTAGGTTGTTGTTGGGGCTAGGCTTGCTGGTGGATGTAATGTCCTAAATCCCTTCCCCAGCTAATAGTAGGGTACTGCTGGGGTGACAGTTTATTAACCCTCACGTAATGCTTTAGGTCTAAATGAACACTAGGCACTGCCACTGTTTTAAGCCGAGGCATACATTTCTGCCAGACTGTGGCTGTTGCTTTTTTGCTCCATTTGTAGACTGGAAATATATAGTTTCGTTGCCCAGCTTCTGAGTTGAGTGCATGGCGTGACACTGTGAGCCGCGGATTTCATGTCTTTCCTGGAAACTCCAGGATTCCCCGTGTTTGAAGCTAATAAAGAAAAAATTTTTAAAAACTGTTTTATTTAAACTGTGCCTTCTAAATGTGGCAAAAATATTTCACCCCCCCCCCCCTTTCTTTTTCAACGGTTATCATTTCAGGCTATCCTCCGACTAACGGTCGGCGAATATGGCAGCCGCAAAATATCTAGTCGAGCCACAGTCACGTGTCATGTGTTGTAAACAGTCAAAAATTGAAGTGGAAACTAATAAGGAACGAAAACTAATATGGAGCGACAAAAACGTTATATCAAATCGACTAGTTACCGATAATTGTATGCCTTTATATCTAGAAATTATGGCACAGACGTTCTAAATAGTACTTAAAAATCTGCTGTTTGTGGCTGTTACGCTATTGAAACTCGGCTAAGTACGATCGGAACAAGGCGCGGCTCGTACCGCATTGGTAACGCACCTTTCTTTTTAGTAGCATCCACAGACCGACTATCCTCCCAATAACGGGCACAAAAGATGTCGACCAAAAACAGGGATTCACTTACGTGTCAATTTCGAACTTCCAGCGACTTAATTTGCGGTTTTCCTGCGACTACTGCCACCGCCGAGAGTAGCTTCACGCTGCTCTCTTTGGCTAAACTAGATGGCTAGGACTCACGAGCAAAGCTGCAGGAGATGCGGAAGCTGCTGCTCGTGGGTCCCAGCCATCTAGTTTAGCCCCATCCGCGCCGCGCATAGCGGCACGGGGGAGACTCTCGGCAGCGAGTTTAACTCGGCGGTTTGTTCCGTTTCTCGAAATTGTCAACATACACTAATCCTAGTTTTGCCGCGATGTGCTCGTGACCGCAAGTGCGCAATAGACACATGACTGTGGCTGGACTGGATATTTTGCGGCCGCCATCTTTGCCGACCGTTAGTCGGAGGATAGCCTCTTTTCATTCCAATTTTTTTCAAAACCCATTTATTAAGTGACTCCTTTACGGTTTTTTTTTTCTTGTTTTTTTCCTTTTTATTTTTGTTTTCTTTTATTTTTTAAATGTCCTAATAGTTTTTCTGACTTCTGTTCTTTTTCAAAGTTCACAAAGATCCCCCCCCCCCCCCCAAAAAAAAAAAAAAAAACAACGCTGGGCAATAAAAACAACGCTGGACAATAAAAACAACCCTGGACAATAAAAACAACGCTGGACAATAAAAACAACTCTGGACAATAAAAACAACGCTGGACAATAAAAACAACGCTGGACAATAAAAACAAAGCTGGACAATAAAAACAACGCTGGACAATAAAAACAACCCTGGACAAAAAAAAACAAAAACAATGCTGGACAATAAAAACAACTATGGACAATAAAAACAACACTGGACAATAAAAACAACGCTGGACAATAAAAACAACGCTGCACAATAAAAACAACGCTGGACAATAAAAACAACGCTGGACAATAAAAACAACGCGGGACAATAAAAACAACGCTGGACAATAAAAACAACGCGGGACAATAAAAACAACACGGGACAATAAAAACAACACGGGACAATAAAAACAACGCGGGACAATAAAAACAACGCGGGACAATAAAAACAACGCGGGACAATAAAAACAACGAAGGAATTTTGGTCTTTAGCTTTTAAAGGCCTTGGTAATTTAAGGCAGATTACCAATCATTAGAAAGCTACCATAAACAGCCAAGTGTCCATCGCTTAAGTTCTCTGTGTTGGTTTAAGCCTTATTTAAATATGCAATAATAATAATAATATGTTAAATGCCCACAAAATATATAATATTTGAATTCATATGAAATATATGAAGACAAACTTGAACAGAGAACGTCTATGTATAGTTCAATAAAGAAGTTATGGTCTCTTGCTTTCAAATGCTTTGCTAATTTATGACCATCTTAAAGGCACACAAAAAAAAAAAAAAAAAAAAAGCCAGGTGTGTATCATTCAAGTTCTCTGAAGACTCAGAGTATTCAATGATGTATACTTTCTTTCGTTTCAGTAGTTGCATATCATAGCTGTGAACATATCTCTTCTAGTTTTATTGCTTTAATCTTTCCCTTCCGTTGCGGACTATTCTAGCCCCAGTTGGAGCTGGGGATATGTTAGTTGTGTCTTCTTTAAATGACGTTGCAGAACCAACACCAGCATTGGCTTTTGCGGTTTTTCTAGGCAAATTTACGTCCAGTATTTTGCCATTGCTGCTGGACGGTCGGCTTCTCGATACCATTGTCGAAACCAACGCATGGCGCAAGGCCCGCAGCTGGATCAAACCCAGGACCCTGGCATTACGAAACGCGTGCGCAAAACCTTAACCACAGACGCCGATGGAGCTGAGGGATGGAGGCTCAAAATAGGCCAAATGTATCTTAACAAGTATGGCGTAAAAGGCGACTGATTGAGGTTTGCTGGAATTTGAGTGTTGAGCCAGAAGATTTTGCAGCCTCGCTGTAAATTAACACAACAGGCAGGTGAAAAAAAAAAACAACTTTATTGGCAAACGCAGAAGAAGAAAAAGAAATCTTCATTTGGAAATAAACGCCAGGCTTTGCGAACTCTTGTTTCTCACTGATATATTTTAACCGGAAACGTCTTAGTTTGGTTGCTTCTAGTTTCTCACCGTGACATTTTAAATACCAACGCCAAAGGAATAACAGAAAAGCATGCGACTAACAAATCTGAAGTAAACAAATAACACACCAACTCTCCACTTTCCAATTAACAACTGATGCTTCTATTAATCCATGAGCTTCTCAAACAAATTTGGACTCTGATAAAATCAATATTCCATTTATGTACACATGGGGTTTGGTGGGAGGACTAGGAAAAATGAAGGAGAAACGTAACTAATAGGACTACGGTGTTCCATACATCCTTTTCCCCGCCCTCCCCCATCATTAAATAGTGCATCAAGGCTTTTACCACCCCCCCCCCCCCCCACCTTTTTCCCCTCCCACCGCCTGTTCACATTTTAATTTGCATTAATTGGGCTTGAATCGTATGCCGGGTTGACTGTTCTTAAAATCAGTCAGTGTGATACAACCGTGTTCAGAAATAGATTTTACGCGGGTTGTACGAGCGTCTAATGATTTTTCTAAAAATGTGAATCCGGATGAAACACTCAGGACAAGTTGCAGACATGTTCTCTGTGTCGATATTTTGCTCAGAACTGAGAGCTGGAAAGAGTAGTAAATGCTTTGGTTGAGCTGTAGGTAAGAGTAGTAAACTATACAGAGTGAATATACGAAATAAACAACAGGGGCGTCGAATCAAAGAGAGTATCACCTCACAAATTTTAAAGGCATGATGATGGTAGTTATATAGGTCAAGTTATATTTTGAGATGTCAAAAATAATAAATAAATAAATATTAATTATTAGAATACACTGTAGAAGCGTAATGAACCTTAATAATATATTTGAAATATGTGTGTGTGTGTGTCATATATATATATATTAGGGCTGTACCGAATATTCGCTTCGGGGCCGAATAGTGGACCTAATAACTATTCGGTATTCGGCCGAATAGTTGCGGTCGGGCCGAATACGAATAGTGGTTACCTTACACCCGTTCCTGGACTGGTAGAAATTAAACATATCAAGATTTCCCACATTGGTTCATACTGTCCAGCGTTATATCTGTGCACCACCTACGAACGTACCAAGTGAACGTCTGTTTAGTACCGTTGGAAATACTTTCAGTGAGACAAGAAGCTGCCCTAATGCTGACGACATGGGATGATTTTGTGTGTGTGGAAAGCTAATGCCGCTTTCATGGATTAATTAAGCTGTCAGTGACAATTTACAAGTTTAGTTACTTGTTATAAAACTAAGAATACTTTCACTCCTATGTATTAGTTACCACAAACTGACTGACTGAAGAATGGAAAACATGAAATGTATTTAAATGTTTACTATTCTGTACTACATTGTGTGAAGTAAAATGTCAGCGTACATTTGACATTATGAATGTTTTATTTTTAGATCTATTTTATACACGAAAATGGAAGAATGAGCCTCAGTGTGAATAGTGGGAAGACAGAAGTAATGGTGGTATCAAAGAAAATAATTTCTCCTAAATGTGTAATAAAAGTCAATAGTTTTATTTTGGGACAAGTACGGATATTTAAGTATCTGGGCACATGGATAACATCAAATGGAAGATGCATTACTGAAATAAAAAACAAAATAGGACAGGCAAAAACTGCATTTTATAAAATGAAGAACATCTTATGCAATACATCTTTGTCATTGAAGGTTAGAAAAAGAATTATTGCTTGCTACATACATCCAGTGTTAACATATGGCTGTATGTCCTGGACAATCGGTAGGCAGGCCAAACAATTTTTTGAAGCCTTAGAGATGTGGTATTACAGAACAATGCTTAAAATACCATGGATACTGAACGGACATCGAACCGAGGTGAGCGGTGCTTACTACAAGAAGGCTGGTAAACCAACAATGAATTGGGTTGAGCAGTGCTCACTACAAGAAGACTGGTGAACAAACATCGAACTAGGTCGAGCGGTGCTCACTACGAGAAGACTGGTGAACGAACATCGACCTAGGACGAGCGGTGCTTACTACAAGAAGACTGGTGAACGAACATTGAACTGAGGCGAGCGGTGCTCACTACGAGAAGACTAGTGAACGAACATCGAACTGAGGCGAGCGGTGCTCACTACAAGAAGACTAATGAACGAACATCGAACTGGGGAGAGCGGTGCTCACTACAAGAAGACTGGTGAACGAACATCGAACTGGGGAGAGCGGTGCTCACTACAAGAAGACTGGTGAACCAACATCGAACTGGGGCGTTCAGTGCTCACTACAAGAAGACGGGTGTACAAGCAATGAACTGGGGCAAGCAGTGCTCACAACAAGAAGACTTGTGAACCGCCAATGAACTCAGACACTACAAGAAGACTGGTGAACCTACATCGAACTGGGGCCGGCAGTGTTTACTACAAGAAGACTAGTGAACCAGCAATACACTGGAGCGAGCAGTGCTCACTACATGAAGACTGGTGAACGAACATCAAACTGGGGCGAGCGGTGCTTACTTCAAGAAGACTGGTGAACGAACATCGACCTGGGGAGAGCGGTGCTTACTACAAGTAGACTGGTAAACCAGCACTGGACTGGGTCGGGCAGTGCTCACTTCAAGAAGACTAGTGAACGAACATACAACGGAGGCGAGCGGTGCTCAGAGATGTGGTATTACATAACAATGCTTAAAATACCCTGAAAGCACCTGATGATGATGATTCACTATTCGTATTCGGCCGAATAGTTGGTCCAGCTATTCGTATTCGGCCGAATAGTGAAAATCACTATTCGGTACAACCCTAATATATATATATGCGTGTGTGTGCATATGAAATGCATGAGCAAAACGTTCTAAAGATAATTTCTATTCATGGCTAAAGAAGACCATTTACATAATTTTTGGAAAGATGGCCTCAGAGATGACAACCCTTCCCCCCCCCCCGACTCCCCTCCTTCCACACACAAACATGGGGGGGGGGGTGGTTCAAGCGTCCCGAGCTCCTAGGTTTCAACGCCTTTTATAAGCAATATCTTACAAATAGTTCAGATCAAGTCTTACGGAACTTAATGAAGTCATATGCCCTGGCTGGGCTTGCAGTCCTTATTTGGATACCTAGTTTTCTCCAACTGTGGCGACACATAAAAAAGCTGTCTTATATGTCCAACTAGGCTCGCTTAGGGCGCCGAATATCTAAAGCTCGAATCTGCATCGCAGTGGCGTTATTTCCCCAAAACAACCTTGGCTCCCAGGTCGAGCCATCCTAATATGGATTTCCGGTTAAAAAAAAAATTAAAGCCACCCCCCACCCCCTTCCCCCCCCTCTCCACAGTTCTAGGATTGCAGTCTGTGCGATTAACATTTCAACGATAAAAGTCTAAGAGCCCAAATACCAGGAAAGTCCCGTTCAACGTATAGTCACATTATCAACATCATTGGGTGCCTTGCCGACTCGGATGGATGATCCTGCCTCTCCACACTAGGCGATCTTCAACAGCATGTATCAGTTCATGTGCTGCCACACCTCCATGCCATGCAGTTGTTTTCGTCCGTCTCTCTGTCTCTCTCTCTGTCTCTCATTCTCTCTCTCTCTCTCTCTCTCTTCTCTCTCTCTCTCTCTCTCTCTCTCTCTCTCTCTCTCTCTCTCTCTCTCTCTCTCTCCTTTTTTTTTAAACTAAGGATATTTCCGGAAGTCACAACATGTTCAAGTTTACTCCTTCTCATAACATATCCAAGAATGTATCTTTCTGATGTTTACGATAAGTTATTTTAGAGCTCTTTTGGGCCGCCCAAGGAATACTAAATATTCTTCTGTAAAACAACATCTCCAGGTAAAACAATACAGTTATGTTGGTGTACTACAAAAGGGTTACTAAGTAACCTATGGTCCAATGTGGGTGTGTCTGAAGAGTTTCTCATGTAATGGGAGGAAAATGAGATGACTGCCATCAAGCTACTATCAAAGCATTCACCGAATACAAATCTCTGACTAGACAGCTCAACAAGTGTGACACTATCTCGTTTTCCACACCCACCCAGGCTCATTAAGGTGTGTTTATCGGAACAAAATATACTAGATAGAGTGCATTTGTCTTTTGTGTTTAACCCCGCTTCAGTGTCAGACCTTCCCTGTGTTAATTTCTCAGGAGTACTTATTCACCCCTCCTATTGACTCCTTTGCTACACTAGGAGGAAAGGAAACCACAAACACCATGTGGTTAGAAGTACAATCGGTCGTTTCGGCTAAAGTCTTCTATTATCAAGAGGCACAATAAGAAGAAGACTAGAAATCATGGACACTATCCCCAACACGAGAAAATCATATGAATAACTGAAAAGAAATATAAAATAGAAGAGCACGAATAGATGTTAGAAAACAGAGCAAATCCAGGAACGAAAATTGTAACACTCATAATTAAAGGTTGTAACGGTAGGAGTAATAGAAGTAGCAGCATTAGTACTAACAGTAGTTGTGGCAGTGGTAATAGCAACAGCAGCAGCAAAAATAGGGGAATATAAAAGTAATAATAATGTGTAGGAACAGTTACAAAAAATATGAAAAGATGAGAAAGTAAAAAAATTAATTTAAAAAATAATAATTCGATATAGGCGTGATGAACATTAAGGTCTGCTAGACTGTGAATGATGCGATTTTCTATAAGGAAACGTATGATTTGATTCTTAGAACAAGATTTTATGGCGGTGATAGCGATATCAATTTCGTCTTTGTGATTAGAACTATTGAAATGGAGAGACTGATTTAGATGTCTCCTTATAGAAAATATAATGCACTTTTTGAGAGATATTTATTATAAACTATATAGAGGTTTCTTTTGCTGATCAGAACTATTTCTTTACGGAGTCTCAGTAATTAGAATAGTTTTACTGGCAAAAAAAAGCTCAACTAACCCCAGAAGGGGTGAAAACGCTTCTGTTGTTTCAAGACAGTGGTACGAGAGCTGCACCGTGAAAAAGATTTGGGTTTTATAACGTAATTTTCACCAAAGACAGCAATTAGAACACTGTAGCTAATCTGCATTGTGGAGACGACAGATAATTAAATGTTAGCCTAATTTAATTAAAGACAAAACAATACTTCTAGTAATTGCTATTGGAAAATCTTAGAAACTCCGGACATATAAAGTTTGTACACTTTTAATGACAATTTTGCATACAATGTTATCATCAAAATAAACATAATATACGTCGAACAATGACTGGCAAATGACGACTGAAGTGATGTTGACACCCCTGATACAGAAAACGATGCATCACACGTTAAACAATAAACACAATCAAGTACAAACCAGACACGAGATATTTATATTTAAAAAGTGATTCTTCTTCTTCTTTGCGTTCTGTTTCGTGAGCTCAGATCAGACCATCAGGTGGGTTGCCTGCATAAACTCGCATGTCAGTAGCAGGTCCTTGAATGTTCCCCATAGCTTGCTCTGCACACTTTGCTCTTGAGGCCAGGTGTCTTTTCGAAGTTGTAGGTTGTAGTTCAAGTAGCAAATGTCTGGGACCGAGGTCGTTTATGCAGTCGTTAAAGTAATAGTTATTCTCTTTCTTCTTTGCGTTTACCGTCTGTAAACCCCGCGGAGAGTTCTAGATGTTCGTACACCTCTGGACTTTACTTTTGTTCCAGAATCTGAATGTTGCATCTGAATTATATGTATGCAGACATCTCGTTCCTTGCACCTCCGGCAGATGCGCTCCTACTTCGAAGAAAGCCCCCAGGTAGTCGACTCAATGACATGCTTGTTGAGAAGGCAATGGGACTTCCCCCCCCCCCAGCGCCCCCCCCCCCCACCCACAATGGGGCCTCCGAACCCACACGAGGTGAAGTAATAATTGTTTGCAACTGAAGTTTTAAGCAATAACTACCTGGAGCTGTAGGAGTCTTACACCAGTCATATTTTGGTCATACAAGCAAGAACATATAAACAGCTGCGGCTGCTCTATCATCATCCTCTTCTTCTTCTTCTTCTTCTTCTTCTTCTTCTTCTTCTTCTTCTTCTTCTTCTTCTTCTTCTTCTTCTTCTTCTTCTTCTTCTTCTTCTTCTTCTTCTTCTTCTTCTTTTTACGTCTTCTTCTTTTTCTTCTCTTCTTCTTCTCAGCATTTACCGTCTGTACAATTCGGCGGAAAGGGTTAGTTGTTCGTCCACTCCTGGATTTTTTCCTTGAGTTTTGCGTGCACTTCCGTTGTACAGATAACCTACTTGTATGCCTGGAAGGCAAATACTCTCATACATTAAAAGAAACACTCCTAATTAGTCTCCTACTACGGCATGCTTGTTAGCTGTCAGTGGGCCTATTTGTGTTCCCCAAAATAAAGCCCCGGACACACGCGGGGGGGGGGGGGGGGGGGGGAGACACGTAACGAATCGTAAGTTATTGGCATAAAGTGAGCTGGAATTTATTTTCAAAACGAAGAAATATTTAGTAACCACTTGCGCGATGAATCGTATATGTTTGTCAATCAGTTTTTCTTACAATCCCCAAAAAAGATTGCAAAAAATACTGACTATTTATTATTATAGCAGAACCAATTGGGGTCCAAATGGAGCAATGATGCGCAAAAAAGATTACAAAACATACTGACTATTATTAAAGCAGAACCAATTGGGGTCCAAATGGAGCAATGATGCGCAATACAAGACTCTTAATGTCTATTAGCCTCTTTTGCTCAAGCCTACCTCACCTTCACGTGGTGGACCCTGTTCTTCCCAGCAATCCAGTTGAAGGTTGGGGTTTCAACCCCTAGCGGGAAACTGGATGGGACAACAAACGAGGTAAAGGCGAAAGACGAATGGATGAGCCTACTCTCCTCGAGTATGACCACAGTCTACCCTAGCAAAACAAGGTGCTGAAGTCGGAGGCAACCAGCCAGGAGGCACAATCAGGATGCCACGCACACACGCCATGGAAATATGTCTAAATCAGCAGAACCAATAACTCTGAAACAACGTACAAACACCAACATCATCCGCCGTGAAGGTACATGAAGGATGTCATGTTTCGCCGTTTCACACCATCACTGAAATCACGGATCATTTTAATGTTGTTATCTGACCCCATTCATCTGGCCGGGACATCCATGTATTTATATCTTTGCCTCTGGGGGAAGGGGGGAAGGGGGGGGGGTGGTGGTGGTAGCAGGATAGGGGTATCCTCTAGCTTAGAAGAATGTACAGTCCAGTCCACTTAAGTCGAACTGGGATAAGTCGAATTTCGGTTAAGTCGACACGACCAGATTAGTCCCTGCAATTTTCTCTATTGTATGTGCTGTCTGGATAAGTAAAAATCCTGATAAGTGGAAGCATTTTTTTTTAGGTCCCTGCGAATTCTACTTATCCAGACTCGGCTGTATCTCCTCCCCTCAGCTAGCCCACGAGACGCCCTTAGGCAAGGTTGAGTACCTGGTTAGCACCCTTATCAGGTTAAGGTGAGACCATGGGAGCATGTCGTTGCCTGAACGTGAGGACAGCCGACAGATAGTTACTGGTCATGTTCTCAAGTTGAGCAACGGTGGGCAGAGGATCCCACTATAATGACAATGTATGGGCATGAGTAACTGAAAGAAAAAAACTGTCATGACTGATACTGAAAGCGAGTATCATGAAAAGATATCAAAACAAATGACAATCAGAACCAGTCAGCTTTACAATATCACAAACGACAAGTGAACGATACGGCCAGAAAACCTTCATCAGCACATTACTTAAGTCTACAAAACCACAAATACTAACAAGCATACACAAAAATCATTTAACCGACGAAAGCAAGTTCGCTGGCTTCTGCTCTACTAGTCACACTGCGCTAGTGCCATATTTTCTTCAGCGTCATGCAGGTCGTCTTTACTTCCCCAGCCATTTTCTAGTACCAATTTCAGGCTGGGATGACCTGGGAGCCATAATTAATATAAACAAAAATGCATCTACATTTATTCGAATCCATGAACAAGGCGCTGACAAGCAAACGGTCTGAACACTCAAATCGCTATTTTCGTACATTTACTATGCTTGTTATACATTCATGTTCTGGGTGGATATATTCATGTTTATATATATCACTGTTCTGTGTACATATATATTTGTTGATAACGATAAAGTGCATTTCTGGTGGCGACTGTTGGCTGTGGCACCTCTAGCAACTGCCACATTCATTTACTGCGTGCGCACATTTCTGGATTGTTCCAGGACTAATTGTTCGCAAAATTTTTAAAATAAGACAGAGAGGGACATTTAATGTGATTTTCACTAGCAAAGGAAGGAAGCAAGTATGGGAAAACCCGATTGCAATGAAGTTGGAGCGTCGACTAAGGCTAAGCTACTATGCTTATTGTTGAAATTATGTTAAATAACTGAGATGCATACATTTCTAGCTGCCCTTATAATTGGTATCTCTCTTTAGCTGTTAATTTAGGGTAGCTTGTCATTCTGCTGCTTTGTCAAGTGTACATAAACATCGCTGTTGTTTGTACGCACGTTGCTGTTCTACATCATGGTGTGTACACATACACATATACATATACAGGGTATCCTCGATTTACATACAATGGTAAAAATAGACAGAGTGTCAGAAACGAGAATCCAACAAGCCAACAATGTCACGTTTCATCTTGCTCCAATTTTAAAACAGCCTGCTATCCCAATGGAGACAAAAAGACAAATTGTAAATGTAATATTTATACTGACTTTAGGTTATCAGTGTCAGACTTGGACACTGACACAAGAACACGAGAGAAAATCACCTGTGAGATTAGAATGGCAGTGAATAAAAGCAGAAGAGTTTGAATGAGGAACGACGTGATCACAAGAACTGTTGTAGCAGCATCCATCGTCAAATCTGTTGAGAAAGAAAGAATAAAATGGTTTGGCCATCTAAAGAGAATGAAACCAACGATGCCAGCAGCAACAGCGTAAAACCTGAAAATCGAAACAGCAAGAGGCAGGGGAAGACCAAGAAGAAGATGAATTGAAGGGATCCCTGACACCTTGAAACTGCATAACATCACTGCATATGTTGCGACCAAGCGCGCACTGGCTCGGCTGACGATTGTCTGATGAACTGCGACGCCTATCGGCATAAGCATATGTTGAGAAAAGAAGAAAGAATAATGTGTAAAACTTATAATATGTTCTCAATTACATTAACTCATGGAACTTTTTGGCTTGACTATTTTTAACCAGCACATCCTCTTTGAATCTGCCTGCTAAAAGACCACCATGCCAACCGAACAGTTAAGTTCCCGTGCGAACAGGCACAACTGATTCTTCTTTCTTCATTTGTCGTCTCGCCGATACCAGGCTGTAGCCCAGTATCGTCGTTTTCTGTTGTTCCGCTGTTTAAAAACAGTTCTGTTGTTTAAAAAAAGGTCTGCTTTTAAAAAAACAGTTCTGCTGTTTAAAAAACAGTTCTGCTGTTTAAAAACAGTTCTGCTGTTTAAAAAAACAGTTCTGCTGTTTAAAAAACAGTTCTGCTGTTTAAAATACAGTTCTGCTGTTTAAAAAACAGTCTCCTTACGGAGACAGCTAATTTCATAGGTAGTTATTTTCTATTCTAGTGCCGTATGCATTGTCCATGTCTGGCATTGATAGTATAAAATGGGAATGAAAAGATCCTATTAATAATTTCCCGTTTTGCTTGAAGGGAGACATTTAGTTGTCTCAGCAGTGGGGCTATCTGATAAGTGACAGCATTTGCCTTCCGTACTCTGGCTTCTGTCTCTCTATCGAGTCTGCCATCCTCTGTAAATATGCTTCTTAGATTATTGAATTCGTATTTGAAATGATTACTTGCACGACTGCTCCTCTGAAAATACGATTTAGGGCAGTCAATTTATCATCGCGACTTTCGTAGTATTTCGCAAACATACTTGTCAATCAGTCGGGTACCGTTATAACAACGAAGGTTAGCTGCAAAGGATCTCCAATTCGCTTTATATTTTGTCCTGCGTGTACACTATAGTAGACTGATATTCTTCCATCTCCTTATACCATCCTCCGACATGTATCGCCGTCTGCCTCTTGTTTGCTTGCTTTCAACATCCCCCCCCCCTTTTTTGCATGGTTTTAAGGAGCCGCTTTAAATTGGCCGAAATATTTCACCTTTTTCCCTTTCCTTTATTTTTATATAAATATATATACTTTTAGGTGGGGTAGGGCTTACTTTGCGAGAATACAAAATAAATGACACTAAGGCGTGATCTAGGGTGTCTTATTTCGGAGAAAACACTGTATAGTTTGCTCCCTTTATGTTTCCTAGTTACAGAAGGGCGACATCGTCATTTCCTATAACGTTAACTGGTAAAAAGACATTTTCTCACCTCTTTAGGTGCACTGGGCATATAGGACTAGGTTAGTTGCGTATCCTTTACAGGAAGTTGCAGAACCAACCCCAACAGCCCCTGGCTGTTGTGTGGTTTTTCTAGGCAAATTTACGTCCAGTAGTTTGCCATTGCTCCTGGACGGTCGGCTTTCTCGATACCACTGTCGAAACCAACGCAAGGCGTATGGCACGCAGCTGGGATCGAACCCGGCATCCCGGCATTACGAAGCGTTCGTATCGACTTAGCCACAGAGCCGACTATAGGACTAGACCTATATTAAATTGACCAATCGGCACTCAGATGATGATATGGTCAACATCACCTCGGCCGCCTTTACTTCCCAGGACTCATTTAAGGCTGTGTTAACCTGGGAACCAATATCATTTTTGAAGGGGAAAAAGTTCGGCTCCGTCAGGACCTGTACCCGCGACATTAGGATGCGCAGGCGAGACTGTAGCTGCTACACCACGGCGGCTCGCCGCATCATAATTAGTGCCCCCCCCCCCCCCCCGTGTGGGTTCTGAGGTTCTATTATAGGGAAAACAAGAATAGACCCACTGCCTACCCAAAAGCATGTCGCAACAGTCGACTAATTGTGAGCTTCATTTGAAGTCGGAGTGCATCTGCCTGAGAGGCAAGGAACCAACAGCCTGCACACAAATGTGTCAGATCTGTCAAACGGATGCACAAGCAACACTCAGGTTCTGGAACAAGACTGCAGTCTAGAAGTGGACGAAGAACCTGAAAATTCCACTAGAGTTTACAGCTGCTGAACGAAAAGAAGAAGAAGATAATTGGTGCATTTCGATTAAACTGGTCACTGTCATGACTGCCCCATTAGAATATTAATACACAGTTGTCCGGCTGCCATAGATTGACACAGTTATGTTGCCACAATACGAATTTCCCTTTATTTATAGTGCTTGATTGAGACGGCATAATTATTTTACTACTAGACTAACTAACTATACAATCATTGGATTGCAATTCTCACTGGCATCGCTATTTTTCCACTCTAGTTGGCGCAATGCATGGTATGTTAGTGCAAGTTCTGTGTGTGCGCGCACGTGCGGTGTGAGTGTTGTTTTGCCTACCCCCCCTCTCCCCCCCCCCCCCATAGCAATATAGTTGCCATTTTAAACGACATCGTAGTTAAACCGTTATGCGCGTTGTTATATTTAGTAGCAGCGATGTGTGTGCATTGTTGGCTAACCAATTGTTTCCTACACTAGAATGGGAAATCGTGCAGATATTTAACTTCGGTTATAACTGTCCTAGTTGTTGCGGCTGACCTAATTGTTCGGCTGTGACGGTTGGTTTAGAGTTTAGATGATCTAATAGAATGGTTGGTCATCATCATCTTTAACTTCCACTTTTGTGCTTTAAGCAGCGTGGGGAGGAACAGTGTGTGATCCATTGCTCGAAACGTGAAATTGGCTATTACCATTCTGTGTGAATGTAGGACATCTTGACTGTCATTAGTCTATTTTCCCCTAGGACACACTCTTGAAACTGTTGGTCTAAATGTGAAAAACTGATACAGCTGTTTAGGTGTTTTGGTTAGTATAGATGTGACGGTCTAGTTGTTTAGGTGTTTTGGTTAATATAGACGTGACGGTCTAGTTGTTTAGGTGTTTTTGTTAGTATAGACGTGACGGTCTAGTTGTTTAGGTGTTTTGGTTAATATAGACGTGACGGTCTAGTTGTTTAGTTGTGTTGGTTAATATAGACGTGACGGTCTAGTTGTTTAGTTGTGTTGGTTAATATAGACGTGACGGTCTAGTTGTTTAGTTGTGTTGGTTAATATAGACGTGACGGTCTAGTTGTTTAGTTGTGTTGGTTAATATAGACGTGA
Organism: Candidula unifasciata; assembly: GCA_905116865.2. Taxonomy (NCBI): domain Eukaryota; kingdom Metazoa; phylum Mollusca; class Gastropoda; order Stylommatophora; family Geomitridae; genus Candidula; species Candidula unifasciata. Next base: position 363,960 of record CAJHNH020008454.1, on the reverse strand, counting down.
CAGTCTAGTTGTTTAGGTGTTTTGGTTAGTATAGACGTGACGGTCTAGTTGTTTAGGTGTTTTGGTTAGTATACACGTGACAGTCTAGTTGTTTAGTTGTGTTGGTTAATATAGACGTGACAGTCTAGTTGTTTAGGTGTTTTGGTTAGTATAGACGTGACGGTCTAGTTGTTTAGTTGTGTTGGTTAATATAGACGTGACAGTCTAGTTGTTCAGTTGTGTTGGTTGTTCTAGATGTTATATTTGGTCTATTAATCAGTTGTTTTGTTGACGAACATATGAAAATCGGTCTAGTTGTTTAGCTGTGTTGGTTGACATTGAAGTCATATGTGGTCTAGCCATTTAGTTGTGCTGGTTGACGCAAACGCGAAAACTGGACTAGATGTTCAGCTGCAACGGTTGACCATGTTTAAAAAAAAACATAACCCGAGTATAGTTGTGTATTCCAATATGGCATAGTATGTGCTCTAGATCTATGTACAGACATTAGTATTCAGCTATTAACAACTTCATTGGTGCTCAATGTGAATATGAACTCGTAATGCAAGGAAAGGCAAATGACAATTATCATGCAGCTGGCACATCAGAAACACGACGCTAGACCTATACACACACACACACACACACACATCTTCTATCTTTCTACTTCTTTCTATGAGTGCCCATCAAAACATTATCTCTTGGTTAATCACACACACACACAGATAGCCAAAAATGTAAACATAGTAATCGCCCAGCAGTGAAATGTATCCACATGTCTGATTTTTGCGGTCTTCGAATACATTACGTTAACACTGTGCTGCGGAGAGTTTTTTAAAATAACAACCTGTAAAAACATTTTAATATTAAATTTATTCAGCCACCAAGAGATGCATTCAAGTTACACGTGATGTATCAAGCTACTGCAGGTGCACAACATGATTCCCAATAGCACCCAGAAGCTTTTCATAACCAGAATACAACAAACAGATACCGTTAATCGATCTTAATATGGAGGATTACGTGACTAGTCCAAGTCCTAATCCTTTTGAGAAAAAAAAAATGAAAAGGTCGACCACTTTCAGACTGCTGCTAGCTAGCCGAGGCTGCTAACAGTCTCCGCCTAAATTTGTGGTCTGGGTTATTTGCGTCACTTTCGTGACTGAATTCTAGTATTGCGCCAGTTCTGGGCTTGATGCTTCCAACCGATTCCGACCGCTCGTCCTGCACCGTTGTTAGCTGTTCGTTTCTTTCCTCTTCTTATCTGGTGTCTCCTCTTGGTGTCATCTCTCTCTGATTAGGCCAGGCGTATCTCGTAGGAGAGCGGGATTACGTGACTTTATGATGGTGTTTTCAAACAAGTAACCTCTATGAAAATATTTATACATTTCATTACTATACGATTAGAATTCTGAGACCATGCATCTTTCCTTTAGCAACATACGGATGTGAGTCGTGGACTATTTCCCAGTCCGTAAAAAAGAGAATAGGGGCTTTTAAGCTGAAATGCTAAAGAAAGATTCTCAGAATAACTTGGACAGAGAATGACATCTTGAAAGATCTGAACATCAAGGAAGATTGGCTTATAAACAGCATCCTGACTCGGAAGCTGAAATACTGGGGGAGGGGGGGGGGGAATAATAGCAGAAGGCATGGTACCAGGAAGGAGTGGCAGGAGCCGACCAACAGGAAGATGGCCACAGGATATAAGTGACTCCTTGAGTATGAAAGTACATGAGGCGGGGAACTGGCGAGAGACCGAGTTTCTTTCATACAGACCGTGATGAGAGCGGCTCTCTGCAAAGGACCTGCTACACGATGATGATGATGCTGAGCCTCTATGAAAATGTTTATAAATTTCATTGCTGGGTGATTACAGCGTATCCAATTTTTTACTTACGCTCTATATAAAATGTTTAGCATAAAATGTCTGATGAAGAAAAAGGTCTTGTCTCCCCGATAGTTTTATGCAGACTGCATGCTGGGGATTTTATCAAAAAGTATCACAGCAATGAGAAAAATGAATAATTTGTAGGTAAAAATATTTATCTGACTTGAACAGTGAATTCGGTGCTTTATTAATATCCAACACCCAGATAACGTCACAGGACAGTCCAACATTTTAGAGGGTGGTAAGACTGGGTTTTCCGGCATTCTGATGATTTCAACGACCCGAAAACACCTAGAACTGGCCCTAACCTCAACTCACGTACGTCGCAAAAGAGAGTGCAGCCTAGGTCCCATGACTACATACAGACTATCTACCAACCTCTGAAATATTAGTCTGTGCCGTGACCTGTGGATTTCCCCTGTTTGCGGTATGATATTAACAAAGTACCGTGAATTCTTCAGAAAAAATATCAAAAGACAAGTTTTAGAGTTCACACATGTCTGTGCACAGTATATAATTAGTGGTAAAATTTGCTATGGAGATCCATGTGGATTGTTACCGGAGCTACTGAATTCGTGCGTTGTGCAACGCTCTCGGCAGGCGGCTAACCGTTCTGCGGAGAGAGACCAATCCAGATTATATCAAACCAGGTGCAATGAAGTGTGTCCTCTCGACTTCACTTTTATCGTTACCTTTCAGTGACTAAACGAACAAACAGCAAACTACATAATGTACATATTTATGTGCTCAAACATCACATGTGTCAGATCACATACATCCTGTCTTCAGTCCCGAGCAGACTTCAGGTCCATGACAAATAAGCATTTCAGTGCAAGATAATAATTACTTCTGTACTTCAAAGTAAATATGTGTAAGTCCGAAAAAGTAAAAAATAATAATAATAATACAATGCAGCAGATTGTGTTAACACTTTCAGCCCAAAGAAGACTTTCTTTTAACTCTATTTCAAAGCTTGCTTACTTCATATTACCACTCCTTGGGTCTCGACGAATTCAAATAACAGTTTTTTTGCAGAAGGAGTTAAAGTAATAATTAGGATATGACAGGTTAGTGTTACAGAAGAGTAGGATAGAATAAATTAATAAACATATTCAATGTATGGAACAACCTAACAAAGTATGGTGAGGTGCGTTTTGCCATGGAGTTAAGATAACATCTGGGAAAAAAAAAGAATTAACATAATCAAAGAATTAGACAGAGGAAGTTTGGAAATGTGAGCTATGAAAGCAGTAATCAATAAATGAATATTAAGCTGGATGGAACTTTAAGATACACGTTTCAAAAAGCACTACACATCTATAAGATACACTAGAATTTCGTATAGCCTTTGATACTCAAAATAACAAGCTTTGATTTAGGTGGTTGGATACAAACTGAAACAACCGACTAAACAAACACAAAACAAAATGAATCTAAAAAATGATAAAAAAACCTGAACGAACTCATTAAACATAAAACATACAATTGTTCACATGGTTATTGTTACAAATTTAAGCACAGCCTGTAAACAGAACATTTACTTCTAACTACCTGTATCAGAAGTATTAATAAATAGTTTCATTAAGACACAAATCTTCATGAATGATTAGTATCAGCACATACATTCTCACTTGAAATGAAAAAAAAAAAAATGTCGTGTGAATAAAACATTACGGAGCTTCCACATCGACGTGAAATGACAATAACCGCTGCTGCTCATCAAGCAATCGATCGCAAACGTTTCCTTCCCGCGACGCTTATCGGTAGAAGTGGTACCTGATGATAATGATTAAAAAAATAGACCAACTGTTCTAACAAGCATGCAGTATAAAGCAACTATATAGATTTTTCCCCCTTCAGGACCTGAGTGCATCTGTCTGTGACGAGGAACCAATACTCTGCACAAGCAAATCTGTAAAACTCAGGGTTTGCATCACAACCAAAGTCCAGAAGTGAATGAAAAACAAGAACTTTCCGGAAGAAGTTTGCAGCCAGTGAACGTTAAAAAGAAGAAGAAGAAGCAGCAGCAGCTCAGAAGAAGAAGAAGAAGAAGAAGAAGAAAAAGAAGAAGCAGAAGAAGAAGAAGAAGAAGAAGAAGAAGAAGAAGAAGAAGAAGAAGAAGAAGAAGAAGAAGAAGAAGAAGAAGAAGAAGAAGAAGAAGAAGAAGAAGAAGAAGAAGAAGAAAAAAAGAAGAACAAGAAGAACAAGAAGAAGAACAAGAAGAAGAACAAGAAGAAAAAGAAAAAGAAAAAAAAAAGAAGAAGAAAAAGAAGAAGAAGAAGAAGAAGAAGAAGAAGAAGAAGAAGAAGAAGAAGAAGAAGAAGAAGAGGAAGAAGAAGAAGAAGAAGAAGAAGAAGAAGAAGAAGAAGAAGAAGAAGAAGAAGAAGAAGAAGAAGAAGAGGAAGAAGAAGAAGAAGAAGAAGAAGAAGAAGAAGAAGAAGAAGAAGAAGAAGAAGAAGAAGAAGAAGAAGAAGAAGAAGAAGAAGAAGAAGAAGAAGAAGAAGAAGAAGAAGAAGAAGAAGAAGAAGAAGAAGAAGAAGAAGAAGAAGAAGAAGAAGAAGAAGAAGAAGAAGAAGAAGAAGAAGAAGAAGAAGAAGAAGAAGAAGAAGAAGAAGAAGAAGAAGAAGAAAATGTCTATTTAAAAATCACTGAAATAAACAGAACATCTTAAACTGTATAGGCACTAACATGAAAAAAAAAAAAAACGTAAAAGCGAAAATTTAAAGGCACGCATCACACCAACGACGCAGTGGGTATATGATGTTATATCCACACTGTAATAGACTTATTGGTACTCGATGGGTGATGCAGAGGCCTTTGGGGTGGGGGGAGCAGCTAGGGCGTCATGACCGAGGGGGTGGGGGAATGACAAAATGGCGCCCCAAAAAATGTTATATAAATGAAATTGTGCGTATGTGAGTGTATGGGGGAGAGTGAACGAAATTTTTCGTACCGGGTACCACCTGACCTTGCAATGCCACTTGGATAATGTGGCCAGCATTACGCCTTCATCTCCCATAACATTTCTCAGTTCCAATGCTAGGCTGTGTTGACCTGAAAGCACAATGTCAATTACAAGGAATCCGACTGTGGAATCAAACCCAAGATTCTTCAGCCGCCAGAAAAGCAATGATCACCTGAAATAATTCCTCCATCTTCTTCTTAAAGTTCATGCGTCGTCATGTCTATCCACAACCTTCTGTCTCGTGTACATACAGACAGCTCTGACACAATGATTCTCCATTCCATGATGTTAAACTGTCCAGCACCTTTTCTCTCGGTCTCCCTCTGCCTCTCCTCCCCTCCAACTTTGCTGCTGTCACGATGTACTCCAGTTTTCTCCTTTCCATCACATGACTAAAGAATGTAGATCGTCTCTTTCTGACCTGGGCAATCAGTTCTCTTCGTGAGTCACTTTTTTTTTTTCAAAACACCCTCAATACGTTTTTTTTAAATCTGTCCAGGGTATTCTCATCATGCGTCTATAAAAACACATCTCCGTGTCTTCCAATTAATTTTCCACTAATCTACCAACTGTCCATGATTCACTTCCGTATATCAAGATAGAATTTATATAGCTTTTAAGAATTATCTTTCTCGACCTAGCTCTGGGAAATGGAAATATACTGAAAATGTTACAGATAAGAAGGAGCAGCCGTGGTGTAGCGGCTAGATGCTCGCTTGCGGATCCGAAGGTCGTGGGTTCACGTCCTGACAGACCCGGTTTTTTAATTTTATTTTTAAATAACCCAGGCTCACAGGTCGACCCAGCTTTGAGTGGGTACTAGGTTAAAGTCATGGGAAGTGAAGACGGCCGGTATGATGGTGACCACAAAGTGCCGATTGGTCTATAAAACATAAGTCTAGCCCTACATGCCTAGTACGTCTGAAGGAGTGGGAAAATGGCCTTTACTAATAATATGTGTGTGTTGTCTGTCAAGATGATGATGACCACTCTTGTTCATCAAGTATAAGTACGAAGATGACTGATGAGGCCGATGTGGGCCCGAAAAGTTCTTGGACAGTGAGGGCAGGGAATGAGTGGTGTGCCCAGGAAGGGGATCTCCTGCAGTCGCCTTTTTGTCCACAATTTTCCTAATCAGTCTTGCTGTTCTGTTTGCTTCACATGTAGCCGCGCCCTTGTATCGAGTTGCACACAATGCATTTCAGTCTTGAGAGGCAGCCTCCCAATTTGTGTCATTCATCCCAAATGCTTTAAGAGAAGACTAATATATTTTTACAAATTATTACTAATAATACAAAAGGCAATGATAATTCAATGTAACATTAAAATTTATGAAAACAGAAATCAAAGTCAAGAGAAACTAAACAGTGTGTAATACCCGAATATTAAACATCTTGCAAAAATGCATCAAAAGAATGACAACATGTTTTCAAAAAATGACTGAAAATAAATGACTATTTTTAAAAAGCGCTTCGTAAATGAGGAAAGCTTTTCTGAGTTATCCATGAAAGACTTCAATACGTTAAGAATTATGAAGATGTATTTTCTATACTGAAAATGTGCTTAAATAATCTACTCTTGAATCACTATGGCTATATAGTATACAGACACATTCGTGTACCAGTAAGCAAATACATCAAATCATACATGCAGCAGGGGCAAAGACTGAGTTGGAAAGTTAACATATATGTGAAATAAACATCCTCACAGCGGCTACACAAACGAATTGTTTTACTAATATCTTTTATAGCATTGGTACGTCACAAAATACAATAATTAATCTAGCATTCAAAGTCGGCTCTGTGGCTAAGTCGATGCGAACGCTTCGTAATGCCGGGATGCCGGCTTCGATTCCAGCTGCAGGCCATGCGCCTTGCGTTGGTTTCGACAGTGGTATCAAGAAAGCCGACCGCCCAGAGGCAATGGCAAACTACTGGACGTAAATTTGCCTAGAAAAAGCAAATAACAGCCAAGGGCTCTTGGGGTTGGTTCTGCAACGTCCTGTAAAGGATACGCAACTAACCCTATCTAGCATTCAACAAAATCATGAACACACAATGAAATAATGATATTTTGTTCATTATAAAAATTATGCCTGATTACACAAGTGCGTGTTTGCGTGTGGGCGTACGTGCGCGCGTGCGTGTGTACGTGGTTGTATGTGTGTGGGTGTCTGAAGGAAAGAACTATTGTAGTACACTGGAGTCAAGCTGCCTGTGTGGGTCCCCGTGCCGGGGTGGATAGGAGAGGATGGAGAGGGGGGGGGGGATGGTGTGTAGGCCTACTGTCACACTCCCCGCCCCCAACAAACATGTCGTAAACGGCGACTACAGGCATGTCGTAAAAGGCGACTAAACAGGGTATTCTTTTCGAAGTCTGAATGTAATCTGCCAGAGAGGCGAGAATCCGACAGTCTGAATACAAATGAGCCAGGGTTGTTATTGTTCGGTTCAGTATAGTCCAGTGTTTCTCAAACTTGTTTTAGACGCAGCGCCTTTTTTCAATTAAAATATTCCCTCGGCGGCCTAACCTAAACACAAGTTTGACTCGTATCTAAGAGATAAGACAAAAAACTCGTGTATCTTCGAATATTTCGCGGCGCGCCTGTAAAGAGGTCGTAGCTCCCCGTCGCGGCGTTTGGGAGTCGCTGGTTTAGTCCGTTCCAAAAGTCATGATCGACTCTAAAAACTGTAACTCAAAGCTACTGTTCGGTAAAAATTGTTGAAATCTAGTATGTTAATAATCACTCTCAGGTGGTCAATCTCCCGCATTTGTCTCCCGTGAGTTACATAAACACAATATTACATTGTATGCGGGTTATGCTATCGAAAAAAATCACCAACCATTGCTGTACATGCAAAATGATTTTTTTTTTTAAATCTATACACTTGTGGTTTAAGGTAAACGATCAGTGTCAATAGTGCATATTTTATTTTCTCACCCTGGCGGAGCCAGACTATTTTCAAAAATGACATTGACTCCCGGGTCGACCCAGCCTTGTGTGGGTATCAGGTTCAGTCCCGTGATGTAAAGGCGGCGGGCGTGATACTGACCACATAACCCATCTTGTGCCACTTCGTCTATACAAATATAGGTCTGGCCCTAAATGCCCTATGGTAGTCTGGTAGTCTTAGTTTCAGCTTCATAGCAACGGGTCGCCTCATCTTTGCTCTGCTCCTGTGCCAACGAAAAACACCCAGAATGTTTATCACAGTCCCTTGTGGAGAGATTGACAGACTGCTGTCTCAGCATATCTAGCATACACTCGCATTAAAGCATACGGTAGCATTCCGAAGTGCTAACACAAACAGTCCGACATTAGAAATGCAGTTCATCATTGATGATAGCAGAACTTGTCGCCAACAGTTCAGCAGTTGTCCACGCGATCAATTTTAACCAGATACGGGCACCGCCAACATTGCACGACAGGCATCACGCCATTTTCTGAATCTACAATTCACACCACCACGTTGGTCACAGTCGAAAATACATTCCAAGTGCAATCCGCAGCTCACAGGGTCACGCCATGCATTCAACTCAGAAGCTGGGCGACGAAACTATATCCAGTCTACAAATGGAGCAAAAATACTTCGGCCACCGTCCGGCAGAAGCAAAAAATTTGCCTCTGCTTCGAACAGCGCCGCTGTCTAGCGTCCATTTTAACCGGAAGTTCCGGAAGTGAGTTAAATGCCCTATACGCCAAATGGCGTGAAAAAAGGACATTTACTTTTTTAAAACTATTTTCTTAGGTGTGCATACCTTAATAGTCCAAAACAGATCAAATACATTCGCCGCTTCGGGAAAAACGTAGCACCTGTAAATTATAAAATTAAATGGACATGATAAATACCGGATTCAAAGAATTATGGCTGATGCGTACATAAGGTTTTGAGAGTATAGCTACCTATAGAATAATCTAAGGCAATTGCTGATAAACTACAAACATACAATAACTGGTGCTTGGGCAGACTATGGGAATTTTAATGGCATGACACAATCACTAACGTTGAGCTTGTGGGGCTTTGGGAGATAACAACAAGTTCCAGTGGACCAAGAGGTGAAGAAAAGACGCTGACGTTGGATAGGACAATATAGCTAGAATGTCTTTGCGCTGTAACCCATAGGGGCATACAACTAAGGCAGACCCCCACTCTCTCCACGCAACAACAACAACAACAACAACAACAACAACAACAACAACAACAAAAACAACAACAACAACAACACACACACGGAGAATGGAGCTAGAGAGTGAAGTTAAAAAGATGCGGAAGACCATGGAGAAAGCTGCATGCAATACCGAATGACAGAACGACTTGGCTTAAGTTGTTTGAGGGCCTATGCTCCATTGAGGGGGATAGAAAACAGAAGCAGAGAAGATAACTATCATGTTTTTGGGCTAGGGCAAAGTAGTGAACCCTTTTTTATGTCAGTGGTGAAGGAGGCATATGGTGCTAGACTTACATTTATATAGGTCAATAGGCATTCGTGTGGTTAAGTGATCAGCATCACGCCTGCTGCCTTTACTTCCTGGCACTCAGTTTAGGCTAGGTGGACCTATGAGTTAGGCCAGTGTTGAAAATGAATAAATAAAAATTAAAAAAAGTGCCTCTGTAGAATCTAAACCCAAATTTGTGGGGCGACAGGCGAGCGACTAGGAATAAGATCACAGCAGCTTCTTTCAGCTGGAGTGGCTCAGAGTCAAGAATATAGAACATCAGAAAGTAAAGACAACGGGGGAAATTTCACTCCTCCCGGAACCCGCAAAAAGTCAGATCAATTAATCAGACGCTATTTTCTCAATGAAGGTTGGCTGCAATGGATCTTGAATGCTGTTTGTTTGATTCCGCATGCACAGTCTCTAAGACTGCTCTCATTATTTGCTCCTCCTCCCCCTTCTCCTTACCTTTCGTCTTCTTGTTCTTCTTCGTCTTCTTGTTCTTCTTCGTGTGTGTGTGTGTATTTATGTGTGTGTGTGTTTAAGCGTGCGCGCGCTAGTGTGTTCATGCATTTTACCACCTAAGGTTTTGTGTTTTTTTTTTCTTTATATTAAAAAAATGCATATTATCATATGAATATAACAGTGTGAAAGACAGGTGTTTGGAAGGGCCGAATGTATGACGGGCCTGCGTGCCGAATTTGTGACCCTTTGAAAATAAAGTTCCTTTGTTCGTTCTTCTTCTTCCTTCTTTTTCTTTGTTCTTTTTCTTTTTCTTCTTCTTTTTCTTCTTCCTTTTTCTTCTTCTTCTTCTTCCTTTTTCTTCTTCTTCTTCATTTTCTCCTCCCCAACGTCTTTCTTTTCTTCTTCTTAAACTGAGAGTATAGCAGATAGCAGACAACAGAAAGAAAGAATAATTATTAAGGTTCAAAATAGTTAAGACAAATTCCGTTAGAAGGAAGGATGCTATTATCTCAAACCACAACGTGTATTTACTTTTGATATCTATAATATTTACCCAATCTAACCTGTTGTTTTATCCGATTAGATTACCACCGCGATTGAATATCTTCTGTAACAAGGCACTTCTTATCATCCCTTTAGTATTCATAAACAATGCTGGTTTTGATTACCGCAACGATAAAGCTCATACCTGATTGACCGGCAGATTATTTACTGTTGACCTTCATCTTAATTCTCATTCTTAAGTATTCTTTCCACTGGCCATGAGAATGGCGTTGGTTTTATTGTGCTGGATTAAATCTAAGATGTACTGTTTGTGTTCTGTCAGAGAAAGAGAGAGAGAGAGAGAGAGAGAGAGAGAGAGAGAGAGAGAGAGAGAGAGAGAGAGAGAGAGAGAGAAAGAGAGAGGAGAAAGGGAACGGGGAAAAAAAAGAAAACAGATAGATACAGTTTGCTGAGATAGACGGTTACGGAGAGAGAAACAGAGAGAGTGAGACAGACCAGACATACAGGCAAGTGGGCAGGTAGGTTGGTAGAGAGAGAGAGAGAGAGAGGGAGAGAGAGAGAGAGAGAGAGAGAGAGAGAGAGAGAGAGAGAGAGAGAAACAGACAGACAGACAGACGGACGGACGGACGGACGGACGGACGGACGGACGGACGGACGGACGGACGGACGGACGGACGGACGGACGGACGGACGGACGGACGGACGGACGGACGGACGGACGGACGGACGGACGGACGGACGGACGGACGGACGGACGGACGGACGGACGGACAGACAGACAGACAGACAGACAGACAGACAGACAGACAGACAGACAGACAGACAGACAGACAGACAGACAGACAGACAGACAGACAGACAGACAGACAGACAGACAGACAGACAGACAGACAGACAGACAGACAGACAGACAGACAGACAGACAGACAGACAGACAGACAGACAGATAGATAGATAGATAGATAGATAGATAGATAGATAGATAGATAGATAGATAGATAGATAGATAGATAGATAGATAGATAGATAGATAGATAGATAGATAGATAGATAGATAGATAGATAGATAGATAGACTGACAGATAGAAAGAGATGGAGACTGAGAAAGAGTTACTTCTAGGGTTATTTTCTCCCCTATAAAATAAATTATGGCACTCAAAGTATTCAAAAAAGTGCGGATACTCACCACAAAGTATTCACAAAAGTGCGAGTAACCACCACAGACTATTTTAAAAAATGAGGGTACTCACCACAACGTATTCACAAAAGTGGCGGGAACTCATCACAACGTATTCACAAAAGTGGCGGGAACTCATCACAACGTATTCACAAAAGTGCGGGTACTCACCACAACGTATTCACAAAAGTGCAGGTACTCACCAGAAAGTGTGTATTACAGCAGGGATAACAAATGCTTTAAAAAGAGTGCCGGAAATTGCGTACCACTGCATGTTGTCAGAAAAAAAAAATCCTGGTTATTTCAATGCAACAATATGAATAACAAGGCTGGAATCTGACATTAGGAATGTAGCTATACAACCAATATTATCTCAGGGCAACACAGATTATTTTTTTTCAACAAAGCTGAAATATCAAGAACTTTAGTGGATATATCATCAAGGAAGATTGGCTAATAAACAGCATCCTTTCACGGAGGCTGAAATATTTTGGTCATATCAAGCGTCACGAAGGATTGTAAAAAATTATAGCAGAAGGCATGGTACCAGGAAGGAGGGGCAGGGGCCGACCGACACGAAGATGGGCACAGGATATAAGTGACTCCTTGAGTATGAAAGTGCATGAGGCAGGAGAACTGGCGAGAGACCGAGTTTCTTTCAGGCAGACTGTGATGATGAGAGCGACGTTCTGCAAAGGACCTGCTACATGATGATGATGATAGTGGCTATAATGTAGCTATAGGTCAGTAAACATGCTGCAGCAGCCATAAAACGTGGACTTTCTTGTGTAAAAGCGGTTGATTACACAACTGCCGGCTTGCTAGGCCCATCGCTTTGCGGTGCGCCACTGCCATGTTAGCCTGAAACCACACTGCTTCGGTTTTTCCACAGCGTGCACGACGAGGGGTTGGAGTCAGGGCTGCCAATGATGGGTTTTTACTCCCAGATCTGGGTTTTTATTTGACACCTTGAGTTAAGATTTTGGAATCTTGGGTTTTTACAACTAATTTCCTTATATAAAAGTGGGTACAAATTTCGTTTCGTAACTATAAAATTTTTACTTTTTATCAATCTTAGGTTTTTGTTTTTGTTTATTGTTCTTTGCTTATGTATTGCTGGTTTTTTTTAGCCAGCTTAGCTTGGGATTTGACAAAAATCCTATTAGCAGCCCTGGTTGGAGTTGGTGCTTTACGGGTTGTTATGAGGCTACTTAATTTTACTTTTCCCCTCTCTCTGAAGAGAAGCTAGCCAACCTTAACACTGCTGACGGCAGGGCCAAGTGCTTGAGCACAACCTTACACGTCGTCTTGGTTCATTCATTCATTCAGTAGCATGTCCCTCGCGGAACCTCGCTGCCATAACAACCCTCCGGAAAACCTTCCTATAATGAGCAAGATGTCCTGCGTCTGATACACCCATCTGGAGATCATCTGCCACATCCTGCACCCATCTTCTCCTTGGCCTTCCTCTTCCTCTCTTCCCAGGCATATACCCCTCCATTATTGTTCTCTAAAGACTTCCATGACGTTTCAAGTGACCAAAATATTTCAATTTTCTTTGTTTTATTGTCTTTACTAGCCAACCCTCTTCAATATTCAGCTCTTGAAGTATGGATGCATTTGTTCTTTTCTTTACCCAAGATATTCTTAGAACCTGTCTGTAACATTTATATTCAAATGCATTTATGCGCTGTTCCGCTTGTTTAGTAAGTGTCCAGGTCTCACAGGCGTATGTTGCAATGGGAAAGATGCATGCTCTTAAAAATCTGACCTTTGTAATTCTATCTGTCTTGGTTACACATGTATATAATATCCATTCACAAATAGAACGTTGAGTAAGAAGGAAACAGTTAAAAGTTAGAAAAACGTAACGAGCTCAGGCCCAGCTACACACTTATGAGTGAGAAGTCGGGCCAGGACACTGTGACTGGACGTTCATTCATGCGTGTTACCCTTTGAGACGCGTAAGTTTAAGTGGCAGGGATGTCAGGTTGGTGGGACGTTGTATTGCCTCGACCGTTTTACCGGCGACCAAGCGTGCTCTATATTACAGGATGTGAGCGGTTTTAACGACCCCATAACATGTACAACTGGTCCTAACGCCCATTCCCCCTAACCCACACACTGAACCTAGGTGCCATGAGATAGTGCATTATACACCCCTCTCACGTAGACCAGCCTGACTAATCATTAAAGACAGGTCAGCTAGTGGGTAGCTGAGCAGAGCTGATCCTAAGTTTGTTCTAGTTCCAAAAGTTTTTTTAACAGTAATTATCAGTACCGTCAAGTACATATTGTGTATGATCCTTTCAAAGCACAATATAAGAGTAACATAAGCAGAAAGAAAAAATGAATCAAGAAAGAACAACAAAAACAACAACATAACAAGGTATGATATAAAAATGACACACACACTTAACAATATTTGTTGGGATTGATAAGCTACTGTTTATGTACAACAATCATTGCTCTGGTATGTCATAAAAGCACTGGAATTATATCATATCAATGCAAGACACAAATGTGGATTTTTAGGAAAAATACAAAAATCTTCAAGAGAAAAGTAGAGATGCAATGACAATGTATATACACGATAAAGCTATGTTTATGTACATGTTTATTAGATCAAAAATGGCACTGAAATTATAAAAATCAAATGAAAAAAAATGAAGTTATTATTTGCTGAAAAAGACACCATCACATAGATATATAGTTACAGTTTTAAAAAAAAAGGATGCATACAATTAACTTTACAAATATTCACGGCTTCACTTCTGGACCCCAAAATAAAAAAACGGTGCCAGTACTGCAAACCGTTTAGTACCATCATACAAAAAGCCCCGCAAATATTGTGTCTTTTAGCATATTTTGAAGTAGATGACAATAAATAATTTAGAGATGGGAAATGTTTTATGTGTCAATGTATCATGTCTATGATGATTTAATGAGTGATGTCTGAGGTGATAAGTAGATGTCAATATTTGCATAGTTAAATTCAAGATTTACTGCTGCCGTCATGATAGACATCGGTGTAAAAACAAATTGTGAAAATAGACATTTCTTTAAAATGCAGTTGCATTGTATGCTGTCTCTTAGAATAGGGCACTGCCGATTATATAGTACATATTTTATGATTAATTATAACAATTCTGGCTCACTCTTCTACTGAAGAAAGATTTGAACAAATATCTGTTTATGTACTTTACACGCAGGCATAATCTAGTTCTATCAACTCTGGATGATTCTATTTAAACTGCAGCAGTTTTGTGTTTTATTTTTGTATTTGTGTGTGTAAATGTGGCACAGATAGAGGTTGGGTGGGGGGGATGGTGGTGAGAAGAGCGGGGTGGTTAATTAATAAAAGAACATAGGGTTACAGGGAGAAAGAGAAGCAGAGAGGGAGCAGACGTTAAGACTCAAAGAAACCAAGTCTTTTTCCTAAAGGCGTAATATTAATTATTATTATTATGTTCTAAATGCAAATAAATATAGTAATATATTTAAGTGGAGCAGGTAACGTACTGAGGCCCAGCTCCGCCCAGCTACACACTTATGAGTAACTAAGTTAGGCCAGGTGTGTTAACCTTTGAGACGCGTAAGTTTGAGTGGCAGGGATGTCAGGTTGGTGGGACGTTGTATTGTCTTGACGTTCTAACCGGCGCCACGCGTGCTCTATATTACAAGATGTAAGCGGTTTTAATGACCCCATAGCATGTACAAATGGCACTAACCCCCAACGCCACCCCGCCTCCTACCCCACACAGTGAACCTAGGTCCCATGACAGAGTGCATTTTACACCCCTCTAACATAGACCAGCCTGACCAATCAATGACAGGTCAGCTAGTGTGTAATTGGACAGAGCTGGGCCTGAGTTTGTTACCTGTTCTATTTCAGTTAATATGAAATGTATACTCAAAAATAGAACATCTATACATTGCTGGGGGACGGAAGAGTGGGTTGTCCTCTCAGACATTGTGTAGGAAAAAAGGGGCGAAAAAAAAAGGGGGGGGGGGGTCATGATTCTATCACAGCTGCAAGGAAGAGTAGTGAAAAAGAAAGCAAGGAAGAGGGAAGAAAGGCATATATTATTTTCAAACTGCTGACATTGTTTTTAAAAAAAGACACATCTTTGGCAACCTTTGAGGCAATCACAGAAATATTCAAATATATTAAGCAATGACAGGTGACAAAATATTGTATTTGCTGAGTATCCAGTCAATGTTTGTTCCCTTGTTAAAAGTACTGTTAAATTCAAAAATATCACATTCACACAGGTTATCCAAAAAGTAAGAATTTTGAAAATATCATCTCAAAGAAATGACACCAAATGGTTCCATACCATAAACATATGTGACATCACTAAAATAAACAACAACATTCAAGCAAAACCTTTAAAAAAGAAAAAGAAAAAAAAACAACAACAACACATTTATTCTTCTCTTTTACAGAAAGATCAAATACACATTTCTCCTATTAGAAACAGATGCTGGTATTTTTAAACAAGTGTAACGTACACTCAAATGTAATGTTTTATGTTGGGCTAGTCATCTAACCCGCATGCTAGAATATCGCCTCCCAAAAAGAGTATTTTATGGCGAGCTCCAGTAAGGGAAGAGGTCCCAGAGAGAACAGAAAAGACGCTTTAAGGACACTCAAGAATGCTCTCAATTTCTCTGGCAACACAACGACGTGGGAGGCTGCTGTACAGGACCGTACTGGATGGTGTACGTCACTCAGGCATGGTGCATCAGCCTGCCAGGCAGCGGAGGTTGCATAGGCAGAGAAACGGAGGCAGGCTAGAAAGAATCGTACTGCTAATCCCACACTTACTGCGGCTTTCGTCTGTTGTCCGCACTGCTCAAGAACTTTCCAGACTCATACTGGACAACCACTTTCGTACTCATAATCACTGATCATTACTACTTTGGATGGAAAGTGGCCTTCATCACTTGTGATGGACAAGGTTGCCATGTACATGTTTTTACTATTAGCATTCTGTATCTGTTGAATATGTGAGCATAAGCCTAAGATAATGTAGTATAAGCAACCTTTTTAGTCAGCTCTGAAATTTAAAAAAAAAACAAAAAAAACTAAGAACGTCAAATTTAATATATCATACACAACAAGAAATGAAAAAAAAAAAAATAGTAATACAATCAACAACTATTCAAAGAAGAATTTATACATACACACTGCTTACAAATATGTACTAAATGCACCCTGGGCACAATGTGTAGGCATCAAACTAAATAAGGCTCGAACAGTAAACTGTGAACTAATTATGAAAAAACAAATGTCAAATTAACACATCATAATAATAATAACAGTAAACATATCAATTTACCGTTTTGTATATTTCAGTGAAATAATTTCAATAAACAATAGTTTCAATAAACAACCAATGCAACATAAGGCATTTAGGCAAGGAACTCATGGACATTAATTCAATTAAATAGTTGTCAGTTCTCTGCCTTGTTTGGAGAAACATATCCTGTTGTCTTTTCGTCAGACAAACATCTACCCACAAATCTAGTCAAAGTATTTCAGGATCCTCGCTGGTGCAACAGAGCCTGTGCACTGTGCTGAGCTTCTTCGGACTCAGACTTGAGTAAGAAGAAGAACGCAGCCCTTACGGGTTACTACCCATGTGCCATGATGTTGATCCGTTGTTCAAAACCTCAAACCTGTTTGTCTACTCCAATTGTTGATCTGATCACCCCTGACTTAAGGTGACAATATGTCCCGTTTTCCCCGGGACAGTCCCATTTTTTAGGTGTGTCCCGTCCTTTTAGTCAATACTCCATAAAAATACTTGTTGTCCCGTTAAAAAAGAAATCTTAGGAATTAGCACCTGAACAGAACTTACACGTAAAGTGATAACTGTAGACATGGTCACATTTCACAGTTTTAGATATTTTTAGTGAGATTGAAATATGTTGATGGAAATCTTATTGTGCAGCTAAAAAAAAAACTTTTGTTTTATTTACCTCTAGTCGAATATGCTTCGGTTTTTAACACCCACCAGTAAGTATAAGTATAACCCTCTCATCCCGGTGACCGTGAAAAAAATAGCGGTGGCGTGAAACGGATCTGCTTGTAAGGTCCCGTTCTCAGCTCAAAATATTAGTGAAATGTCCCGTTTTTAGCTCAAGATATTACAGTCACCATACTAAAACTCAAAGAATCTTATTCCTAATGCCCAAATCAGAAGGTCAAAACACATATACCCTATTCAGTCTCCAGAAGGGTCATAACTAGGGCACCTATAACGGCTGCAACAGCCTGATGATAGACCCAGAATTTACCCATCTCAGTGATAATTTGCTCCAGTGAGACAACAAGCTTTCTAGTTTTTCTTTTCTTCTGTCTGAATGGTGTAAATTCTTGTGTACCGGAACTGTCTCTGACTCATGGCTCCGATATTGCTGTTACTAAGTTAAGTAAGTTGCGTATCCTTTACAGGACGTTGCAGAACTAACCCCAGTATTTGTGTATGTGTGTGTGTGTGTGTGTGTGTGTGTGTGGGTCTGTTGTAGTTTTTCGAGCCAAATTTAATGTTCTGTAGCTTGCCATTGCAGTTTGCCATTGCGACTGAAGGTTCATCTCTCGGTATCACTGTCGAAATTTACAAAGGTGGAATTGCATGTTGATTTGTCTGTTACTGTTATGTTTTTGTACAAGGAAGACAGACTGCAATTGATATCAACGCCGCATGTCAATAACTCACTGTCTTTGACATGAACTGTGGTTTGCTAGCTCATTTGTCTCTAATTTCTCTGTTGTTGCACAATGAAGATATCTTAGCAGTAAACTCTGCCCCCGAATTCAACAACAACAACAACAACAAAAACATAATCTTTAATGAGATGTAAATGGTAGAATCATTAGCTCATGTGTTTCTGACTTCTCCCCCACTATACCTCTACTATAGAGATGTATTACTTTGAACCCAAACCCAAAAAGACTTTTTCTCTCATCGTTTAAAGTGATCTATAAGTTGAATTTGTTTTTTTTTAAGGTTGCAACTGAAGCCGTCGTTGCATTTTTGGCATGGTCTTTCCCTTGCTCTTCATTCTTTATATTTCCTTAGCGTAGCTTTATGTTGAAGTTGGTACCAAATCATTATCTTCAGATGTTCATTCTCGTAACCCTAAATCCAAACACTCTTCCTATGGTGTCACATACTTGCTATCTTTCATGTGTTTGGTGGAATGCTAGCATGGCTGACTTTATTTCTCTCCTTTCTCTACTTTGTTTCTTTCTCTCCTTTATCTACTTTGTTTCTCTCCTTTCTCTACCTTGTTTATTTCTCTCCTTTATCTACTTTGTTTCTTTCTCTCCTTTCTCTACTTTGTTTCTTTCTCTCCTTTCTCTACTTTGTTTCTTTCTCTCCTTTCTCTACTTTGTTTCTTTCTCTCCTTTATCTACTTTGTTTCTCTCCTTTCTCTACTTTTTTTCTTTCTCTCCTTTATCTACTTTGTTTCTTTCTCTCCTTTATCTACTTTGTTTCTTTCTCTCCTTTCTCTACTTTGTTTCTTTCTCTCCTTTATCTACTTTGCTTCTCTCCTTTATCTACTTTGTTTCTATCCTTCATCTACTTTCTTTCTCTCTTTTATCTACTTTTTTTTTCTCTCCTTTATCTACTTTGTTTCTCTCCTTTAACTACTTATATTGCTGTTAACCTAAACACTCACCGCAAAGTGGCACTTGCATGATCTGTTGTGTAAACTGTGTCATAACCTGATTTGCCTGTATCTTATCCTTTTTGCACCTGTACAAGAAAACACACTCCCAGTAAATTTGTCCCATCTCCCGAGTTTCTGTGATCTTCCCTAAAGAGCTAGTTAAATATCCTTTACGGGAAATTGCACAGCTAACCCAACATTCTTTTCTGTTTGGTGAATGAACTTCTTACTGTACGCATTTTGTCTTGATAATAAATCTCCAGATCTTTAATATGAATTATGGAATTCCTCATCTACTGATTTATCTCTGACCTGTCTCTCCTCTACCTTATAATAAAGATACATTGTCCGTGAAATTTAACATTCTCTCCAAGTGTTATTTACATGATCTTCTTTGTGAATAGTTCTTCTTTTTTTAGCTTGAAATAGATTATCTATACCTCCATTGTTGTTTCTGGTACGAACTTCTCTGTCTTTTGTAATTCGCTCACGGCCCGTAAAGTCTGGTGTTTCTCTTGGCCAGACGTTTTGCCTTGTGTCAGTAGTGGAAGTTCTTATATATGCTTCCATTCCATCTCCGTCTGCACAGTGATGATGCATTGCTAGCGAAGTCTGTGTTTAGTTACATGATCTTCTGTGAAAATGGCAAGCTTTCTCAGATGCTGCTCTCTCATAATTATCTTCCCTTTACATTTCAATCGTGAGCGCTAATTACTTGATGTTCTACACAGAAAGTGAAAGATCTCCCTCCTACGTGATCAGTCTTTGACCGTCTTCCCCTTTACACATCTACCCATAGTGTCAAATACATTAACACTTGCATCGTTCATATATCACTCATGAACAGAGATGAAAAGGAGAATGTCCATGAAATGAAAATGAAGAAAAATGAAAACATCATATTAACACCTACAAACTAATCTTTATCAATCGCCAGGTACATCTTCAGGATGTTCACTGATGGATGCTATACTACTACTGACAAAGTCGACTGATGTGCTGTGGTTCCGGCTGATAGGTGGTCGAGGACGACTGAATGGGTGTCTTAGAAAGGTAGCCATGACGTTGGTGACTGAGCTTCTGAACTGATTTATTCTTGAGAATATACCTCCAGCCTCTTCATGGACGGAGGGCTGGAGAGTTGACAGTGTATTTTGTCAGTAATTGTATAAGAACAGTGTACTTTGTCAGTAATCATACAAGAAAATAACAGTTAGTTAGAATTTTATTTAACTGGTGTTTGGAATTTTATTTTACTGGTGTTTGTAATTTTATTTAACTGGTTTACAGACCTTTTTTTTTATATGTCTTTGGCATTCCGGATATACAGCACCAGTCGGAGGTCTTCATGGCGAAGAGGTCAAGCTGTTTGTCTCGTGCTCTAAAGGTCGTGGGTTCGTTTCACGGCTTTCTGAGATGTTTAGTTGCCTAGTGCGATTGCTACAGAGACCCTCAGAAATTGTCACTGTCACGTTTTATATAATGGTATCGACAGACGCTTTGGTAGGACGTGCACCAAAAGCATGAGCCAGCTTGTTGGTGATCCATCGCTACACAAGCTTGATTACGGATATAGCACCAGTTTGATTCCAGAAAGATCCAGTGTAAAATGTGCACGAAGCAATATCCTGGAAATTAAAGGCCACCACATAATCCACTGAGTGCCTACTGGTCAGTTGCGTATCCTTTACAGGACGTTGCAGAACCAACCCCAACAGCCCCTGGCTGTTGTGTGGTTTTTCTAGGCAAATTTACGTCCAGTAATTTCCAATTGCTCTCTGGACGGTCGGCTTTCTTGATACCACTGTCGAAACCAACACAAGGGGCATAGCCTGCGGCTGGGATCGAACCCGGCATCCCGGCATTACGAAGCGTTCGCATCGATTTAGCCACAGAGCCGACTGAGTGCATACTAGCCTAAAGAAATATACGCCCGATGCGCCAAGGACGAGAAAAAGATCATACTTTCAGGGATCGTTCTAAATTACGTCCTGCCAAGACAGCGACCAACCACAGGTGGGAAAGGAGTACTTTAATTTACTTTTTACTGACTAGTTTCATCACACCACTCTCACAAATACCTTGTGGAAAATACATCGAAAAATAGAATGGTTGGAAATCGTGTAAAAGTGTTTAAAAAAAAAAAAAAAAGCTAATTACCAACAGAGGGGCTAGATTTTCTTAGTAAAGTATTTCTTTTTTCTACGATGCATTAACATCATCATGTAGTAGGATCTTTGCAGAACGTCGCTATCATCACGGTCTGCTTGAAAGAAACTCCATCTCTCGCCACAATTCCCGTCTGATGTACTTTCATACTCAAGGAATCACTTATAGCCCGTGTCCATCTTCATGATGGTCAGCCCCTGCCCCTCCTTCCTGGCACCCTTCCTTCGGCTATCAGTTTTTCCCTATCTGCTGTTTCACTTGATATGGCCAAAATTGTTCAGTTTCGGAAACAAGATGCTGTTTTTTATCCAATCTTCCTTTAAGTTCAGATCTACTAGGATGTCAGTATTTGTTTCATTCTTTATACTATGGTATTCTGAGAATCTTTCTGTAGCATTTCAGCTGAAAAGTGACTATTTACTTCTCTAAGGACTAGAAGACAGTCCACAACTCACATCCGTATGTTGCTACAGGAAAGATGCATGCTCTCTAAATGTTGTCTTTGATTTCCTTGCTTGTGCTTAACCATAGACTTTAATGCTTTACTTGCGATGCAACAGGTAATAATAAATAATAATAATAATGACTGTAATAATAATAATAACAATAAAATAATAAGTAATATCATTATTATTATATCTGTCAAAACCGCACAATTAAACAGAAAATAAGCACGCTAACAACAGCCCCCTCCCCCACCCACACCCCCTTAAACATTTTAAGGCGACTGAGCCCCTGACCCCCCCCCCCTCGTTCCTGCTTTCTCTGTCTCGACACCCCTGTATGAAGATGACGATGGTCTCATTTACAGTCTAAAGTTGTAGGCAACTTACCAACAAAATCCTAAAGTGAAAGTCATCACTGAGCCGCCGGAGCTCCCGCCCCACCTCCCTGGCGCGCTGCATCCGGATCATGGTCTGTACGTCCGGTACTGACATGGAGCGGTCTCGCTCAGGAGGGACGATGTCCGGCAGCGGGCGGGATCCGTGAGGCTGGAGTATAGCGCCATCTGACTGTCGTCGACGCAGCAGGTTCGCTGCGGTTCCTGAAACATAACAGAAACCGCTGTTGGAAATCTTGAGAGAAGCACGATAACTAATGTTTTCTGTAAAACTACGCCAAAAGAGGAGAGGGGAATGGGCTTTCTTGCACAGCTGTACACAATATATCTGAGGGGGGGGGGGGGGCTGCGTGGTCTTAATGTATGGTGTCCGCCTTGAGTGCTAGAGGTCCCGGGTTCAAGGTTCGGTGAAGGCTGAGATTTTTTTACGTGGATTTGTAGTAATTTCACCCTGGTCTCTGGGTAGTAAGACCGTGTGTATTGCTGCTCACGTAAAAAATCCCTTGGCAGTTGGAAGTCGGAAAAAAGTAGCCAAACAACGCTGCCCGGGCAAAATTTTGAGCTAAAAATCTACCCAAAATATTTCAGGATCCTCGCCAGTGCAACAGAGTTCGTGCACTGCGCTGAGAATCTTCGGACTCAGACTTGAGTTAGAAGAAGAACGGAGCATTTATGGGTTACTACCCGTCTGCCACGATGTTTATGCGTTGAATAAACATAAACACAATATGTCTCAGTATCTTTTTACAGGGCGGCTAAGCTCCTGAAGAGAGTGCCGGAAAGGTAAGAACTCCGCATTTCCAGGAGAGGTCCATTAGAGATCTTCTAAAACCCCTTTAAGAAGAAAGTACTTCATGGTGGGAGCACACACAACTGGAGTCTACCGAACATCAGCAGAGGATTCCATCGATAAGAGTTTCGGCCTCTTACCCCTAAACACTTTACGGGGCCGGCCGACCTGGGTCATGACTCCTGGGTCTCAGGACTCTCTTTTTGCGCTGACTCATTCGAGTACAAAACTACGCGGCCTGAAAATGAACTTACGCTTTACCACTCTGCCACAGCTACAAGTTAGTTGCATGTCCTCTTCGGGATATGCTATTAAAACTTCGGAGTATGAGGCCCAATCTAAACTTCTCCGTATAAGTTAGTTCCACGATAATCTCCCCGGCCGTACTAGGTCACGATCCATTGATACATTTCTGCTGTCCAGGGGGTTACGGCTATGTTCTTTCCTTCCTGGCTTGCATTTACGTTTTTCTTTCCGAGAAAGAGAATGCCTGTGACATAGGTTGCAGCACTCTCTAGGGAGGTTGTGGGTTAGACCCAGTTTCTAAATGTTTTTGTAGTGTTAAAAGCGCTGGCGTGCTTAAATATACAACAGGCGATATCAAGGGTATTGCCGAATACCTCCCTAGCAGTATGCGAAGGTCGAGTGACTGGAGGTCGACCAATCAGAAGTTAACTGAGGCTCCGTATACGCTGTGCTGAATCACAACTTGGTTAGATCATGTGTCTACTTAGATGCGAAGTTCGGTAAGCACACGACCATTTTTACGTCACCGACGCATGAAATATAACATGCTAGACATACCTTTATAGGACAATCGGCATTCGGTGGGTCACGTGTTCACCATAACGCCGGCGCGTTTACTTCCCAGAACATTACCTGGCACCCAATTTAGGTTATGTCAACGTAGGATCAAAATTCATTTGTGTGTGTGGTGTGTGTGTGTGTGTGGGGGGGGGGGGGGAGTACATCCGTCCTGATGCAGGTTCAAATTCAAGACCTTCATATCTTGGAGCCGCCAGGCTAGTTTCTAGCCACCACGTTACCGCGGGTCTGGAAGTTCGAATACTGGCCTTGAACAACTCGCAGCCTTCCGAATTAGGAGACTGAAAGGAAGAGCTCTGCATCACAGACCCTGTGAACATGACACTTTAGTACCAGGTCGGGAGAACAAGTGGCAAAAGTAGTCTTTGATGAGATGTGACAGATGAAATCCGTTAAATGATTAGAGAAATGAGTTCGTAGAGTCTATGCTCTTGGAAACTTTATCAGAAGAAATGGACTAGAGAACTTGGTTACAGCTGGCCAGACTGGCACAAAAAGAGCAAGGCAAAGGCAAACAGGAGAAAGGCCTGGCCATATGGACGGTGCGAGACAAGAGCACTGTCCTAATTCGTGATTATGTAGATTTTGTGCGATGGCGAAACATGACTTTCTAAAGGTTATAGACAGAGCACGTGATGATGATGAAGAAGAAAAAGGCATAGACCAAGCTGACCCTCTTAGACGAAAGCTAGTTGAAATACTCAAACAGATACGACCCCAAGGAATCACAAGAAGTTTCTCAATGCCCCCTAAAAAATAGCATGTCGTCAAATGCGACTGACTGGAGATTTGGTGTAACCGAATGTGTTGGGCCTAAAGGCGAAGATATCCAAGTATATTTGTAAACCCCAACACAATATGTCAATTATGGGCGAACGTATACGAAGAGGAAGGAGGCTAAGGAAAAAGAAGTAGAAAAAAAGAAAAAGAAGAAGAAGCAGAAGAAGACGAAGAAGAAGAAGAAGAAGAAGAAGAAGAAGAAGAAGAAGAAGAAGAGAAGAAGAAGAAGAAGAGAAGAAGAAAATAATAATAATAATAATAATAATAATAATAATAATAGAAGAAGAAGAAGAAGAAGAAGAAGAAGAAGAAGAGAAGAAGAAGAAGAAGAAGAAGAAAAGAGAAGAAGAAGAAGAAGAAGAAGAAGAAGAAGAAGAAGAAGAAGAAGAAGAAGAAGAAGAAGAAGAAGAAGAAGAAGAAGAAGAAGAAGAAGAAGAAGAAGAAGAAGAAGAAGAAGAAGAAGAAGAAGAAGAAGAAGAAAAAGAACAACAACAACAACAAGAACAACAACAACAAGAAAGAAGAAGAAGAAAAAGAAGAAGAAGAAGAAGAGTAGGAAAAAAAGAGTAGGAAGAAAAAGAATAGGAAGAAAGGAGGAAGAAGAAGCAGAAAAAGCGGAGGAAGAGAAGAGAAACAGAAAAAGAAAAATGTTCCCTTTTAAACTAGGGTATAAACTTATTTGCTAAGAAAAAGATATCTTACTTCGCAAAACGGTTTTTAAAAAAACAAATTGCTAGTTAGAAATCACGGAAATCAACATAAAATTTGACACTGCACGGGCTCTAACATGACAGGAGAATTCAACCTACAACTGAAATTAGATTATCTTT
The DNA here is from genome assembly GCA_905116865.2 of Candidula unifasciata. Lineage (NCBI taxonomy): Eukaryota > Metazoa > Mollusca > Gastropoda > Stylommatophora > Geomitridae > Candidula > Candidula unifasciata. The sequence continues at coordinate 338,620 of CAJHNH020008454.1, read as the reverse complement.
CAGTCAGCATAGCTGCTAGAACCTAGGGACCCAGGCATCTTGAACTAACCCCACCCTCCCCCCTCTCCGATCCCGTTGTTTTATAAGGTTCAGCTAACAGCTCCCCAATTTAAAACAACAACAACATAGTAACACTTAATAAGAATAATAATGTGTTTAGTGTCAAATGAACAGTAAACCCTGGTTTACGCGAACTCGTTTCAGTGACAGGATGGTCACAGCCTCATAACGATGGCACTGTGGAATTTTCAAACTTTGTAATTATTATTGATGAAGGGACCGTCCTGCGTTGGTTCCGACAGTGGTTCTGACAGGTGACCGTTCACATAACAATGGCAAACTACTGAACGAAAATTTGCCTAGAAAAACCACAACAGCCAACAACAACAAAAAAAAAAACAAAAAAAAAACAAAAAAAAAAAATGCTGGGGTTGGTTCTACAACGTCTTGTAAAGGATATGCAATTAACATTTTTTAACTGATGAAGGAAAGGTCAGAAGTTATGAAACTGTTACTGGCAGTATTGTTAAACTAGGCAGTTAGGTAGGTTTTCAAGGGATGAGAGCTGAGCGTCTGAGAAAAAACAGACTAAACATAAATGTTGACAACAACGACGCTGAAATCCCATGCTATAATTGTGGAAGACTTTAACGCGGTCGGGTCTTGCTAGTCACACTCGCCATCGCCATAGGCTGTGAGTCCCGTGCCTTCTCATAGCGAAATTTAACACTATGGTCTGGAAAGACGTAAAAGGTAAAGTAAAGTGGGGAGATGTAAACCAGCGTCATAGCACACGATTATAAACCATAAGTGCTCTGCCACCAGTACAGACAGCTGATAGGAAACTGTCCGCCTGTGTCACCGTCGGCACGCAACTCCGTAGATACAGCGACATTCCTCCATTTACCCCAGAGTGTTAATTCTTGTACCCATTACCTAGAGGCTGGGTGAACCCCAAGAACCGCCCGGTTTCGAACACCGGCCGTGGACTGCAGCGAGTGGCAGCTGGATTTGAAAGCGAGTCTCCTATCAACTGCGCTAACGCGGCCCCAATTGACAATCATGGGTAGGTCACCATCAACCAGCAAGTCTCTATAGAACGTCGCGCTCTTCGCGGTGCGCCGGACAGTCTCTCTTTCTCTAGCCATTTCTCCAGTCTTTTGTGCTTTCCTTGCCTAAACATCTTTAATGTACTCTATCCATTTTTACGTCGGCTCTGTGGCTAAGTCGATGCGAACGCTTTGTAATGCCGGGGTGCCGGGTTCGATCCCAAGCAATGGCAAACTACTGGACGTAAATTTGCCTAGAAAAACCACACAACAGCCAGAGGCTGTTGGGATTGGTTCTGCAACGTCCTGTAAAGGATACGCAACTAACCATCCATATTTACAGAGATCGCCCTCCGGAAGCGGCGCCCTCCATCACCGATCTGTCCAGGCCACTATGGCGCTTAACGTGGTCAAAATACATCAGCTTTCGGGACAGAATGCTGTTCCTGAGCCAGTTCTCCTCGATGTCCAGATCATACAGATTGTCGGTGATAGACTGGTAATTATTTATCTTTAGGATCGCTGTCCGTGGGATTAACACCTCAATTATGACAGTCAGACAGCAGCACATCTCAGATACCCCGTTCAACCTAACAAAACCGTTAAATCAGGACACGTTTCAGGTTACGAAGTAACTTGCAGTCCGATGTGGGATAGGATATTGTTAGTAATAATATACTTCAATAACTCCATGTTAAATGCGCTGTTTCCGCAAAGTTACTAACAACGAATACCATAATTAGATAGAAAGTCTGAATTAGACCATGTCTGGATTATATTGACAGACAAAGAATGAAGTGGTTCAGCCATCTAGTGAGAATGCAGCCAGACCGAAATGCATCTGGGACTTTTTACAGCAGAACATCTGAGAGAAAGGCGAGAGGAAGACCAAGAAAGATGTGGATAAATGGTGTACCAGAAACCCGGAAAGAGATTAACAAATCCATCACCCAAACCACCAGAGAAGCGCAAGACAAATACAGAAAACCCCTACTAGAACCTGGTAACAGTGAGACGACAAAAAAAAAGAAGAATAGCATAGTTTTAACACTTCACACATATATAGCACTATCAAGGAAACAAATACGTTCTGTTACTGCTATGATGTGTGTTTCTTTGCGCGTATGTGCTCATTAAAGTACACCCATAATCAAACAAATATGTGCATACTGTCCTTGACTTGTTTGTTTGGATTGCATCCACCCGATGGAAAGAATCAGGCCGTGGTGGTGAATCAAACATATGAGTTGTTATGATCACGGATTCCTTGGGTGTGCAAATATGCCAACTAGGACAAGGTAGGGTAACGTTACAGTTTTATTTTGGCTCCCTTCTTCTTCTTGCTGCCCTCTGTCCTCATATGAAGCATAGGCCCTCAACCATTTCCCGTCAAGTCGTCCTAACTTTGCTTCTACTTGCCGCTTACCCTATGCCCTCCCTATCTTTAACGACATTCTCTAGCTACTCTCTCCGTGAGTTTTGGGTCTGCCTTTATCTATATGCCCAAATTTATTATAATATTTACTTGCCATCAGTACATTATTAATATTATTATTGTTGTTGTTATTTTTAAGCTCTTAAACTAGGATTAGCCCATCAAGTCCCACTCTCTCCTGTCTAGAAAATGTGTGAAGCCGAAGGCCCTCCCTCCACAATGTTTTCTGTGTGTTGGTGGTCAACGTAAGGCGGTCTGCTGCCTTCTGTTGGCGGCCAACGCAAGGCGGTCTGCTGCCATTGGGATCGAAACTAGCACCCATCATTACGAAGTGCGTTCGCGATGCCTAAGCTACAGGCGCCCCGACATAAACTGTCGTAGAAGCACAATTTTTAGAGTTTTACAGCCGTGACGAAAAACGCACATTTGTTTTAATTAATCTATCGCAATAAATTTACTGTCCAGGCATTTTTTTTTAAACAAACAGGTTAATATGTACGTGTCAAATAAATCGTAGAAAATCATGCAAGTGTTCAGGTTCACAGCAGGGAACGATAGGTTAGTTGCGTATCCTTTACAGAACGTTGCAGAACCAACCCCAGCCGTCCCTGACTGTTGTGTGGTTTCTCTAGGCAAATTACGTCCAGTAGTTTGCCATTGCTACTGGACGGTCGGCCCCCCTGATACAACTGTCGAAACCAACGAAAGGCGCATGGCCCACAGCTGGGATCGAACCCGACACCCCGGCATCACGAAGCGTTCGCATCGACTTAGCCACAGAGACGACTTCAAGGAATGACAGAATACGAAATCACAAAATCAGACGAACGCTAGGAATAAAGCCAGTCTTACAAATCATTACAGAACAAAAATGAAGTGCTTTGGACACCTAACGCATCGACTTAGCCACAGAGCAGACGCAGGGAAAGATACGTTCGCCATAAACATAGTGAGGAAAACTTCGGTCATTATTTCCAACGCCGGGAAAATCCACGATAATCACATAATTAACGGGAAAGTAAGCAGTTGTTAAAATGTCATAGCAGAAATCTCCGCATTCCAAAACGGAAACAGCCACATTGGTTAATGTCATAATAGGAAAATGTGCAACCGCTAATACCATCGTGTAAATATTGCATCTACACTCGTGAACGAATTCGCGGACAATCAAAATTACTAAATATTTTGGGCAAATTAAGCAATCCACTGAAACTGGACTACAGATTATAAATGCTAACTGTTTTGTGGTGCTCCCTATATAACTGTCCGGGAGTCGACGTGGTGTAGCGGGTAGACGTTCGCCTGCGGATTGCAATGGTCGTGGGTTCGGGTTCTAATGGAGCCGGACTTTTTTTCATAAACGACCTTGGCTCCCAGGTCGACCCTGCCTTGGGTGGGTACCAGGTGCAATTTAGGAAATGAAAGGCGGCCGTTGTGAAGTTGTCTACAGCAAACACCATGTCTTCTTCTGCTTCTTCTTCAGGATTCCGAGCCCTTGAAGTTTATTGCTGCAGATATCACCCGTCTCTACTTACATCTCTGGTTCGCCTTTTCTTTTCAGTTGGTGACACCAAGTGTTTGCAGGTCTCTCTGGACATTATCTCTCCACAGTCTTCTTGGTCTGCCTCTTAGTCTACGACCATTCGTCTCTCTTGTGTATATAGTTTTTACCTCTCCGTCATCTGACATTCTTTCAATATGCCCCAGCCATTTCAGTCTATTAGCTCTCAGGATGCTAGTGATCAGTGGTTATTCAAACGGATTATAAATGTCGTTACTGCTTCTCACTATCCTTTCCCCACTATTTACATCTTTGGTAGGTCCAAAGGTTCGTGGTAAGACTCTGTTTTCGAAAACCTGTAATAAGGCTTCATCTCTTTTAGTTGTGCCCAAAGTTTCAGAGCCACATAACACGACTGGTCTTATCAACGTTTTATCTATTTTGATCTTGGTGTGTTGTAAACACCAACCATTTGGTCTATAAAATATAGGTCTAGCCCTATTTGTCTCAACAATCTTGGTAAATAATAATAATAATAAATCTCTCACCACCATCAACATAATTCGGTTCATGTGTGCCGTCTCCGCGTTGAAGGTTAGCTAAACCACTTTTAATACCGAATATAATTCGGAGGTCTAAAGTATTTTTTTTTTAAAGTATTGTTTAAAAAAAAATGTTTAAACATTTCCCGATCCTCGAGTAGTAGTGTTGTATTCCCGCGATGGACGGTTTTCTTTAGGACAGCAGACACTAGTGGCCGCGTGAAAGAGACTGGGGACTCACAATGTACGCTCGTAATACTGCGAAAGACGGGTGTCGCTGGCGACAACTCTAACAACTACAAATAACCAATAGTAGTACTTCTACCATCACAACAACGGCGGAACAGAACATGGCAGACATTACAGACAATATAAACAACGGTGGAAGAGAACATAGTAGATATTATAGGCAACGACGGTACAGAATATGGTAGATATTATAGGCAACGACGGTACAGAATATGGTAGATATTATAGGCAACGATAAAACCGAACATGGCAGACATTATAGGCAACGACGGAACAGAATATGGTAGATATTATAGGCAACGACGGTACAGAATATGGTAGATATTATAGGCAACGACGGTACAGAATATGGTAGATATTATAGGCAACGACGGTACAGAATATGGTAGATATTATAGGCAACGACGGTACAGAATATGGTAGATATTATAGGCAACGACGGTACAGAATATGGTAGATATTATAGGCAACGACGGTACAGAATATGGTAGATATTATAGGCAACGACGGAACAGAATATGGTAGATATTATAGGCAACGATAAAACCGAACATGGCAGACATTATAGGCAACGACGGAACAGAATATGGTAGATATTATAGGCAACGACGGAACAGAATATGGTAGATATTATGGGCAACGACGGAACAGAATATGGTAGATATTATGGGCAACGACGGTACAGAATATGGTAGATATTATAGGCAACGACGGAACAGAATATGGTAGATATTATAGGCAACGACGGAACAGAATATGGTAGATATTATGGGCAACGACGGTACAGAATATGGTAGATATTATAGGCAACGATAAAACCGAACATGGCAGACATTATAGGCAAGATTGCAACCGAACATGGCAAACATTATAGGCAATGGTGGAACAGAACATGGAAGACATTACAGCCAACGACTTAACAGAACATGGCAGACCTTATAGTAAACTGTAGAACAGAACACGGCAGACATTACAGCCAACGATGTAACAGAACATGGCAGACATTACAGCCAACGATGTAACAGAACATGGCAGACATTACAGCCAACGATGTAACAGAACATGGCAGACATTACAGCCAACGATGTAACAGAACACGGCAAACATTACAGCCAACGATGTAACAGAACACGGCAGACATTACAGCCAACAATGTAACAGAACACGGCAGACATTACAGCCAACGATGTAACAGAGCATGGCAGACATTACAGCCAACGATGTAACATTACACGGCAGACATTACAGCCAACGATGTAACAGAACACGGCAGACATTACAGCCAACGATGTAACAGAACACGGCACACAGCCAACGATGTAACAGAACACGGCAGACATTACAGCCAACGATGTAACAGAGCATGGCAGACATTACAGCCAACGATGTAACATTACACGGCAGACATTACAGCCAACGATGTAACAGAACACGGCAGACATTACAGCCAACGATGTAACAGAACACGGCACACAGCCAACGATGTAACAGAACACGGCAGACATTACAGCCAACAATGTAACAGAACACGGCAGACATTACAGCCAACGATGTAACAGAACACGGCAGACATTACAGCCAACGATGTAACAGAACACGGCAGATATTACAGCCAACGATGTAACATAACACGGCAGACATTACAGCCAACGATAGAACAGAACACGGCAGATATTACAGCCAACGATGTAACAGAACACGGCAGACATTACAGCCAACGATGTAACAGAACATGGCAGACATTACAGCCAACGATGTAACAGAACACGGCAGACATTACAGCCAACGATGTAACAGAACACGGCAGACATTACAGCCAACGATGTAACATAACACGGCAGACATTACAGCCAACGATGTAACAGAACACGGCAGACATTACAGCCAACGATGTAACAGAACACGGCAGACATTACAGCCAACGATGTAACATAACACGGCAGACATTACAGCCAACGATGTAACATAACACGGCAGACATTACAGCCAACGATGTAACAGAACACGGCAGACATTACAGCCAACGATGTAACATAACACGGCAGACATTACAGCCAACGATAGAACAGAACACGGCAGACATTACAGCCAACGATATAACATAACACGGCAGACATTACAGCCAACGATGTAACAGAACACGGCAGACATTACAGCCAACGATGTAACATAACACGGCAGACATTACAGCCAACGATAGAACAGAACACGGCAGACATTACAGCCAACGATGTAACATAACACGGCAGACATTACAGCCAACGATGTAACATAACACGGCAGACATTACAGCCAACGATGTAATAGAACACGGCAGACATTACAGCCAACGATGTAACAGAACACGGCAGACATTACAGCCAACGATGTAACAGAACACGGCAGACATTACAGCCAACGATGTAACAGAACACGGCAGACATTACAGCCAACGATGTAACATAACACGGCAGACATTACAGCCAACGATAGAACAGAACACGGCAGACATTACAGCCAACGATGTAACAGAACATGGCAGACATTATACCCACCGGTGAAACAGAACATGGAAGACATTACAGCAAACGACAGAAACGAACATGGCAGGCACTATAGGAAACGGTGGAACAGACATTACAGACACCATATAAACACAACGAAGCAGACACTAAATTTGGTATATGAACAGAACAAAGCAGACACTACATATAGCATATGAACAGAACGAAGCAGACAATACATATAGCATATGAACAGAACGAAGCAGAAATACACACAGCAATAGAAACTGTCGTACTGTCTACAGGTGGAGGCCGTGAATCCTTCCTGGAGTCCCTCCTTCTCGACATGGTGTATAATACAGAGGTTCTCAAACTGTCTAAGATATTCACCTTGTTCCTCTGTGTGAGGAAGAAAGAAAAAATACACACACACTCCGTGTATTGTAGCCATGGGAAGGGGAATGTAGAGCCTAGATGCCACTAAATCCCTACAATATAAGCACTGCTGCTTTAGAACTAACCTTACACTGAAATGAATCAAGGGACTGCAGTTTGAATCCGTAAAAAAAATGAAATTTTTTCCCCGCCTTCAGGCGCGTGTTGGGCATATTGAACCGATATTTCGTAGACCAAATAGCACTTGGTGGGTGACGCGATCAGCATAATACCGGGCGCCCTTACTTTCCAGGATATTACCTGGCACCCATATAAGGCTAGGTCGACCTGGGAGCCAATGTCATTTTTGAAACAAAATTCGGCTTTGTTCGGATTTGAATTAAGGACCTTCGAAACCGCAGGCAAGAGTTTAACCTCTACACCTCAGCCGCTCCTAGTGTATCAGAAAACGACTTATTATTATCCTGCTATAAATGCCAATCAGCGTTTTATAAAATGTTACAACGACAACAACGACGACTACTACTACTTCTACTACTACTACTACTACTACTACTACTACTACTACTACTACTACTACTACTACTACTACTACTACTACTACTACTACTACTACTACTACTATGTACTACTACTACTACTGTGTACTGCTACCACCACCACCACAACTACTACTACTTCTGCCACTACTACTTCTACGACTACTAATACAGTGTGCTACACTACTACTCATCAACCACTACTACCACCAATATTACTACTATTACTACTACTACTACTACTACTACTACTACTACTACTACTACTACTACTACTACTACTACTACTACTACTACTACTTATACTACTACTACAATTACAGTGTATTGCTGCTGTTGCTGCTGTTGCTACTACTACTACTACAGTTAATTGGGACTGCTACTGCTGCTACTACTACTACTACTATTACTACTACTACTACCATTATTCCTACTGCTGCTACTAGAGTATACTACTACAACCACCACCACCACAGTGTATCACCACTGCAGTGTACTACTACTACTACTACTACTACTACTACTACTACTACTACTACTACTACTACTACTACTACTACTACTACTACTATTACTACTACTACTACTACTACTAATACTGCTACTGTTGTTGTAACAACAGTCACAACAACAGCTTTCAGTACGCTTGATGCTGCTGCTGCTGCTACCACATCAACAACTACTAATACTAATAATACTGTTACAACTCTAATAATTACAAACTACTAGTAGTACTACTACCATCACCACAACCACCAAGACCCAAACCAAGACTAATGTAAGAGTGACTGGTATTAACTTCCATACCGTTAATACTGCCGTTAGAGCTATCGTAACTGCAACAGCTACTCCTTCACCATGTGCTGTTGCTACTAATACCACCTTTACCTTCACAACCACTGCTACTATTATTATTACAACAGCAACTATTACTACTACTGCTCCTGCGGCTACTACAACAACTACAGTTATAAATAATTACTACAACCACCAAAAAAGCGATAAGTGAAACATTCAATTACTCTGTATCTCTATATAAAAACTGATTATTTAAAACCGGGTCGACATCTTTTTTTTTTTTTTTTGTCTTATTACATAAAAGTAAAACGTAAGATAAAAGGTAAAATGTTCGTTTAAAATGCATCAATTATAAATCCCCCCCCCTTCCCCACTTCCATTTTTTAAACTCGTTTTTGTTTTTGTTTTTGTACTGTGCATGTCTCACAAAACTATACATCTTCTAAACTTACAACGCCGGAATAGATCCGCACATGCTGCGCGCACATATTGCCAGCTAAGGCAACGGAATTGTCCTCTCAAAAGAATAGTGTTAGATAACAAAGCCTATTTATGCGTATGTAACAAACATTCGATGCCTAACGGCCAGCCAAAGGCGCATGCATTCTTACAATCGTACATCCGTTGACGATGAGGTCACGAGTGTTTACATTTCAATGCGTCACTACAAGTTGGTCGCGTATATGTGATTGTAATGTTTATTTTCGACTGATGATTCTTTTGGAAACAGCTGCTTCGTGGGAATGTCCCTCGTTTGGTTTATATTTAGCCACTTAAAAGAGCCATACTTTATCCTTTCTTTATGTCCACCATTTTGCATTTTTAAGAATGCTTAACGTAACGCTAGATTTTGGCCCAGGTTTGGGACATGTCACAGAACTGGGAAGTAAATAAGGATTTGGCTGACACAAGATACAATGTATGTTCTTATACAGAGGCGGACAACGACCTTCTGAGAGCCTATGCACTTTAAACACGTTGATGCCACCGACACATACAAGAATGCACGGCTAGCTAAGGAGGCAGTAAATGAACGAACGAAGTTTATTTCTGTTAAAAACGTCACAATTTGAGTAAAATGTCACAATTTGAGTAAGCTGGCATTCAGCAATATACACCATCAGAATACTCAATAAAATACACAAGCATGACACACACACACACACGCGTTTGGTAATGAAAGAGCTGATAAACTGGCAGGTGCTGCATTAATTAAAGATGGCCGGCCCATATATATATATATATATATATATATATATATATATATATATATATATATATATATAAACACACTCTAGGTAGGTACACATGTAGATATGTACTCCCACAAGTATCATAGCAGAACAGTACCAAATCCACCCAGAACTGCCAATGGCAGTCAAGGTATGGTCTACTACAGACAAGAACACCGTCACAAAGAAATCACTGTGGGAGCTCTGCCAACCAACCTCTCCCGTCCTGATTTTCTAGGGTCGGGGTCTTAGAGGTTTAAGCCTCGTTTAAATGCACAATAATAAGTATTATTACGAACACATCTGCTATTATTATTATTTCCTTGTTAGCAAATTAATAACGTAATATATTTACAATAAAATTTTGTGGTTAAACAAGTGCGTAAAACCCGAGAACGTATTTAAATGCTTTAAAAAGTGGGAGTTGGGGGGGGAGGGCAAGCTCAATGCAAATTTTCAGAAAGGGGGGGGGGGGAGGGGGTTTAACTGTTAAAAATTGGGGCAGGGGGGGGGGGGCCCTTCACTGTGTCTGAGCTGCCAGGTTCTTTGCGTTCTATTCTCTACAACAACGGTTCTGAACCAGCGACCCTTTAATACAGTTCCTCACGCTGTGGCGACCCTTTAATACAATTACCTATGTTGTGGCGACCCCACAACCATACAATTATTTGCGTTGGTACTTCATAACTTAAGTGAATATGTATTTTCCGATGGTCTTTGGCGACCCGCTGCGAAAGGGTTCTTTGACCGACAAAAAGGTCGCGACCTACAGGCTGAGAACCGCTGCTCTACAAGTATCAACTGTTGATCACCTGTTCATTGAATGTCTTTTATCTCCATATTAAGCACAAGTCAGGCATGTTATGTGTCTTAACACTTTCGGCACTAAGCATATAACCATGCGTTTGTTGGTTTCTGCTGAAATGATCTACATTTTCTCATCTCCATGTGCCTAATCCTGGTATCACACTTACCCAGTCTGCCCAAATGTCCCTTTACCTTCTTGTGTCACCCGAGTACCTGCAAGCAGTAAAGTAATGTAAAGGACCCTTTCCCACGCCTTTAGACCAATCGACACAAGATGGGGGGATGTGGTCAGCATCACGCCGGTCGCCTTTACTTCCCGGGACTGCACTCGGTACCCACTCAGGGCTGGGTCGACCTGGGAGCCAAGGTCATTTTTGAAAAAAAAAAAAGTCCAAAACCGCCAGGGAGCGAACCCTCGACCTTCCAATCCGCGGCGAGTATCTAACCGTTCCGACACGGCGACTTACACCTGCAAGCAGGTTAAAGTCAACATTTTCAGATGATGCATCTTCCCCGTGGCAACTCAGGGATCTGGGTCGTGGACTCTCAATGAGTCTCTTGAAAAAAAAAAAAAAAGTAAAATTGGGGCTTAGAAAAAGGATCTTAGAATAATGTGAACCAATAACATGGAAGGTGTCGACATCCTGCGTCCTGAGCATGAAGGAAAACAGGATGGTAAAAAGCATCCTCTTCTGGATACAGGACATTGAAGATGGCTATGAAAGCACACAGGGCTGGAAAACTGGCTAGAGAAAGAAAGACCTTCAGGCATGCCGTTAGAACACCGACGTTCTGTCAATGACATGCTGATTTATATGATGATGTGTCTTCTGTCACAAAGCATTAATATTTTTCTTCTGGCCGAAACATGTATTAGCTATAGTGATAAATATTCAGGATGTAACGAGTTAAGACAATGCTGAAATGGAACTGAAAGAGTTAATACCGGGTCATGGGAAAAGCCCACAGAGAACATTAATTTTCAGGGTTTAGACAACCTGCGCGCCAGTGCATCAGGCAAAGAATTGAAAAAAGAATTAAAATTAAGTCTTAAAGAGGCTTATCAACCAGTCCCGTCTTAGAGAAGATGGATCGAAGTCGTATATGTCGATGCAAGTATCGCGCCTTTGATTCCAACGGCAGTAACCAACGTCTGCTCCTGAACTAACAAAGGGAAAAAAATCTGTACAAAGACGGTATAATACGTTACTGTGTTTTCTCATCTTTGTTGTCTGTTCAGCGTAAAATTTTGACAAAAGAGACTTTAAAAAAAAAAAATATCCAGAAACCACGAGTTGTTAACTCATTGGCTCGGTACTATGGATATCGCAACCCTTCGGCCTTGATTCCATGATAGGTACGGTAAATCTGGGAGAAAATGTGGCTTTTCTGCCTACCCCCGGGAGTGAACCCGGACCTCAAGGAGTTCGTCACCCGGTCACCGCGCAGTCCGGTTTAGCCAACTACGTTAGAGAGCCGGGCGACAACAGAGATTAAATGCCTTAGAAGAACTGCAGGGGTTTCAAGGAAAGAAGTTTGTTGCGTATCCTTTACAGGACGTTGCAGAACCAACCCCAACAGCCCCTGGCTGTTGTGTGGTTTTTCTAGGCAAATTTACGTCCAGTAGTTTGCCATTGCCGCTGGACGGTCAGCTTTCTTGATACCACTGTCGAAACCAACGCAAAGCGCATGGCCCGCAGCTGGGATCAAACACGGCATCCTGGCATTACGAAGCGTTCGCATCGACTTAACCACAGTGACGACTTCAAGGAAAGACAGAATACAAAATCACAAAATCAGACGAACGCTAGGAATAAAGCCAGTCTTACAAGTCATCACAGAACAAAATTAAAGTGGTTTGGACACTTAACAAGAAAGCCCTGGTACTATCTGCCACAGCAAGCCACACTAAAATGTTACAACTGGTATAAAGCGAGTGGAAGAGAAAGTGGAAAATATGGATTGATGGCATTAGGAACAGCCTTACAGAAAAAAACAGTAGTCCTAATAGTTTGACAGAGCTCATCAACGAATGTTACATCTCTCTCTCCCCCCCCCCCCCCCCCCTTTTCAACCCCATCCCCAGTACTTCGCCGAGATACAAGGTGGAAGAGAAGAAAAGGAGGAAGAAGTTCTGTCCTTCACAGCAGTCATCTCCAACCTTTTTGCTAAATTTTTTCAGGTGGCGCCGCCCTTGGGTATATGGCAAGACACCGCCTCCTCTCCCAACGTAAAGAGAAATGTATTTAAAAAGTGGAGGACAAAAAGAAAAATCCCACCAGTACAGTTACCCAGAACTTGGAGAAAACCACCCAGATAATTTAAACTGTCAAATAACAAAAGAATTTTTAAAGATCTGAACATCAAGGAAGATTGGCTAATAAACAGCATCTTGTCTTGGAAGCTGAAATATCTTTGTCCTATAAAGCGCCATTACGGACTGGGAACAAATAACAGCAGAAGGCTTGGTATCAGGAAGGAGAGGCAGGGCTAACCAACACAAAGATGGGCACAGGATATAGGTGACTTCTTGAATAAGAAAGTACACGAGGAGGCGGGAGAGCTGGAGAGAGACCGAGCTACTTTCAGGGTGACCGTGATGAGAGCGACGTTCTGAAAAAGACCCGCTTCATAATAACGATAAATAACAAAAGAAACAATCACTAAAAACTTGTTCGTTAGTGTCTAAATATCAATGTTATGGTTGACACTGTTTTGTTTTGATGATATATGTTTTTTTTTTGGGGGGGGGGGGGGGGGGGGGGGGGGGGTCTGATTTTGGAGAAGGCACAGTGGAGTTCACTCTCCAGATCCTGCCGGCAGTGTTAATTTGTTTTTCCTACTGTTAAAGTTGTAAAAGCAGATTTTTAGAAGTACAAACGCACTCAGCTTCAAAACTTTTTGAAGCCGCGCCATACAAATTCTTACGCACACCCCAACACCCTTCCCTTTTTTTTCCACTCTCCAAAGTTGGAGACCACAGCTTTACCTATGTCGACATCAAAGCAACACGATCTACTGCCAAATCGCAGCTAGGGTCGAACCTGCTACCTTGGCATTACGAAGCGTGTTCGCATCACCTAAGCCACAGACTCCGATAATTATGTGAGAGAGCAGTGGTAGCACCAGTGGTAAAACGAATACATATGTGAGGGAGAAGTGGCAGCTCGACTGACAAAGTGACAAAGAAAATACTTCTGTAAGAGAGCAGTGATAGCGCCAGTGATAGAGAAAATACTTCTGTGAAGTAGCAGTGATAGCGCCAGTGACGGAGAAAAGAAATAACTACTGCGAGGGAGCTGTGACAGCGCCAGTGATAGAAAAACTACTTCTGCGAGGGAGCTGTGGCAGCGCCAGTGATAGAAAAACTACTTCTGCGAGGAAGCTGTGGCAGCGCCAGTGACAGAAAAACTACTTCTGCGAGGGAGCTGTGGCAGCGCCAGTGACAGAAAAAAAAAAAAAAAACTTCTGTGAAAGAGCTGTGGTAGCAGTTGTGATAGAAAAACTACTTCTATGAGAGAGCGGAGATAGCGCCAGTGACCGGATAAGGGGTTGTCGCAGGATCTGTGATGCAGCAGTGCCAGGGCAAGTGATAGGCAAAAATACTCCTGTGAAGGAGCAGTGGTAGTGCCAGTGACAGCGAACAATAAATGCTTCTGTGAGGCATCAGTTCTAGCGTTAGTGACAGACAAAATAAGTGTGTGATGGAACTGTGCCAGCTCAGTTGTTGAACACTTGCTTGCTGACCCGAACGTCTTAGATTTAAAACCACGTCGAGGTGGAATTTTTAATAAATGACCATGGCCCTGAGGTCGACAATGCCTATATTACTTCCAGAAAATGTCACTGGAAGTAAAGGCGACTAAAGTGACGGTGACCACATCAATATCTGAGCGCTGCATTAACTACAAAACCGTGAGACTAGCAACATACGCCCATTCGCCAACAGCGTGAGAAGAGAGTTATATTTTTGCCCAGTAGTCCTTACATCTCGGCGTCTGTGGCTTAGGCGTTGCCAAAGGGCGCTTTGTAATGCCGGGGTGAGGGGTTCGATCCCAGCTGCGGGCCTTGCGTTGGCTTTGACAGTGGTATCGAGAGCCGACCGTCCATAGAGCGATGGCAAACTGCTGGACATAACATTTGCCTAGAAAAACCACAACAGCCAAAGAATGCTGTGGTTGGTTCTGCAACGTCCTGTAAAGGAAACGCAACTAACTTTTTAGTCCCCACATGACAATTACAGCTCGCGTGTAGTTTGAGGATTGCAGTCCTAGTGATTAAAACTTCAAGGGTGAAAATGCCTTATGTATAAATCCCTGCAAGGCCCGTTCAACCGTAAAGTTATACTGGGGTCAACGATGGTTAGGAAGTAACATAAAGTCCAGATCAGACAGGGAACTGTTATAGCTGTTTCTTGTCAACTTATTTACACTTGCCACAACGTCGCTGACAGCTGCATTAAGACTTTAATCGATACTGACATCAGCGTTATAATTAACAATACTGACGAATGTGTGCGGTTCAGCACCGACGCTCGGAAGTCGGGGAAGGGACAGCTAGGGCTGAGATACTATAAAGCGGAGCAATTTAAATAGAGGCCCGCGTGCCACATTTGGCCCACGGAACCTAACCAGTGGCCCGCAGATCATTGCGAGTTGTGTTATAACCATCGTCTGTCTGTACTGGGTTTCAGAACTCTCGCTGGTGATTATCCAACTTTTCGAAATGGCTTCTAAATAAATAAAAAGTTAGTTGCGTATCCTTTATAGGACGTTGCAGAACCAACCCCAGCATTACGAGGCGCATGCGCAACGCCTAAGCCACAGACGCCGACCTTCTAAATAAACTTAGTTGAATAGCCCTGCTATATAGTACAGGATAGAGGGGCACTATACTTGGCATCAGCAAGTGTTGCTCTGATCATCATCACTATACTTAGCATCAGCAAGTGTTGCTCCGATCATCACCACTATACTTAGCACCAGCAAATCTTGCTCCGATCATCATCACTGCACTAAGCATCAGCAAATGTTGCTCCGAGCATCACCACTATACTTAGCATTAGCAAGTGTTGCTCTGATCATCATCA
>CAJHNH020008454.1:305000-315000 GCA_905116865.2 Candidula unifasciata | reverse complement strand
CTGCTGTAAAAGCAGCTCATGAAAACATCATTGTTTTTTTTTTTTTTTTTAAGTATAAAAATATTTCGTATATAATTTAAATGAAACAAATGTGAATACAACAGATTATTTCAAGTACAAATGCATTCACTTGCAAAATTACTTGACGCCTCCTTCGTAATCGTTATTATAGAAACCAAAGAAAAAAAGTCAAATTTGGTCCTCTTTCAGCTGCCCGAAGGCCTGCTTTATTGAGGACGGTTTCTTCGCTACCTGATTCAGTTCGATTCGTTGTGGCGATCATTTTTCGCCTAAGTTCGGGTGTTTGCTGCTGCGTCCTGTCTGCTCGATCAGGCTTAGCTGGTGCTTTTTGGGAGTGGGTAGGGCAGCGACGCCTCCTTGAAACTTCACTGCGACCCCTAAGAGGCGCCACCACCCACCCCCCCCCCCTTCCCAGGGATGAAAACCACTGTGCTAGAGTAATAATAATGATGACTTCTCCACAGAGGAGGTTAGTTGCAGTCGATCTGTGAACATCCACCGTTACCTTTGTCAATATTCTGTGGTTAAGTCCCAGTCTCTTCTCCGGTGAGACTCTCGTACTATTGTCCCGAAAGCCACACAAACCTTTTTTTTTTCAACTATTTCTAACATCATTTTTATTAATCAGCTCTGATCAAAGCAAGTTTTATCGTTACCCCTTTAGTTATACTTATCATCATTATGATCCTCATTATAAAGCACAAATCACTCCTATCTTCTTCCCGATGCTCTCGTGAAAACGTTACGTATATGTTTCAAAGTATACAGAAGCAGTCGACAACATGGCGATTGAGAAATAATGGTTTGTAATAAAGTAATGATTGTTTAAAAAAAAGGATGGTTAGAAACATTTTTGTCACTAAGATGATACAAGCACACACACACACACTCTCTCTCTCTTTCTTTCTCTCTCTCTCTCTCTCTCTCTCTATCTTTCTTCCCCTGTCTCTGTAAAGAGAGTCAAAGAGAAGGAGTCAGAGAGAGAGACAGAGGGAGCCACAGAGAGAGAGAGAGAGA
Source organism: Candidula unifasciata (assembly GCA_905116865.2). Classification (NCBI taxonomy): domain Eukaryota; kingdom Metazoa; phylum Mollusca; class Gastropoda; order Stylommatophora; family Geomitridae; genus Candidula; species Candidula unifasciata. The sequence goes on along the minus strand of CAJHNH020008454.1, from coordinate 313,962 downwards.
GAGAGAGAGAGAGAGTGAGAGAGAGAGAGAGAGAGAGAGAGAGAGAGAGAGAGAGAGATCTGTGCTTGTGACATATTGCTGTCACTAATTCGGTACGATGTTCATCTTGTAGTCGATTCTCTGCTACGACAGCCTGATGGCAAGAGAAAGCTGAAGGTGCAGCAAATCTTCATATAGAACGCTTGTAATTGGAGATAAACATATATGTCTTGTATAACATAACATTGATGGTGCGCTTTCGCTGAATGTCGGAAAGACTGTACATCGAACTTGTTCTGCGGTGTGGCAGGGAATCCACGATTATGAACGATTATGAAGAATACCTATAACAAATGGTTTCCGATTTCAATCAACGCTGCGTGTGCTCTGGAGAACCTTAGTAACTAAGAATGATTGAATAAGAAAGAATGAACATTAAACGCTTATCACACAAGGATTCCGTGTCCTCATCTAAAGGCTGGATAGGGGAAGGAGGGGACAGCAGGCCAATTACCCCCCCCCCCCCTCCCTTCCCCACCCACACAAACAAACATGTCGTATATATGTGTAATACACTCATTCATTGTTTGTTGAATTCAAAGCCTTTCTGTTAACTAAACCGTGCTATATATGGCAGATAATCAGGCTGACATTTTTGTTGACGTAGGTTATTTGCTTCTAGATATGACTGGCTGCTGCTTTTACCCCTATATGAAACCTTAAAATATATAGTTCCGTAGCAAAGTTACTGAGTTGAGAGCATGGCGTAAAACTGTCGCCTGAGGATTTCATTTAGATAGCTTTTAGAATGTTCCCAAACGCAGTTTGTATTGTGAAGTACTGAAAATGGCGACTGGCGTGTTGCTACGGAACTGTCGGTATCTTATGCGATACTGCGTGTGCAACTGCCGATCTTTTGTAATTACTGCTTCTCTAGACGAGCAACTGAAAGTTTAGTGGCGGACTTGTTCCTTCTACTAGCTATGACAGCTACGTTGTGCACTGAGTGCTTATATATGCTACTGCCTTTGCCGGGACTGGAATCTGAGCTTCTTTTCTTTTCTTTTTTTTTTTATTGTTGTTAGGGGACTTCAATGTGCATTCGGTGTGGTTTGCGCTGACATAGAAACGGATCATCTGTGAAGTATCTGTCTTCTGTGAGGTAGGCACTGAGATTAATTTATCAACTAGAAGGAGAAGGAGGAGGCGGAGGAGGAGAAGAAGAAGAAGAAGAAGAAGAAGAAGAACAAGAAAAATGAGAAAAAGAAAAAGGAAGTAGTAGAAGAAGAAGAAGAACAACAACAACAAAAACAAGAACAAAAACGAGAGGAAGAACAAAAACAAGAAAAGGAACAAGAACAAGAACAAAAGCAAGAACGAGAACAAGAACAAGAACATAAAACACAAATGTGACCTGTGACATATCTATAAATTGAAAGAGCTTTAAAGCTACTGCCCCCAGGAAATCAACATTAAAATATTAGTCTATAGAATATCTCAGTCAGGTGTCGTCTTCCCAATGAAAGTTAGCAGGAATAAATCTACAACATTCTTCCGAGTTGTTCACTCTCTGGTACTACTGTTAATCCATACATTGATGTTATCTTCTTCTTGTATGGATGTCTACCTCTTGCTAGCCTACTTGTAACATGTTCTTCTCTCTCCCTCTCTCTCTCTTTCTCTCTCTCTCTCTCTCTCTCTCTCTCTCTCTCTCTCTCTCTCTCTCTCTCTCTCTCTCTCTCTCTCTCAGTAATTCATTAATAGCACTGCATACATTAATTTAATAATCAGTGAACTTACGCATCTTGTTCATATTATTTAAAACACTTGAAGAAAGTTATCCAGCTCAATGATGTGCTAGCCTAAAGATACACACTGCTCAAACTACACAACCAAGATCTACAAGGACTCCGGTTTTTTTACACCGCGGATACACAGTCGATGAATGCATTTCTTTCAACTACAGAACCATGAACGTATTACGCGTGTGACTCTTTCAAACGCAGAAACATAGTTTGCCACAGTGTCACTGTGAAGGTTTGCCTAGACACAAGTGTGTATGACAACTTTGTTTCAAAGATATTTTGAATTCCTGCTGTTTATAAAAGTCTATATGTCATTTCAGCAAACATTCCATGCGGATATGTACGATATTCATTCGCGTTTCAAATAAGTGGAACGAAACTTCTGTTAAATTCTACAATGTATATACGCACACATTTATACCAAAATAATTTTTAACTGGGAACACTGTCTTTCCTAGTTCTTAAATAAATGTTTGCTGGTGGTAAACACTTGTATACGCTTTCATTAATGTCAATTGTGATGTTTGTCTGGTCAAAAATTTGCTTTCGATTTGTAAACTAATTCCTGATGGGCTGTCGAATTAAACTTTTGCACACACTCTCTGTAGATGACAATGCAGTGTTAAACTAATAGTCCATAAAAAAAATTTAATAATAAAAGATAATTTTCACTTAACGTACGTATATTTGTATTTTAGGCTATAGTTTAGTCTAGAGTTAAATGTAGGCTGGTTCACAATGTTTATTGCTAATAGCTCTCTGAGAAGAACTGTTGCATACACGCATACAACACTATAGGTTAGGGTCAATACTGACAGGATTACTACAGCAACATTGGTGCTTCGTATAGAAGCTTTAGTCAAGCAAAAAAGAAGACTAGAAATTATAAGCTTTACTGAAACAAGTTAATACCAGGACATCAGACTTCAAGAGTTTAAAATTAGCCTCACTGAAGATACGTCAGTCAACCAAACAATCAACTAACTAACCAGTTACCCAGCCAAAAACCAACGATCTAACCATCCATAAAATTAATCACCAATCAACAAACCAACAATCATATCAACCAAGCAATTGATCAACGTGTCAAGCAATTACCCAATTAACTAATCAACTAACTTCCCAAACAACTAATCATCTTATCAACCAACAAATTCATCAACTATTCATACAAAAAAAAAAAAAACAAAAAAAAAAAAAAAAAAATACAAAAAAAAAACCTAATTAATTACTAAAGCAAGCAACCTAGCATACATCTCTACATATCAATGACTACAACGGCGAGCCTAATGTTGACCACCGAGTACCGATTATCATCTCATCTCATCTTGATTCTCCTCTACCTTGCTGTGTCGAGGTGAAGTATAATTTACAGCAAAGTGCCCGTTTGTGCATTTCGTAAATATGAATTCCCAGAGACTCTGTTATTCCCTCTGTCTCTAGTTTGCATGGTCGGCCTCTTCTTCGCTTCCCACCTTGTCTTATACATCACAGCTTTCTGTGGTACACTGTTTGATATACCGATTGGTCTATAATATATATATATATATATATATATATATATATATATATATATATATATATATATATATATATATATATAAATCCGGAGCTGCAATTATTAAAACGGTTTAGCAGTGTTTACGCTGCTGCTCCGGCAGTTCCTACAATGTCTTCTAAGCTGTACTGGCACTTGCCCCATCCTTTGCACTACCGGCGACGCAGAGAGGGGATACCTGCTGCCTGGTCAACATCCGGTACTCCAGTTTAACAAGCCCTGACCTATTCCCTAGAAAGATCACTCCAGCGTCGCATAAAATCTTTGATGTACAACAATGTATACCAGTGCTGGTTTAGATCCCAGATATCAACACAACAGTAGATATGGTTTTATCAATCAATCAGCTATTCTTTTTTTTTAAATGCACTGAGAAACAGAAGCCACTAAATGGATGCCTATAATACTATTTAACCTCCTTAAATCCCTCGCGAAAACACGAAAGGGACCATTATATACGAGGATTCGTCACCCTTACCCTTTCAGATTCGTAACGGGGTAGAGCAGGATTGTGTTCCAGCTCCAAAATTCATTGGCAACTTCTTTACTGCATTTTGGCATGCTTTTGGGGCAGCAACTAAAGAGATATATCTGCACCAGATCAGATGGCAATATGTCGAGGTTTCGTGTAAGGATCCAAGTCCAAGTCTTTTTGAGAAAAAAATGAAAAGGTCGACCACTTTCAGACTGCTGCTAGCTAGCCGAGGCTGCTAACAGTCTCCGCCTATATTTGTGGTCTGGGTTATTTGCGTCACTTTCGTGACTAAATTCTAGTATTGTGCCATTTCTGGGCTTGATGCTTCCTTTCGAGTCAGACCGCTCGTCCTCCACCCTGTTGTTAGCTTGCAAGGATAAAGGTGAAGACAATATGTCTCACTTTATTACGAATATCCCCATGCTCCAATTAAAGAGTTGGGTCTCTTTATCTGTCTTTTAGGTTTCGACATTTTTTTCCTGTACATTTCTGGGCATCAACTCTAAAAGGCAAGAGGATCGACTTTATTCAGTTAGCGTGGGTTTCTCTTCAAAGCGCGGATCCTCTAATGCTAGCAGATTGCACAAAGCATGAGCTCGGTAAAAACCTAATACTTAAACTTCAAAGAAATATACAAAGTATTAAAAATCAGATATACTGGACAGATCGTTGGCATGTCACATAAAGACTACATCACAACTGATGAAGTTCGCCGTATCGTCACTCAACACACTGGTAACTATATATGAACCTATTTTAACAACCCGGAAAAGAGGCGACATGTATCGTTATGAAAAAGTAACAAGAATTACTGGCTATCCAAAACTATATTACAAGGCTCGATGGAGGGAAAGAGGTAAGGAGGCAGACCAATAAAAGTCTAGCTAAAGACTTTAGCTGAATGGAGAGGCCTCGGGCATGCAAACATCAGGAAAATATGTGGGGGCGGGGGGGGGGGGGGCAAACAGTTAACAGCAACTGATGACTCAAAGACAGTTTTGTTAAGAAAGCATGATTTTAATGAGTAAGTTTTAGTGAAAACCAAATTTACATAATGGATAGAAGACTTGCACTGATCAGATGGGAAAACCCCGATACAAAGTATGACATGACTATTTTAGATAATTTTTTTTAGAGGCTCGCAAAAGGGGACAAAAGACGGAAATTAAGTAAGAGAGCAAATATTATAAACTTAACACCTTGTGTATCTGTATGTCTTTTTGTGTGTTTGTGTACATGCGTGCCTGCATGTGTGTATGAGCGCATGTGTGTGTGATATATTTATCTACTAAGATGAGATACATATATTTTGGAAAAAAAAAAAGACTTGGAGATTACCAGGAGAATAGAATGCCACAGGGATCTGTGATACCACCAACTCTGTTCACTATCCTAGTACATGACCTTAATGATGTAATAAAAAAATGTTTAAATAGGTCAAACGCAATTTGCGAACGGCTGTGTAGTCAAAAACATGTAGGTTAGGAAAGGAATAAACTTCAGAGAAGCATAAATAGGGTGGCAAAATTATTGATATCTTGATTTCGGTGTTTCTAATGTTTTTTTTAAATTCTTCTTCTTCTTGTAGCAGCAGTAAGTAGTAGTAGTAAGTAGTAGTAGTAGTAGTAGTAGTAGTAGTAGTAGTAGTAGTAGTAGTAGTAGTAGTAGTAGTAGTAGTAGTAGTAGTAGTAGTAGTAGTAGTAGCAGCAGCAGCAGCAGCATCAGTAGCAGCAGCAGCAGCAGTAGCAATACAATTCTAATTTTAAAAACAATACACGGCTTCGCTAACAGACATTACAAATCAGAATCCATTTCAATGTCATAATATATACACAATGGCATCTGTGCCTGAGGAAAGTGCTGAACATAAAACAGGATGAATTCAAGAGGGGTGAACAGGCAACCACTGGTATCATCAGTTACAAAATAGAAAAGATGACCCTATTTTGGACAAGTTCTGAGAAAAAACCAATAGAGAATCACTAAACAGGCACTAAAATTGGGAGGTTGGGGTGGGGGGGGGGGGGGGTTGTGAAAAAACGAGGACGCCTAAGAAAAAGTCTAAGGCGAAAACTGAGGAGAGAAGCAAAAGGTGATGGACTGGATCCATCCATAATATCCACCTGATTGCACAGGAATGGAAAAATACACTGTGAGCCCTATGTGACACATATGACTTTAATAAGAATAAATGATGAGAATAAATTAATAATGAATAAATGGCACTTACCTCTGGCTTCGTTAGGAACAGGAACTGGTGTATCTAATATCTGTTGGATCATGACACTAGTCATATGAGGTGTCTGTGTGGAGACGGACACCCTGTCTGTTGTGCTCGACCAAGGTAAGAGGGATCCACTGGACAACCGCAGACAGGCAGTCACGTTGATACGTCTGCTTCGAGTACGTGTGGCAGGGTGGTACGATGGCCTCTCTTGGAGAACCGGCACAGACAGCAGTTTATTTGGATGAAACTGTGACATGTTAGTTTCGTTATCACTGTCCGTGTCATCGGGGTCTGATTTAAAAATGGGTCCAGGGAGGCTTCCAGAATCTGGTGTTTCTCGAAGGCTTGGCTGGAACCCTTGACTGTGTGGAAAGGAGAAGCTGTCTGTAGCACCATGGTTCTCTTCTATTTCGCAATTACTAGTCGTCTTCTGTGGACAGCCGAACTCTTCGTTATGGCCTTCGTGATCTGAGTCATATAAACTCTGCCTTAACTGTGTTTGGCTTGGGCTGAGGGAATGTACGTAGTTGTTTAGTTCGTAACCACCACATGCCCCAAGCAGACTTTCTTCATCTTCATCATCAGCCGAGCAATACCTACGACGTCTCAACTCAACACCAGTATTGCACTGTGGTGTCTTAGGTTCAGATGCAACTCCCCATGTCTGCAAAACATCATTTCTATAAAAGACATCGTCATCCTCATCACCGTCGTCGTCGCTCTCGGGACCTGGGACAGGCAAGTGCAAGCCTAGAAAACTCTCGGAGGATTCACACTTTTTAGAAACCCGTGTCGGTGGTATCGCTAGCTGACTCTTATAGACGCTTTTATTTCCGACGTTGTTGTTATCCTCTTCATTTTCACTATCGAAATCATAATGAGACAGATGTGTATCCGATGATTCTGAGACTGCTCGAGGTGAAGCATAAGCACTTGGACGTGCAGCTCTTCGCGGAGACGCGGAGATTCTAAAGATGTCAGGGGACAGTCGCAACGGCGGCGTTGATCGTGATCGTTCTTCGAAGTGAAATCGGAAAGACGGCTGTGAGCCGGATGCTGCAACAGCATAAGGAGCAACATGAGACACCGATAGAAGGCGATCTTCCAGCTCTCGAACTTGCCCATGACTGATATTGTCAAAGACAAAATGCTGTTGTCGTGAAGTATTTGTGGCTGGGGATATTGTTGCTGCTGGAGAGACGTCCGTGTTGTAACCGCTGTCTCTGGCTGCTGAGCCGGGCCTCAAGCATGGCGAGTTACTCAGGTCAAGATTACAAGCCCGCCTGTTGCGGTCATAACTGCATCGTGATCGTGAGGACGCGGGGGGTACCGAGGAGCACAAGAGTGCAGCACTGCTAAGATCAGCGTGGTCTCCTGTTACGTTCTTGTCTTCCTCTTGAAAACTGCTAGCACTTTTATCCGCCATCAGTCTGTGTCATTTGAAGAGACACTCCTAGTGTCGAATGAGCTGTCGGTTAATTACTGGGGATGAAAATAAACAGTATCATAAATATATATTGTATACGTGTGTGCGAGTGAGAGAGTGTGTATGTAGGTGTGTGTGTGTGTCTGTGTGTGTGTGTGTGTGTGTGTGTCTGTCTGTCTGTCTGTCTGTCTGTCTGTCTGTCTGTCTGTATGTGTGTATGTATGTGTGTATGTGTGTGTGTATGTGTGTGTATGTAAGTGTGTGTGTTTGCGTGTATATGGATGGATGGATGGATGGATGGATGGATGGATGGATGGATGGATAGATGGATGAATGGATAAATGGATGGATGGATAGATGAATGGAAGGATGGATGAATGCGCAAAGCCTATGAAGAAAATTTAGCACTACATCAAAAACACATTGGCAATGCTTTCCACTCTCTAAGGGTTTTTAGAACAAGAAAACTAGAAATTACATTTTGAACAGACATGTGCCAAGTAAAATTTTGCGCCTACTCTAGCAGACAACGTTTGATCATCCGGCAATTGTGGCACCACCAGCTCCACAATTATTTCGGCGCCAGAGCGAGATGGACACACTACATATCTCAACTAGATATTTCTGTGAGACCTATTGTCTGATTGCGAACTTTGCCCTGATTTGACACCTGGACCACTTTTCTCAGATGCCAAATTTCTGAGGCCGTGATATTGACTACATCTGCAACTGAGTGTCAGTTGATCTATACAGTTATGAGTGTAGCACCATATGCACGACCCTCACCTTTTTTTTAAAAGTGTAGTTAGCAATCCATTGTATATTGACAATGAATGTCTTTACTTTTGATGTGTAGGCAGGGGGAGGGGGGGGGGAGAGGGGGTCTTTGAGACTGAGACATGGCTAGTGCTGTCGCCACAACTATGCAGGTGAGGTTTTTATTTTGCCCCCGACAGAAAAAATCCCCAGCCTTACCGACGATTCGAACCCGGGTCTCCCACTTGAGAGTCTAGGGTTCCAACTGTTCGGCCAGCCGTTCCTCATCTATCTGTGTTATGGCCGATAAACTGTCTGCCGTCTTTATTTCCCAGGAAATTTCTCGTTGCTAATTTTAGGTTTCCTTGGCCACGGAGCCCAGATAATTGTTGTGTGTGTGTGGAGGGGGGCGGGGGGGGGTGGGGGGTTCCTGATTTTGGAACCTCTGAATAAATAACCTTCAGACCAACGAACGAACGAACTTTATTTTCAAAACGTCACAAGCTGGGCACGTAGGCCTGTCGTACATTCGGCCCTTCTAACAGGTAAACAAGCTAGCTACTGCGCATTACGTGTCTACTGCCAATAAATTCACATGCACTCTTTATCAGGAACGCCGAATCACAGAAAAAATTAGAATGATGCGCGTAAGAGTTGGGCAGGAGGGGTGGGGAAAAGGACCTCAACCACCCTAGCCCTTTCACAGGTTCTAAGAATGGGGAGTCAAGGAGCCTAA
>CAJHNH020008454.1:262500-300000 GCA_905116865.2 Candidula unifasciata | reverse complement strand
TATTGCTCACTGCTCATTGTTTATGGTTTCTATGTATACAACAGTACAGATTCTTTGGTGAATATATTCTGCATTTTGGAAAAGGCTGCTTTTGTCGTGGCGATTCTGATGTTAATCTCTAGAAAAGCACCTGGTACTCCACAGGGGGTATGTATTCCCTCAGCCTACACGTGTAGTCATTCTGCTGAGTAACAACCGACCCGGCTGCATCGAGATACCAGCTAAGTGATTTTGTGTATCTGTGTAGTATTGTTTAACTTGAATGTGCTGATGAAGGCTCAATGGCTGCAACGTTTAAGTTTTGTTTGTATTTGTTATATTGTGAAGCTTGCTAATATACTTTTCGTTCGGTTTTATATCTTTTCTTGATAATCTCTAGAAAAGCGTATCGTGTCAAAAATTGCTCCAAGACTGTTGTATGGTTTCACATGCATTTACGTGGATGCTCATCATGGCGATCAATTCTTTTTATGCCTAGTGGCACATGAAGCTTTAGAGAAGACTTTCCATGCTTTCCTGTCCTGTGCAATCTTCAGTGCAGTTTTTCCATGTCAGTGACGCCGCACTCAGGTCATTTTCAATTGTTAGTCTCCATGTTGTTTTTGGTCGCCCCTTATTTCTCTTTCCTTCTGGTATCCATGTGAGAGCTGTTTTGGCCGGTATATCAGGATTCATTCTCATAATGTGGCCAAGCCATTTCCATCTTACTCTTGGCTATCGTACTGAATTATTATGCAGGTGACCAAAGCCGTTTTCTTACAATTTAATTCTAACCCTACGTTCTCATGAAATACATTATTAGTGAAGTAAAAAGTAAGGGATATTTTCCCCGCCTTTAGGCGTAGTGGCCAAATAGGGCTAGATCTATATTTTTTACACCAATCGGTACTTGGTCAGTGATGTAGTCAGCATCACGCCGGCCGCCTTTAGTTCCCAGGACTTTAAATGGCACCCACTCCAGGGTGAGTAGACCTAGGAGTCAAGATAGTTTCTGAAAAACGTCCGGTTTCGCCAAGACCTGAACTCACGACCTTTCCGATCTGCAGCCGAGCATCTAGCCGCTACACCACAGCGGCTGCACATTACAGAACCTACTAAATTTACCTTTGTCTATCAAGGCATTCATTCGTAATGCCGGGATGCCGGGTTCGATCCCAGCTGCGGGCCATGCGCCTTGCGTTGGTTTCGACAGTGGTATCAAGAAAGCCGACCGTCCGGAAAGCAATGGCAAACTACTGAGTTTGCCTAGAAAAACCACACAACAGCCAGGGGCTGTTGGGGTTGGTTCTGCAACGTCCTGTAAAGGATACGCAACTCACCTATCAAGGCAAGAAAAACTCATTTTTTCCAGCTTATGCTACCAGTGTCAGACGGTGACCTTTACTAAAACTAATGAGCTCAAAATCATAACAACAGAGATGAGATGCTTACAATAGCACATACGTAACAAGTCAATATAGGACGCAATTGTTTTGTAATTTGAAAGCCCCACCCTGGCTGTAGTCATGGATCCCTATAGTGATGAGAAGAGCCCCATAGCGGGAGCATGCTCAGCAGGAGTCTACCGTTTATCCCTAGGAGGGGGGGGGGGGGTCCCTTCTCGACAATTGTTTCGGCCCATCTTCCTCCTAGACAGTCAGAGGGTGGAGCGGCCTGGTTATAACGCCAGACGGCAGACATCTCCTGCTGCGCTTATCGGACATTTGGGCAAAACGAAATGGTGGCTTTGCAACGGGTACTGAGGTCTGGTGTTATATATTGTCGCTGCGGTAGCAAACTGAGCGGCTATCTACACGATTAGAGTGAAAAGTGGACGGCTGGTTTATCGGACAGACGTTGGATTTTGGCAACTGGCACAGACACTCATGCAGATGTTATTCGGGCAACTTTGGCTTTTATGGATTTAAAAATGCTTATCCACTAAGGGCTCTGACCAGTCTACCGAGGCACATCCCCCACCACTCGAAGCTCTTTCTTCAGCTTCACCTAGCTGTTTTAGTGCCCGTTTTAGCACCTTTTCTAGCAAGCCCAGGTGCTTTAGTACATTGTATGTGGAGGTGAAGATTATTCCTCTTGCGGCTATCTCGACAGCGAAAGGTTTTACGGAGTCCTCCCCGTCCTCGTGGCTCCTCAGACTGGCCATCAGTTCCTTATAGTCCTAATCCTGATATAAACTAACGACTGAACCGGTTTTCTGAGACTCGTGCCCGTGTGATTCTCATCCAAATGGTGGTACTTTGTGTCATCAGGTGTGCAGTCCTGGTGGGTTTGGAGATGGTACGGCCATCTGACTAATATGTCCTGGCACCAGCTGCCGTAGAGATCCACGCTGAAGAAATACAACTGACACACAGCAAAGAGAAGATCAGGCAGAACATGGAACGAAGGCATCAACAACAGCCTCAGTGAAATGCAGATCAATTTATATAATGCATTGAATTGAAAAGCGCACACAGAATATCCTTACCCCCTCCCCCAACCCCTCCGGGCTCGATCCTCCAAATAGTCAGATTATGTAACCGGAAGAAGAGAAACAAGAAGGATAACAAGAAGATTAAATGCTGCAGATCCTGTTCATTGTTTGCAATTGATACTGGGTGGTCTACATCTCTTATACTTATGTCACACCAAGAGGTCATGGACTGTATTTCATCCACGATATCGAAACAACTGCGTAGGATATAGCGGAACGCAGGGAACAACTGTGATCTTTGTGTGGCGCATAAATAGCACAACAAACTGTTGCTGATCAATACTAGAACTTCAAGTTTTGCAGTGGAGATCAAAACGATCAGTGATAGTTAGGACAATCGTCACAACAACTACGACAGATCCAAATGTGCTCCGATATGTTTATCAGTACCCGCACTTGTGTAGACGGACCGATTTGTGTTGATTAAATCAAACGTCTTGTTCCTCAATAAAATGGTCATGTCTGGAGGCTCCAAATTACACCCCCATTTCCACCAAGATTACACGACATAGCCACCAACCTAGACAGGGAAACGGTTTTTAACAAGAGAAAGGGGAACATACAGAAAACTACTTACATAATCTTTGCACATTAATGAACCACTTAGATATCCATATAATAACGTGTGACGGACGTTGGAATAAAATACTTAACGTTAAATAAAGAATTTAAAGGCTGATGCAACCGCATGTGCATCTTGAATAAGGTGGTTACGCTGTCTTGGGGAAATCCCGAAGGTGTCAAAAAGACCATTGTCATCATCATCATCATGTAGCAGGTCCTTTGCAGAACGTCGCTCTCATCACAGTCTGCCTGAAAGAAACTCGGTCTCTCGCCTCATGCACTTTCACACTCAAGGAGTCACTTATATCCTGTGCCCATCTTCGTGTCGGTCGGCCCCTGCCCCTCCTGTCTGGTACCATGCCTTCTGCTATAATTTTTTCCAATCCGCCGTGGCGCTTGATATGACCAAAATATTTCAGCTTTCGAGAAAGGATGCTGTTTATTAGCCAATCTTCCTTGATGTCCAGATCTTTTGAGATGTCAGTATTTCTCCTCTTCTTTGTCCAAGATATTCTGAGAATCTTTCTATAGCATTTCAGCTCAAAAGCCACTATTCTCTTTCTTAAGGACCAAAAAAAAGACCAATAGTCACATATCATCGATGTCTTTTTTCTGTCTTTTTATTTATTTATTTATTTATTTATTCTGTATTTTATTCCTAAATGGAGCAGAAGGTATCAACCAGCTGGAACGAAGTCGTCGGTGGTTTATTAATATTCTATCCTAAACAGTGGAAAACCACAGTTCACGGGACAGTCTAATATTTCAGGGGTGGTAGATAGGCTGCATGCAGTCGTGGGACCTAGGCTGCATACATTCGTGGGACCTAGGCTGCACTCTCTCGTGGTACGTAGGTGGGTTGGGGTTAGGGCCAGTTCTAGATGTTTTGGGGTCGTTAAAGGCATCAGGAAATTGGCAAGAGGACGAAAATGGCTGTTTACCGCTCTACCTATGTACCAGTCCTGACCTATGGGTGTGAGTCATGGGCAATGACAACAGCTCACAGAAGCCAGCTGCAGGCCTCGGAAATGAGATACCTGAGAAAGGTGGTCCAAGTGACAAGAAGGGACAAAGTCCGCAATCAGACAATACGTCAAGATCTTGATACCCAGCCCTTAGTAACCCGAGTAGATCAGTCACAGTTACGATGGTTTGGACATGTATGCAGAATGGGAGAAAATCGGCCACCATGGCAAGCATGGGAGGCTAAGAACCAGGGAACCAGACCTCCGGGACGACCAAGGGTGCGCTGGGAAGACAACATCCGACAGTCCCTAACTGACAGAGGACTGGAATGGAACAAAGCCAGAAAGAAAACTGCTGATAGAGACGTCTGGCGATCTCTCTGGCAAACCTCTACACCCCAAGGTAGAAGAGAAGCGACTAAGTAAGTAAGTAAAGGCATCAGTAAGCCGGGAAACACAGTCTTACCACCCTCTAAAGTGTTGAACTGTAATGTGACGTCATCTGGGGGTAAGATATTAATAAAGAACCAAGTCGCCTTGTTCTGGCATATCATTAGTTTTAAAAAGTGATGTGATGGAAGAAACAACGGACCTCCAGCACGCAAAAGAAGATAAAACTTCGTGTTAGTAGATAACAATCAACATGGCGACAGATTTCCAGCCTCCAGGAAACTTTGAAAACAATCTTATGACCCATCTAAGATTTTAAAAAACAAACAAACCGAGAATGGAGAGTAAGAAGCAACAATGAAATAAAGAATCTGTTTACATTACCATTAACTACTGACACCCTGACGACTAAAAGACTCCGATGGTTGGATGAAAAGAGAGAGGGAGAGTGAGAGAGGCAGAGATGCAGATAACAGATCTCCTTCCGGCGCCTCTAGTTCCAGCGTGCGGTGTCTGTCAGTAATTTAGAAATGTGCCAGTGTGCGGTTTAACGATTTTTTAAAGTGTTAGCTATATGACATTGTGTGTTTTAACAATGTGTCAGTTAATGATTTAACAGTCCGAGTGAGTGACTTTAACTATGTGCCGCTGGGTGGTTTAAGGAATTATTAAAGTGTTAGCAATATGCCACTGTGTGTTTTAAAAATGTGTCAGTCAATGATTTAACCGTCTAAGTGGGTGATTTAACTATGTGTCGGTGTGTGGTTTAACGATTATTTAAAGTGTTAACTATATGCCATTGTGTGTTTTAACCATGTGTCAGTGAATGGTTTAACAGTCCGAGTGAGTGATTTAACTATGTGCCAGTGTGTGGTTTAACGAATTTTTAAAGTGTTAGCTATATGCCATTGTGTGTTTTAACAATTTAACAGTGAATGATTTAACGGTCTGAGTGGAGTGGGTGATTTAACTATGTGCCCGTGTGTGGTTTATCAACTTTGTTTCGGAGTGTAATTTGACTATATGCCAATATGTGAGTTAACATGTAGCTGCTTAACTTTTGCTGAGAGTGATTTAGCTATGTGAGACACACAGAAAGAAAGAAAGAAAGAAAGAAAAAAAGAAAGAAAGAAAGAAAGAAAGAAAGAAAGAAAGAAAGAAAGAAAGAAAGAAAGAAAGAAAGAAAGAAAGAAAGAAAGAAAGAAAGAAAGAAAGAAAGAAAGAAAGAAAGAAAGAAAGAAAAGAAAGAAAGAAAGAAAGAAAGAAAGAAAGAAAGAAAGAAAGAAAGAAAGAAAGAAAGAAAGAAAGAAAGAAAGAAAGAAAGAAAAAGAAAGAAAGAAAGAAAGAAAGAAAGAAAGAAAGAAAGAAAGAAAGAAGAAAGAAAGAAAGAAAGAAAGAAAGAAAGAAAGAAAGAAAGAAAGAAAGAAAGAAAGAAAGAAAGAAAGAAAGAAAGAAAGAAAGAAAGAAAGAAAGAAAGAAGAAAGAAAGAAAGAAAGAAAGAAAGAAAGAAAGAAAGAAAGAAAGAAAGAAAGAAAGAAAGAAAGAAAGAAAGAAAGAAAGAAAGAAAGAAAGAAAGAAAGAAAGAAAGAAAGAAAGAAAGAAAGAAAGAAAGAAAGAAAGAAAGAAAGAAAAAAGAAAGAAAAGAAAGAAAGACTGAAAGAAAGAAAAAAAGAAAGAAAAACAGAGTCAAAGGGAAACTGACAGTCAGACTCAGGCTCTGTGTGATTTAGAAATGTGCCACTGTGTGGTTCAACACTGGGTGGTTTAACACTGTGTGGTTTAACATTGGGTAGTTTAACACTGTGTGGTGTACAAATTACTCAAGACACCTTGGTGTCTCTTTTATGTATTTATACATTCTATTTGTGGATGTCGGAAGCTGAAACATTTTGGTCATATCAAGCGCCACGACGGATTGGAAAACAAGTATAGCAGAAGGCAGGGTACCAGGAAGAAGGGGCAGGGGCCAACCAACACAAAGATGGGCACAGGATATAAGTGACTCCTTAAATATAAAATACATGAGGCAGGAGAGCTGGCGAGAGACCGAGTTTCTTTCAGGTAGAGTTGATGAGAGCGACGTTCTGCAAAGGACCTGCTACATGATGATGATGATGGGTGGATGCTGTGAAATATTTACCAAGTTATCTTTTTTCTTTAACATTAAATGTAGCAAGTTTCCCGTGTGGGTTACAGGGTCCTATTGTAGGGAAAACAAGAAAAACCCACTGCCCACCGAAAAGCATATGTGGTAAGAGTCGACTAATTGAGAGCTATCTTCGAAGTCGGAGTGCATCTGCCTGGGAGGCAAGGAACCAACAGTCTGTATACTAATGAGTCAGATCTGTAAACGGATGAGCATGTAACACGTTCTGGAACTGGACTACAGCCTAAAAGTGGACGAACAATCATAATTTTCCGCCAGAGTTTACAGCTGGTGAACGCAAAGAAGGAGGAGAAGAAGAAGAAATGAAGCATGCAACTTACATCGGGAAGACACGGGGCTAAGCCGTGACCTGGTTTTTGAATTGGTTACAACTAGCGAATGCCTACTGTAGCGCCTGACCTTTATGTGGTGTCTGGGTAGTAGGAGAAACGGGGTAGAGATAACGAATAGAGACGGTAAGCGATAGTGGACGGGGAGAGAGTAAGAAAGAGAGAGGGGAGAGATAGTACAGAGAGAAGGGAAAGCAGATAGGGAGAAAGGGAAAACGAAAATGAGAGAGGACAGACGAAGCAAGAGAGAAGGGAGAGACGAAGCAAGAGAGAAGGGAGAGAAGGAGGTAGAAAGAAAAGGAGAGAGAGTAGAGAGGGAATGAGGCAAGCAGAGAGAGAGAGAGAGAGAGGAATGAAAATGAGAGAGAAGGAGAGAAAAGGAGAGTGAATGAAAAGGATGGAGATAAAAAAAAAAGAGTGATAGCTAGAGAGAGAGAGAAGGAGAGAGAGAGAGAGCGAGCGAGAGAGAGAGAGAGAGAGAAATAGAACGAACGAACGAACGAACAAACTTTATTTTCAAAGGGTTACAAATTGGGCACGCAGGCCCGTCTGAAAGAAGACGAGAGAGGTGACTACTTCATTTAGGGTTTGGGTGAACACAAGGCGCCAGCGACAGGGAAAACATCGAGGATCCCCACGAACACCCCCCCCCCCCACAAATAATGTTATAGGGCGGCTCAAGTCTTGTTTAATTGCACAATAGTAATAATCTGTATAACTTATATCCCATGGGTGAGAAAAAGAGGTACCATCCGGATACCCCGTACAATGGTATAACGTGTGGTTATGACCTGATCCGTGGTCCAGTTTTTGTGGGTTTTGACGAAGATAAACTACTCCTAAACACTATCTTACATTAGCAGATGTTGTCAACTATTACTACTGTTACTACCGCTAATGTTATTACTACACGGCGACTACTACTACTAGTATTACTTCTACAACGGCGACTTCTACTGCTGTAACACTAGTAGTGTTCCTAACTACAATGCCGACTACCACTACTACTACCACTGTTAAACTAGTTGTGTTACTACTACAATGCCGACCTCTACTACAACTGTTACACTAGTAGTGTTACTACTACAATGCCGACTACTACACTGTTACACTAGTTGTGTTACTACTACAATGCTGACTTCTACTACTACACTAATAGTGTTACTACTACAATGCCGACTACTACAACTGTTACACTAGTTGTGTTAATACTACAATGCCGACCTCTACTACAACTGTTACACTAGAAGTGTTACTACTACAATGCTGACTACTACTACAACTGTTACACTAGTAGTGTTCCTACTAAAATGGTGAATACCACTACTAGTGTTACACTAGTAGTGTTACTACTTCAAAGCGGTCTACAGCTACTACTATGACTACCAGTAGTGTTATTACTAAAGCAGCCTCTGCTACTAATGTTACCACTAATAGTGTTACTACCACAACGGCGACTGCTACTGTTACTACTACTAGTGTTACTACTACAACGGCGATTGCTACTGTTACTACTACTAGTGTTACTACTACGACGACGACTACTACTACTGAAACTGTCACTACCACTAATACTACTGATGGCAAAACTACTGCTGTAAGAATTTCCGCTCTCTGAACGCGCAAGTTTACGATGCTGCCAGTAGCGGCCCCAGCCAGTTTTTACGCTGTGTTTACCAACAAACCCCCAGCGTGCCAAGCGTGATCCATGTCTAAAAACAAGAACAGAACTAAATAACAGACAATCACCGCTCGTCAATACAATCCGACACAGACAAATCAAACAAAATACAAGACAATCTTCAACATAACGTAACTTACCTCACATCACTACAAAACACAACGGATCCTATTGGTAAATCAATCAACAGTAGCAGATGTAATGGTGTCAAGGCAACTTTCACTATATTCTACGCTAACCGCGTTTGTAGGAGAGACATGCCATTTTTCCACGATGACGACATCCAACCATTCCCGCGCCAGGCAGCCAGTCAGAACGTTTGGGGCGGCGGCAAGTTTCTACTTGTTGGCTTGTCTTTTTTTCTTCCCCACTGGCGATGGTGTTCCCGTCTGAGCGGTTTGTTTTCCTTTTTTTTTTCTAAGCTGCAACAAGGCGCGCTGCGGCCGGGAAATGTGTTAACCGTGGCGGTGCTGTCTGTAATGCATGCAAACGTCCTGAAAAGCTTCAACGAATCTTGTTCCCATGAGGTTGACCCCGCAATCAAAAATAAACTTGACCTTAAAATTTGCATGAAAACAGGTGACTACTTAATTATGTAAAATTATCTTAGTTTTTACGGAATAATTAATAATTTAGCTACACATTTTCAATAATTGTACAGCGATAGAGCCTCTGCATACTTTAGTTGTAAAATTGTGCACAACGGAAGAATGTTAGGTCCCATTCACAGCACTAGGGACATTCACATAAGCGCTCCATCCCCATCTTCAGCAGCAAGCGAAGAGTTCCAATTCAGATGGCATCAGCAACAGTCTGATTGTACCTCTGTCACACTCTTCCCTTGAGTGCTGAGCATCGGCCAGATCCACAGGTCACTCCTCGTGGCACCATTCTCCTCAGACCATAATGATCAATGTGTGCTTCCGTACTGTTCACTCGCCCAAAGGGACCCTTACAATACCTAGCGCGTCATGCATCATTTTACCACCAAGTTGTACAGAACTAGTCAGTTTGGCTGCCTGTTCGTTTCCGAATACACCGGCATTTCCTGGAGAAAATATCCAAAGGACGCTAGCCACCCGTGACCTCTGAAGCGATGCGTGCAATCTTCACAGAGCATACCGTTTACTAACGCAACATATATAAGAAGCCGCTGTGGTGTAACGCAGTATGTAAGGAACCGCAGTGGTAAAACGAACAGACTCTCGCCTGCTGATCGGAAGGTCATGTGTTCGGGACCTGGGTCTATTCTTGTTTTTCCCCACAAGGAGTGCCAGAACCCACACGGGGATTTCCCTTCAAAGGTGACATTGGCTCCCAGGTAGATCAGTTCTAAGCCGGGCACCATGTTATGCCTTGGAAAGTTTTCACGAGTGCCGACTGTTCTATCAGAATGTGAGAGCCCGGCTCTCTAGCGTAGTTGGCTAAACCGGATTGCGGGGAGACCGGGTGACGAACTCCTTGTGGTCCAGGTTCAATCCCGGGGGTAGGCAGGAAAGTCACATTTTCTCCCAGATTTACGGTATTTACAATTGAATCAAGGCCGAAAAGTTGAGATATCCATAATACCTAGCCTAAGGGTTAACAACTTATGGCTTGTGGATACTAAAACAAACATACATCAGAATGTGAGTCTAACTTTGGGAGCTGCAGGGTCTCGAGGCTAGAGGTCCCGGATTCAAGCCCCGGTGAAGGTTGGGATTTTTTTCACATGGACTTCTAGTGATTTTCCCTGGTCTCTGTCTGGATCGTAAGATCGGACGCCTGTGTGTATTGTTACGCACGCAAAATTTGGAGTTGAAAATCTACCCAAAGTATTTCAGGATCCTCGGCGGTGCTACCGAGTTCGTGCACTGAGCTGAGATTCTACGGACTCAGGTTTCAGTCAGAAGTAGAACGGAGCACTTATGGGTTACTACCCTTGTGTCATGATGTTTACCCGTCATCTAAACTTAAAGTCATGAGTCTAATGTCAGATTTCCATATTATGTATATTATTATATAGACACAGTGAAGTAAAGTAAAGGACCCTTTTCCACACCTCTCAGGCGTATTGGGTATATAGGGTCAAACCTATATTTTATAGACCAAACGGCACCTGGTGGGTGATGTGATTCAGCATCACGCTGGTCACCTTTACTTCACAGGTCTATACCTGGTACCTTCTCAAGGTTGAGTCAACATGGGAGCCAAGGTCATTAAAAAATTCCGGCTCATTTTATAAACAGAACATGCATTATTGATAACATGCAATTATGGCCTGAAAGATGAGTGCTTGGAAGGGGCGAATCTAACGCTGGCATGACCAATTTGTAATCCTCTAAAAACAAAGTTTGTCCGATCGTTCTCGAAGAATCACTGGAGTCAAAAAGGTCCTTTACCACTTATTAGCCAAATGAAGACCCCAAAACAGAGGTTTCTGTAGTGGATGGCCCAACCGTTACATAACATCCCCTCTCGAAACAGCTTCATCAGATCGCACCAGTGTCTTTAAGTGTAGCAATTCATCTCTAACTACAATTATACGACTTGCCAGTTAATCAGATAATACACGCTCTCAAATAAAGAGGAAAACACTTAGTGAATCTCTAAATAGACAAGCCAACGGATATCTCTTGACACTCAAGTTGAAGACAACAAAGGCTTTTGAAGATCTCAATGGATAAACTGCGTTAGTGTTTAATATGCTGGATGGGTTATGAACCTAATAGTTACGAAACTATGTTTGCTTTCTATATAATTCCATTTTACAGACTGTTCAAGTAACATAAACCAAACCAAAAAACTATAATTCCATGGTACAGACTGTTCAAGTAACATAAACCAAACCAAAAAACTATAATTCCATGGTACAGACTGTTCAAGTAACATAAACCAAACCAAAAAACTATAATTCCATGGTACAGACTGTTTAAATAACAAACAAAACCAAAAAACTAGAATTCCATGTTATCGACTGTTAAAAAAATATAAACCAAAACAAGAAACTATAATTTCCTGTTACAGACTGTTTAAGTGTATGTAACATAAACCAAACCAAGAAACGATAATTCCATGTTATAGACTATTGATGTATCATAAACCAAACTAAATCACTACAATTACATCTTACAGACAGTTTAATTAACACAAACAAAACCAAAAAACTATATTTCCACATTACAGAACAAGTTTTAGTTACAAAAACCAAACTAAACCACTGTGATTTCATGTTACAAAACAGATTTTAGTAGTAACTAGGGCTGTACCAAATATTCGCTTTGTATTCGCTTTGGGGCCAAATAACTTTGGTATTTGGCCGAATAGTTGCGGTCAGGCCGAATACGAATAGTGGTTACCTTACACTCATTTCTGCATAAACTGCGATGAACTGAAATAACTCTCTCATTAACACAATAGTTGAATAGTTGCTGTTGCCTAAGTCTGTAGTAGTGCGGGTGGGGGGTGTGGGGGGGGGGGGGCTGCAACCCGGTTGCGTGGTACAGCAGCTGGCAAGGTCTTGCCTGCTGACTCGACCAAGGCTTTACAGCAAAGGTTCTCAAACTTGGTGCGTATGCCATGGGTGCCGCTGCGAAAATCAAGAAAAGTCGGCTATAAATTGTGACATTATTAAAGAAGGCATAAAGATACTTGAAAGTTAAAATTTAAATTGTCTTTCCTCGCCACTGTCGAAAAGAGCACAGGCGACAGGCAATAACTGCATTTAATAAAGTGAAGAACATCTTATGCAATATATCTTGAAGGTTAGAAAAAGAATTTTTGCTTGCTACATACATCCAGTTTTAACATATGGTTGTGAGTCCTGGACAATCGGTAGGCAGGCCAAAATGTTTCTTGAGGCTTCAGAGATGTGGTTTTACAGAACAATGCCTAAAATATATTAAACGGACAAACAAAAAAAAAAAGCAACCAAGAGGTTTTGAAAGTCATCATTTTTTGGCCATGTTATGAGAAGAGGGAGAATGGAACATGTGGTGACCACTAGAAAGATCTGTGTAAGGAAGGATAGAGAAAGACAACGAGAGAAGATTCTTGACAGTCTTGTTGCATGTCATGGAGGTGTGTCAGCACACGAACTTCTTCTTCTTCTTTCGTTCGCATGAAATAAATTGTCTATATCTGCAAAGCCGTCTCTTGCATGAATTTCACTGTCTTTTGTAATTCACTAAGCGGCCCGTAAAGTTTGACTTCCACAAGTGTCTCTTTTGGCCAAATGTTTTGCCTGAAAGCGTTGAATATGGGACAGTCTTGAAGGATGTGATCTGTTGTTTCAGGTGCCAGTCCACAAGTACACATGGCCGATTGGCCAATCTTAAATTTGTTGCACATGTGGGAGCGAAGTCTATTGTGCCCTGTTCTAAGGCGAAGGATAATAACTTGCTCTGGTCTGTCCATAATATGGTAATCATCTTGTGCCAGTTTCGGTGGCATTCTGATTGATTTGATCATTCTCTTCTTCTGTTGATAAGAGACTGGTATGTCAGGTTGTTCTTCAGTTGCACCTTCCTTAGCTAGTTTATCAGCTTTTTCGTTTCCGGGAACTCCACAGTGGGAAGGTATCCACTGCATTACTAATTTACAGCGGTTGCCTAGTTCGGATAATAGTGTCCGTATGCTTGTTAATTTTCCAGACTGGAGTGACTGAAGTACTGCTTTTGCATCTGTCAGGAATACCACTGGTTGTGAAAAATACCCTGTATTTAGTAGTTTCTCTACCGCTATCTTGATGGCTTGAACTTCTGCATCATAGTTGTGACAGTGCTTTCCCGTTGGTAATTTGGCTGTATCCCTGGTATTATTAGGATACTCAATGTACACTCCCGCACCTCCGTTTCTGACTGCGCTTTCTGCTGACCCATCTGTGTAAACACGGACCCAAAGGTTCTGCGGGTATTCATCATCAAGTAAACTGAGGGTGGCTGTTTTGCGCTGCACACTGTTTTGTTCTTCCTTGTCAAATACCCCTTTCACTTCAGTCTTGATGTGTATTGGAAACTTATACTCCTCTCTCCAGGGGGTCCGTTCTGGGACAGCATTTAAGGATCTATCAGTTGCAGGTAAATCAGTGGTTTGTCTGCCGAGCCGTTTGGCCTGGTGGATAAAACTACTTCTCTTTAGTCGTCCCAAAGCTAAATTTTGGAATCTTTCATTCATAGGGTGACTGGGCATACTAAGAAACTTTTCTGCTTGTAAAAGAATCTTGGTGTCTCTGCGTTCACTTAGTGCTTGGGTCATCCCCATTTTTTCCATCACAGCTATAGGTGTTGATTTCATACTGCCTGTGGTAACTCTGAGTGCTTGATTTTGCACTTTGTCTAATTCTTGCAATGTGGTTTTTGATGCCGAACTCCATGCTGTTGATCCGTATTCAAGATGTGGTCAAAAACTTTGTTGGTAAACTTTTCTAAGTATTTTCCCGCTAGCACCCCATGTGGTTCCACTTAGTTTTCTCAGAATGGCTACCCTCCTTCTGGCTTTGGTTGCTGCCTTGTTGATGTGTTTTCTCCATGTTAATCTATCATCAAACGTTACGCCGAGGTATGTGGGCTCCTTATCCTCTCTCAGGGGTACTCCATTTATGGGCATGGCGCCTGATTTTTGTTTAGGAGAAAGGGTAAAGAGAGTGGTGCTGCATTTGCCTATGTTGATGCTGACACACCATTTGTCGGTCCATTTCGCCATTGCATCTATGGCTATTTGTATCAGTCTGGTGGCCACTGTCGCATTTTCATTTGTACACCAGAGTACCAAGTCATCAGCATACATTGCAGCTTTAATTCCATGGGGTAGTTCAGAAAGCAGGTCGTTGATATAGACTAGGAAGAGTGTGGGGGACAGGACACCTCCTTGTGGGACGCCATGGCGCAGCAAAACTTTCTTGCTCTTAAGTCCATCTATCTGTACTCGGGATCTTCTGTTATACAAGTATGCTTTGACCCATTTGTACATACTCCCATTCACCCTGCAGTCTCTCAGTTTCTTCAGTAGACCTTCTTTCCAGACCTTGTCAAAGGCTTTCTTCAGATCTATCCATGCCGTTAGCACTAGTTTCTTTTCCTGGAAGGCATCCTCAATTTCTTGTGAAAGGTAAGTTGTCTGGTCTTCTGTGGAGTAGCACTGTCTAAATCCTGCCTGCTGCGGCGTGAAAATGTTTTCACTTTCCAAGTACCATTGGAGTCTAAGGTTGACAATACGTTCCATTGTTTTACAGAGGCAGCTGGTAAGACTGATCGGTCTATAGCTGGAGGCATCAGAACTGTCCTTTCCTGGTTTAAGCAGAGGTATTGTGATTGCTTCTCTCCATATTTGAGGAACTTTGCCACTGGTCCAACAATGATTAAAGATCTGTAGCAGCTTTATTTTGGCAGTTGTTCCAAGGTTCTTGATCATTTCGTTAGCACACGAACTAATACATGCTGCAGCAGATCGCAGATTGTGGCGAGGCATAATCGCCCACGTCAGTCGGCAAGGCACCTGATGATGATGATACACTATTCGTATTCATATTCGGCCGAATAGTTGGTCGCACTATTCGTATTGGGCGAATAGTGAAAATCACTATTCGGTACAGCCCTAGTAATAACTGCTTTGGGCAGAAGGAGTCAGTACAAATGGAATAGCTAGCTGGTACAGGAAAATGATGTATACATAAATTATGCACAAAGTAAAAATATACAGAACATAACTTCTCAATTTATGCATATTTTAAACATAAAAATTATGAGTTTGTCAACACTTCTTCTTCTTCTTCACATTCACTGGCTGTAAACTCCGGCAGAAAGTTCTGGTTGTTTGTCCACTTCAGGACTTAAGATATCTTCTAGAACAGGAGTGCTGCGTGCACATTTGTTTTATGAATCTGACTTAATTGCATGCAGACTGTTGGTTTCTTGATTCTAAAGAAGATGCACTCGATTGGGGCTAAACTAGATGGCTAGGACTCACAAGCAAATAAAATGAAAGAAGCTGCAGGAGATGCAGTAGCTGCTGCTCATGAATCCCAGCCACCTAGTTTAGCCCCAACCCACACTGCGTGAGCGGCGTGGCAGATACTTTTGGCGGTAGCGGAAGTGCGCACTTTAAGACAACGGATGTGCACAACTGAGGCCCTGTTATGGTATATTTTCCTCCTTGATAATTTAGGACCGTTATTCGGAGGATAGACCAAACATTTTAAGAGATATACATAGTAAAAATCTTCAATACTAAGTAAATACAAAACCTGATAACTGAAACTCTGTGTGTATTTTTTTTTTTAGTTAAAGACACAGGATAATTAAAAATGTGTGATCAAAATATGATAATAAAATTTCAAAAGCTGGATTATTTATATTAGTAACAGTAAAGTACCCTTTTCCATGCCTTCATGTCCACTGGCTTTTTAGGGCTAGACCTATATTTTATACACCAATTAGCAAGTGATGTGATCAAGATCACCATGGTCGCCTTTACTTCCCCGGACTGACCCTTAAACCCACTTAAGGCTTGGTCTACCTGGGAGCATAGATCATGTCTGGAAAAAAAGTCAGGCTCAGGCAGGACCTGAACCCACAACCTTCTGGTCTGCAGGCAAGCATCTAGTAGCTACACCACGGTGGCTTATTTATATAAGATTTACAAATAAAACAACTAGCATCTACACTATTTTCATTTGAGTTAATCAGTTAACTGTAGTTCCAAATTCTTGGCAAACTGGTCACAACTCCTTCCCATATTATTATTCTCATTTAGTTAACTCACTGTTATCAAAATCTGAGTAGAAATAAATATATTACCCCACCCACGTAACTTTGTATTCCCATGAGAGAAATGTCCTAATTCTGGCTAACAATATGGACATTTTACGATCTGGGTATCTAGAACACAAAACTAAATATGTTGGAGACAAAATATACAAATTTGCAGGACATCAGAAGCCTCTTTTGGCAGTGGTAAAACGTAAACAAGCTAGCTTGGTTTGGGAACGTGGTGAAACATGATTCGATTGCAAAGACTGTACTTCACGAAACATGGAAAAGGGGGGGGGGGGGGTGTGTGGTGGTGTTAAGTCGAAGAAGAGGAGTGCAAAGAAGAACCTGGAATGACAACATCAAGAAATGGACAAGACTTAGTTATCATACTTCTATTCATCAAGCAGAAGACAGAGAAAGATGGCGGGTTTTACGTGCTAGTGCTTTCATTAAAACATCTCTACGGCCCTTATGGGTCAAGGATTATGTTATGTTATATGGATATTAACTTATTCAGTACCAAATACCTCACAATGCGTTTATGAGTTAAGTTTCTATTAACATTATATTTTTCTCTTAACTCCTGGTGCCTCTGAGTCTCTGTGGTGAAGTGGTCAAGCCATCTGCCTTGTTCTCCGGAGAAGGTCAAGGGTTCGTTTCACGTTTTGGCCGTTCGTTTCATGAGTGCAATATTTATTGTGATTCTGGGGATCACCACCAAAGCTAGCCATTGTGCAGAGAAAGACCCAGCTAAATGGAATTAAATCTAGTGCAAGAAAGTTGACCCTCTCAGCTTTAATTTTTTGCCTCATTTAGTTTTTTTTTTTTTAACTAACCCAGTTTGTCCCAAATTTTACCTAACATCCTCCTGTCTCATAGCGTTTCCAAGGTAACTTCCTTATTCAAACAGTTATTTCTTCTTCTTCTGTATTCTGACTGCAGACTTTGTCATCAGATAATACGTCAAGTTCCTGACACCCCGTCCTTACAAACCCAGGTGGATCAGTCACAGTTACCATGGTTTGGACGTGTATGGAGAATAGGAGAAAATCAGCCACCATAGCAGGCATGGGAAGGTTAGGAACCAGGGAACCAGACCTCCAGGGCGACCCAGGGTGCAATGGGAAGACAACATCCGACAGCCCCTAAGTGGCAGAGGACTGGAATGGAACAAAGCCAGAAAGAAAATTGCTGACAGAGACGTCTGGCGATCTTTCTGGCAAACCTCTACACCCCAAGGTAGAAGAGAAGCGACTAAGTAAGTCAGTAAGTCAGTTGTAAATTCTTCTGTATTCACCCTGAAAATGACAGCTGGCACGCCGTGTTGTGGTTTATCTACACTTTTCTACCAACATTCCTGATTTCAGCAAACCCTTAATTAGTAATCTCTTATGACATGCCTGTAAAGGGGCAGGGAGCTGCGTGGTGTACGCCTCGAGTACTAGAGGTTTCGGGTTCAATCCCCGGTGGGGGCTGGGATTTTTTCATGTGGACTTGAACTTCTAGTAATTCCCCCTGGTCTCTGGGTAGTGATATCGGACGCCCGTGTGCATTGTTGTGCACGTAAAAAATCCCTTGGCAGTTGGAGATCGAAAACAGCAGCTTAACGGTGCTGCCTGGGCAAAATTTTGAGTTTAAATCTACCAAAATTATTTCAGGATCCTCAACGGTGTTACAGAGGCTGCGCACTGTGCTGAGCTTATTCTGACTCAGATTTGTTCTTTAAAAAAATTAGGAGCACTTATGTGTTACACTCGTGTGCCATGTTGCTGCTCCGTTGTTCAAAACCTGTTTAGGGGCAACAATGGTTGTACTTGTATTCCTTTCCCCAAAAAATGGGATCCTAGCATCCACATGGGAAAACATTTATTTGATAAAGTTACAATTTCTTGGGATATGATGACAATAAAGTAAAGCCTGTCTGTTGGTGTGTCTTTCCTGTGATAAATAGTGAAGCGTACTTAATAACATTAGTAATAAATACTCAATAATGGCAATAGAAAAACAAAATGTTTTGTGGGGCCATTAAGCATAGGCTGGTCTGTTGTTGTTTTTTTCACATTCAACTGCCAGCAGTCTGGAAATGGACGCTATGGCAGAAAGCAAAGGAGGCCATCCTTAAAAATTACTAGAATAATATTTCTTTAATTAAAATGCAGGCTAAGTGAATGGATGTTCTGACCAAATCACCTGTTCCATAAGTAGTGTTATATAACACTAGCAATGCCAAATCAAGGTAACATAAATATATTCAAAATGAATACAAAACGTTTAATACTGGAACAGAAAATCACTATTATTATCGCCATGCCTACTGGTGAATATCATGCAGGCTTTTTCCTGTACCTTCTCATTTTGTTAACCAAAATGTAACAGTTATTTTCTTTTTTCGTGTTTCACACCCACTACATCCTTTAACAGCTGCTTCTCTTGTTACAGGGTCAAGTACTTTCTGTTAGTGACTTTATGCAGAATGTGACATTAGAAAACATCAAGCCAGAAATGGATAAAATATAACATTAAGAATCTTTTTTTCATTCAAAAGTGGTGGCATGGTAGATTTTTAAAATAACTTTTGAAACATAATTTACACAGTAAGTAATAAACATAAACAAAAGAGAAGATGCTACGATTGTTAATGAAGTGGCTATATAAATCTAAAATGAATAGCATGACAACAGAACTAATGTAACAACAAAACAAACAGTCTCATTCACAGCTGCTATTGATGTAAATGGCACATAATTAGTGCTCATAAACAAACTCAAAAGCACAAATAACATCAGATGGAAGATGCATAATGTATATATGATAAGAAAAACAACAAGGCCAAAAACAAATACCATTTTAAAAATTGAAGTATTTTTGTGATGAGCCCTTATCATCAAATGATAAAGAAAGTATTTGTAAGTATTACAAAGAATCAATGGTAATACAGTGAACCCAACTGTCACTAATGTCTGTTTTACCACTTTTTAGGCAGGGGGATCGTGAGCCTCAGGATTCAGGCTGCATGGCTAGCATTGTCACTATGGACAGTACAGGTTAAGATGCTTAATTTTGCCCCCAACTGAAAAACTTAGGGATGAACAGTAAAACTTCATTAATACGAACACACTCAAGAAGAATACTTGATTAACTAAATAAATATGTCCCCAGCAGAATTTTATTTTTAGCCGAGCCATGATATTTGCATCTTTTTATCCAACTCATTCAGTTTCGGTAAACTTCTAGTAAGTTGCCTTTCACCCACAAGCTTGTAGAAACTGCACACAGCGTTCTGCAAAATTCTTTTCATTTTTGTCCCAGAGCATGCAAATGTGAAAGGCAATGAGAGAGCAGATTCACTGGCTGGCAACACGATTATCAGAAATAGGCCATCTATAGACAGGAGAAACTTTATCAATATCAGACAAGAGACAAAACGATGAGAAGCTTTCAGTTTCGTGAAAAATGATTTTTCACTGAAAAGACTGCACACCCTGGTTGTACCAACTGGAGAAGGACAAGGAAAACATGCGGCAGCCACCCGTCATTACAACAACCATTCATCAGAACAGAATGGGAGTTGTTTGCCTAAAAACACTTGCAGAGATACTCAGGAGGTGATTTGAGCAATGGTCATGTGCAATGTGCAATGATCTTTAAATGAATCACGTTAGGGTGCATGTCGTAAAAGGCAATAAGAGGTTTACTGCAACTTTATGATTTTAAACTTGGTTGAAATGAACAGGCGGACAGACTGGCTGGCTCTGCACAACTTGGTGGAATACTGATGCATGATAAGGCAGATGTGGTTAGTGCCTTGTGTGAGAGTGTGTACAGTTCGGAGGAGCAGATGGATCACCAGTCTGGTGAGATTGATGCAGGGGGGAGTGACGAGAGGTTCTGGCAGATGCTCGAGGCTCACAGGAAAGGCAAGATGGACGTTTAATCAGAATGCTACTGGCACCATTAGTATCGGAACTCTTCGCTGGCTGCTGAATATGGGGATGGAGGGCTTATGGGAATGCCCAGAGTGCTGTGATGTCGGTTCTTGAATCAAATCATGATGATGAGGCCTCCAGAAAGTACCTTGAGAGCTTGAGAAATGCCATCCTGGTCTCAAATTTGATGAAAGGGAAAATCCCAACCCGCACCTCCAAATTGTGGAGGGTGGGAAACACACCATGGTGAGGCTAACAGATTTGGTGACTGAGTATCCACCGGAATAAGTGGATCACTCCGCAGCTGGGCAGAGAAGGGCACCAACTTGTCCTGACAGTCGGAAATTACTGTCAAAGGTGCAGGTTAAAATATCCAATGTGGATGTGGAATGCAGCCACATTATTTTGATCTGCTGAGATGCATGAGCTGCCAGGGCACATGATGATGATGATGACAAAGATTTGAGTTAAAAGGTGAAGATATCATCGCCTAGCTGAAACCACAACACAGCATACCAACTGCCCCATTAAGGGGCTGAAAACACAAGAAGACGACTAAATGCTGTACACATGAATTTATGATCAACTTGCTTATCATCCACATTTAGTAGGTCCATTGCAGAGCATTGCTCTTATCAGTCTGTCTGAAAGAAACTTGGTCTCTCGCCAGCTTTCCCGCCTAGTGCACTTTCACATCCAAGGAGTCATATTCTGTGCGCATCTTCATGCTGTATGGCAGCCAATCTTGCAAATGTCAGTAAACAGATTAGGAAGAATTTGGAAGCAACAGAGATGTGGTTTCTGAGACAAATGTTACAAATACTTTGGACGGCCAGAGTAACTAACAACGATTGCTTGAAAGAAGCTAATAAAAGTAAATCTCTATATACAACAATAAGAAAGAGACAAACACCGTTCTTTGGCCACATAACGAGAAGAGGGATATTGGAGAACATAGTGACAACTTGAAAGATCCGTGGAAAATGGCATAGATGCAGACCAAGAGAAATGATGCTGGATGGGCTGAAACGATGGCAAGAGAGCTGTTCCAGGCAACCAGGGATCATGATCTGTGGAGAGGCATGAGCGCCAACGCCAGTTGGCAGGGCACATGACGATGATGATGATCTTTATGCTGGTCAGCCTCTGCCCCAATTTCCTGGTACAATGCATTCTGCTATTATTTTCCCCAATTAACCAGGGCGCTTGATATGGATCAACATGCTAACAAACAAAGATCTAAATGAGCATTTATTGTATTTTCTGGAACCGAAATACTGCAGACGGGACAAGGTACTTTTACAAGTGTATGTGATACATCTATATGGATAACTTCATTAGGAGATTCACTTACTGATGTATTTTGTATACTACTATGGTTATGTCTGGATATTTCTTTATCAACTTTCACAGTTTTATAACTGTCTAAATTATTTACTCGTGCGCCAAAAGCTTCCATCGATGTCCTCTTCTTGTTTAGCAAAGATGAACCTGCGTTCATTTGATCTATGTGTGACAACTGGGAAAGTCTGCTGCCTGGTGAGCTATGAGAGGGCTCTCTACTGCTGGCAGAAGCAGCACTGTATGACTTCTCCTGCCAGGTTTTTCTTATCTGTGACAAAAATGAAGAACCGCTTTCTCCTGTTCCCAGCTTGAAACCTTCACCTGAAAACCCGGCGGCACCCCGTTCTGAAACTGATGCCCGGCTGTGGAAGTTGTCAATCTCAAGTCTTGTACCTGATCTTGAAACATCATCATTTTTACGCTTTTCGGCCCCATTACCATTCTTTATTTCACCTGTTTTCACGTCCGTTTTAACTAAAGATTGTGCACTTGCTTGAAAAGGTTTACTTTTTGGCGAGTTCATTTTCTGAAGTATTGAACCATTTCCTCTATGGTTTGTTAAACCTGCAGGAAGTTTGCCCCTCTCCTCAGCCCTGTTATTAGAATCAAGCTTACCTATCTTTCCTGTGCTGTTCAGTTCATTTGATAACTGACCACGTTTTAAATCAGCAGTGAGATCAGCTGTTTCATCCCATAAGCCGTCATTTGAGTCTAATTCATCCATAACATATTTCTTCTTTTTCCTTTTCACCGAAATTATAGGACTTGAGGAGTCCCCACCAACACAAACGCTAACAAAGTTTTTGGGAAATACAACTTTTTTGTTGTTTAAGTGTGGTGAGTTTTTCTGCTTTTTGTTAATGGAAAAACTATTATCAAAATGCTTATGAAAATCACTTCTAGAATTAGTTTTCCCAACTCTGGTCTCTGAGCTGGTATTATTATTGTTAGCAGATGTGTTCCTTTTAACTGGTTGAGATGAACTGTTATCTGACAATTCCTTGCGTATGTCAGAAACTGTACTGTTGCTGTTTACAGAAGTTTTACGGTTTGCAGTAATCACAGTAGATGCTGAATATTTGTCAGGGTGATCCCTATCTGCTGCCTGTTTGAAAGACACACTGGGGAAAATCTCACTTCTGTCACGTGATAAAGGATCTGTCACAGCTGATTTGTTTCTGTGGTTATAGGATGGGTTAGACAATGCACCATTAACTGATCTTTGACCAGTTGTAGCGTTGCTCGGACCTGCACCACTGCTGAACGTTGCTGTGTTCATGAAATGTGTCCCTGACTTTCTCTGAGACGGAGATGCACCAGCAGCTTTGTTAATAGCTTCTGTGTTTGAGGAAAGGATGTGTCCATTTCCCCAAAATGTTCTAATATCCTTTGATGGTTCAACAGCATTACCAGCACCTGCAAATAATTAAAGATTATAAATTATAACTGAACGGCAGAAAAATATCAGACAAAAACCATAAAGAAACAAATATTAGGAAACCAGAAATTTCTTAAGAAACAGTTTTGATGACTGTGAAGAAAAACTATGTTGCAGATTTAAATGACCTGTGGAAATTTGAATGACATCTCATTTCTGCTATCATGGGCGCAAAATCATAAATGAGATGGGTTGTCTTAGAAGAGCTGCTGAAGTAACAAGAAAAAAAAACAATATTTAAAAAGAAAAAAAAAATTAGAAAAGATTCGACCTAAAACCAGTCATACATTCATTTCAAAGCAATAGATGAGATGGTCTGGCCATCTGACGAGCATGCCCTGGCACCAACTCTCATAGAGAGCCATACTGAAGAAATATAATAAATATAGAGCAAGGAGAAGACAACCCAAAATAGGGAACAACATTATCCACAAGAGCCTTATAGAAAAAAAGATACTTATTCAACACGCATTAGAGAAAAAAAATGTCCTTACATCTTCCCCCAACAATCTGATGAAGTAACTGAACGAAAAGACTTTTAAAAAAGAAAAAAATTATGCTATGGTATAAGCACACACAAAAAGTGCACCTGGGAGCTAAAACAGCACAGCAACTAGAACACTCCCCTGATGGCCCAGTGACATGTGTTCAAAACCTCTTTGTCTTAGAGGAATTTTTGAAAATCTGCCAAGACTTCCAAGTCAACACAGCCTAACATGGATTTTTTCAGGAACTGCTCTTAGAAATAAAGGTGGCTGACTTGATACTGACTAGGTAAACCATCATATAATGATTTAGTCTATAACAATGTGAGGCTGGAACACATTTATGGGCAATCCCAAGTGTTATTTATTAAGGCAGTGTCTTGTTTAACAATTTCACACTAGTCTTTAGGCTGACTTTACACTACTCTTTAGGCTGACTTTACACTACTCTTTAGGCTGACTTTACACTACTCTTTAGGCTAACTTCACACATGAACATTTGGACAGACTCTGCACTAATCATTAAGCTGACTTTGGCTATTTCCAGTTCATATTAGTTTTTGGGCTAACTTCACACATTACCATTTGGGCCGACTCTGCACTAATCATTAAGATGACTTTGGCTATTTCCAGTTCATATTAGTCTTTGGGCTAACTTCACACATTAAAATTTGGGCCGACTCTGCACTAATCATTAAGCTGACTTTGGCTGATTTCCAGTTCATATTAGTCTTTGGGCTAACTTGACACTAGACTTTTGAATGACTTTGCACTTGTGAGACGACTACTCTTTAAAATACTTATACTAGTTTTTGGAATGACTTCAAGCTAGTTTATCTATTAACCCCATACTAGTCTTTCATACATACAGAAATCAGACATAATAGATCAATGCTCAACACGGCATTAAAAAAAATATCTTCTTCTTCAGCATTCCAAGCCCTTGAGGTTCATTGCTGCAGATATCACCCACTTTCATTTATCTTTCTGGCTGGCCTTCTCTTTCCAGTTGATGAAACCAAGTGCTTGCAGGTCTGTCTGGATACTATTTCTCCATCGTCTTCTTGGTCTGCCTCAAGGTCTACGACCATTCATCTCCCTTGTGTATACAGTTTTCACCTCTCTATTATCTCTCAATATGCCCCAACCATTTCAGTCTATTAGCTCTCATGATGCCAGTGATCAATGGGATTTAAACAGATTATGAATTTCATTGTAGTTTCTCACAGTCCATTTCCCGCTGTTTTATCTTTGATGGGTCCAAAGATTCATCATAAGACTGTTTTAAAAAACCTGTAATAAGGCTTCATCTCTTTTAGTTGTGCTCCAAGTTTCAGAGCCATAAAAAACAACTAGTTTTATCAACGTTTTATATATTTTGATCTTGTTGTTGCGTGACAGACACTTTGACTTTAGCAGATATTGAAGGGCATAGTATTTTAAAAAAAATATATGATCACAATAAATAGGGTGCAGAAACCTGGACAAATAACAAGCAACGGAAAACCAAGGAGTCTCTGCAGAGAGGTATATACAGAAGAGTAGGTCATATTCCATAGAAACAAAAACCATCAGATGCAGAGGTTCTGAAGATCAAGAGATGGACGAACAGAAGTCTGAGAGGATGTACAACCAAGACAAGAGAGTGTTGGAGATCCATCGCAGCTAACCTTCATTGTGGAGATGGCACCTGACTGATGATCACATGTGCATACTGGAACATTAGCAAAATATTCACATATAAGTGCACTTATATACTAATCAAAGCCGTATTAAGACAAACTTTTTTATGACCACCAAGAAACAGATTACAAACAGTATATTAATACCAACACTGCGCTAACAGTGCCAAATATTATCAACGGCTGACCTAGGTAAAATTAACATCTGTGAAATTAAGGTTTTGAACAACCAATCAACTTGATGGAACACATGTGCAATCCATAAGTGCTCCGTTCTTTTTTTAACTCAAGTATGAGTCCGAAGAAGCTCAGCACAGTGCACAGGCTCTGTAGCACCGACGAGGATCCTGAAATACTTTGGGTTGATTTTTAACTCCAAATTTTGCCCAGGCAGTGCCGTTAGGCTACTCTTTTCAATTTCCAACCGGCAAGGGATTTTTTACGTGCGCATAAATGCAAACGCGCGTCCGATCTCACTACCCAGAGACCAGAGGGAATTACTAGAAGTCCGCCCACAACAACTACCAACACAGGCACCACATGTAAAAGATCTGATATGGAAGTAAGAGGTCGCCTTAGAAGAATATGGACTGATGATATTAAAGACCTTCTACATCAACAAGAAATGAAAATAGCCAAAAGCCACTGTTACCCATCAAGCAATGGATCGCAAACAAATGTTCCTCCTCATGATGCTTAACTGCAAAAGTGGAAACTGATAACGACAGCTCAATCTGAGCACCATAAATAAAATTATATACTTCAGCAAAGATAAAGATTAACTAATAAACACC
Organism: Candidula unifasciata; assembly: GCA_905116865.2. Taxonomy (NCBI): domain Eukaryota; kingdom Metazoa; phylum Mollusca; class Gastropoda; order Stylommatophora; family Geomitridae; genus Candidula; species Candidula unifasciata. The sequence continues at coordinate 274,032 of CAJHNH020008454.1, read as the reverse complement.
TTCTTTTCCTTTGCCCTTTCCTGGTTTTTTCTGTCCATATCCCTCAGGTTCTTTGACCTTTGTATACACTCCACCACACGTTGCTTGATGTTCTGGCCACCAAAAATCTTTAGCAGAAGGTGCCCGATTCATGGACCTCTTCACATAACCAAAGTAAGGAGCTCTCCGCTGACAGGGACCACTGCAGCGCCACCAGTGTTGTTGGTAAGAATCTACTTCATCATTGAATGTGTGGTACACCTGAAATATTACAATACATGAGTAAAAATTGACATAAAGGACAGTAAACAATAATCTAGAGAAGCCGCTGGCCAAGTGCTTAGGACAATTACCAGGCAATTTTATATTTAGTAGTTTGTCATTGCTCTCTAAATGGCTGGCTTTCCGTACTATTGTCAACACAAAGCAGTCAGCTGCTAAATTACCCCCAGCTGAATCAAACCAGGTATTCTAGAATTTCAAACCGTGTGGGTAACCCCTCAGCCACTAAATGTAAAGACATGCACAAATACATCTAAATGTTTTTATTCAAGTCTTTACCAATGAACCATAAGCTAGCCTATTTTATGCATTTTTATGATCAGACCGTAATAATTTATGCTGTTTTGTTTGCTGAGGAAAGACTTAGGATGAAACATTTACTTGCATGTGTATTTTCCTCTGCTTCTTCTTCTCTTTTTTTTAGTTACTTAACAATATTTGAACGCACAGTAGGGCATGTTGTATCTTTGAAAGTTAACAAACACATGCTCTTTTTTTCTCTTATTAATTCACCTGAAAAAAGTGGTTAGTGATTAGCACACTGTGTTGTGGTCCAAAACTAGGCTGCGATATTCTTTCAGCCAACACCTTGTTTTCAGTAAATTCATAACTGGTTGTCTTTTACAACATACTTGTTAAGAGGGCAGTAGTTCTAATATTTTGTTTCTCTCAAAACAGGGTGGCAGAGCCCATACGGGGACTCCCATGTTCTCAATGATTCTTCTTCTTTGTCGCGTTCACTGGCTGTAAACTGAGGCGGAAAGTTCTGGCTGTTCGTCTACCTCTGGACTTTAGAATCTGAGTGTGACATGCACATCCATTTTACAGATCTGGCCTATTTAAATGCAGACTCTTGGTTCCTTGTCTCTAAAGCAGATGCACCCCAACTTCGAAGGAAGTCCCCAATTGGTTGACTCTTACGACATGCTTTTTTTTGGAAGGCAGTGGGTCTACTATTGTTTTTCGCACAACAGGGTCCCAGAACCCACAGAGGGAGTGTTTACTGTGACATATGTCTTCTTTGGACAACTGCTGCGACATTTTCTGGGCTGCAAGAGTTGACAAACTGATAATTAAATCCCTGAAATCTGCCTCAATATTTTTATAAAAATATATAAAACCTAACAAAAAGTAGACCAGTCAGCTTCACAATATAAAAAACACAAACTGAAAGTGAACACTGCGACTACAAAGCCTTCATCAGCACATTATATAAATTTAAAAAAAAACCACCCAAATACATAAAATAACAGTCAGCAGCCATGTTGAAGTCGGAAAAAAAAAAGGAAATGGATAGGCAGGAAAGAACGCAAACAAAAAAGTCAAAATTAAAAGGAATGAAATAATATATTTACAGCAGCACTTAATAAAGAAAGAAAAAAACAGCAACACCAACAATAACAAAACAGATGTATACCGATATGTTAGCTCCGGTTGCCTTGTTAAGTCTTTTCATGTGTGACAAGAAGTTTGGGCCGTGTCCACTGTGATCCTGATAGATAAAACAACCCAACAAAAAAAAAGGTATCATGTTGCCCACAAGACAGTATGGGGATAAAAACCAACAATGTGCAAACACATCTTCTTCTGCTCCTTATGCCCAGATGGAGCACATACTTTTATTCACCTAAAGCCATCAAAGATTGTGTGAACTAGTGGGCCCAACAATATATGGTAAAACTGCAGCGAAGAAAGTTGGGTAAAAATCCTGAGATCATGCATTTTTTTGGTGACAATACACCTTCTCCTTTACTTACGACCAATGGAGCCTATAAACATTCACACTGCGATGATTCTCTTTTCTCTTCTACTGGCTCGCCTCATCGCATGCTCGCTGCCATCTCACAAACCGACATCACTCGACGAGCAGAAAAAATGGACGACTGGAAAAGGACACGATACTGTTCCAGTACTTTAATCTTCCACTCGCGGCTTACACAGCCGGCACATGAACTTGACAACTGTCCAGACACACATTATAATGCAAGTGTCAACTATTACCTTCAAGCAGAAATCACAATCACACTAACATCTTGAACGAAACACAGCAGCTGTCAGACAGACTCAGACGACCCGCAGACATATTACTGGCCAGCTTTTTTCGCCAAGTTGGACTGGAACAAATTCACTCACAAAAACATCTGCTGAATCCACACATCATCCACCGCTGTCCATGCACACTGTTCCTAGGTCCAAAACGAGACTGCTCACAAACTTTTTCTTCGCTATTATATAGCCCTCTGATCTATCCTGTTCTAGAATATTCTGGATTCATTCTCACGAATTTCCCACTGTTGAAAGTCGTGTCTGGCCCGTGATAATTCACATTTCACACAAATCCTGTGAACAATCATGTTTCACATAAAACCTGACTTTCAGATGTCTCTCATGAAACTCAAGACATAAATCTCGTGTTATCTCAGCCAGTCAAAACATTCGTCTTACATCTATTACTGACGTCATCTATCGGGCATAAATTAATGAGGAGAAAATGACTCACTACACACACGTATGACCAAAGAAAATAAATAAATAAAAACGGTAATTGCAGATTGTATTTTTGTTTTCAATAAACATAACAGAGTATATACTTTGTATTTTTCATAATATGTACATTAATCAGATCTAAAAAGATTCAATTTTGTGTGTTTTATGTAAAATTTTCATAACATGTCCGAATGAAAATTTAAAAAAATATACATTATCTGTTATGGTGTGTGTGACTAGCCTGTGGCGATGGTTTGTGTGACTAGCCTGTGGTGATGGTGTGTGTGACTAGCCTGTGGCGATGGTGTGTGTGACTGGCCTGTGGCGATGGTTTGTGTGACTGGCCTGTGGCGATGGTGTGTGTGACTAGCCTGTGGCGATGGTGTGTGTGACTAGCCTGTGGCGATGATGATGGTGACTGGCCTGTGGCGATGGTGAGTGTGACTAGGATGACCAGCTGACGTTAAGAAAAGTCTTTCATGATTACAGCGTGAGATTTCAGTACTGCTGTTGCCAAAGCATGTCTTTAAAATGCTTCTCAATGTTCAGCTTTTTAACCAACCTTTCTGTTATAATTTTCTCATTTAGCCCTATTTTATCCCCCCCCCCCACCTCTATGAGTCCATGGTATCTGTTCCTAAGAATCCATCTCAATACCTGTATCATTCATGTCTGCTTGTGCACGTTTTATTTCATACCATAGGCCAAAATTAAATTCTATCCATTTGTATATCACTACAGAGGATAGGTATGTTGTGTATTTCATCTAAAAGTGCATTTTTATGCTTCACTGTATACTGATTAAATTCTACTGAATAAATGAGATCCTGCAAAATATGCAATACATTTAATTGTGTAAACTATTGCTTTTGTCATGCGTGTGTGTGTGTGTGTGTGTGAGCCTATATGTGTGAAAATTTACTTTTCATATTTTACAAATGCAAACTTACCCTATCATTGTTTGTGACAAACAGGTAGGCGTGAATCATTTCATGCTAAAAAAAAAAGTGAATAAAGAGAGTTATTACTGTGAAATAACACCATTATATATATATATCTGTGTGTGTGTGCGTGTCTATATATATATATATATATATATATATATATATATATATATATGTGTGTGTGTGTGTGTGTTTAAACGCCAGCAATTACAAGGAAATAAGCTGAGATTATATTAAGTCCTTTATTAATATGTTATTAATATCCTACTCCAAATAGGGAGAATCCACAGGGCAGTCTAATATTTAAGGGGGTAGTAGATAGGCTGCACTCTATTGTGGGACGTAGGTGGGTTGGGGTTAGGGCCAGTTCTATATTTTTTGGGGTAGTTAAAAGCATCAGAAAGCCGGGAAACCCAGTCTCACCACCCTCTAAATTGTTGGACTGACCCGTGACATCATCTGGGATAGGATATTAATCAAGCACCTCATATTTCATATGTTTAAATAAAAAGGACCTTTATACAATGACAGACTGGGCAATTGATGCTAGTCATTTTGTTAACAGACCATTCAGCGCTTGATGAGTAATGTAGTCAACATCATGTCAGCCATCTTTACCTCTCAAGATCTTCTTTCCTCTACTCCTGGAAAGGGGAGCAAGGGATCTCTGGAACGGGCCCTTCTGTACTTTTCAGTGTCTCTGATATTTTTTCAGTTGGTCAACCTCAAGATCTATTGCCTCTGTATCTGTACAACACTGCTCTTGGTGGTGCCCTGTATGATGCCAATCTTGTTACATGGCCAAACCATCTGATCTGTTGTCTATCGATAAAGTTGTTTTCCTTCTTTGTTCATCAGTGCATCCGTTTTACTGGCTTATTTGGGTGCAGTTGGTCGTTCCTTGCCGCTCTGGCAGATGCATTGTGACTTCAAAGGAAGTCCCCAAATAGTTGACTCCTAGGACATGCTTGTTGGAGAGGCAGTGAGTCTATCCCCCCCCCCCCCCACCCGGAACCAACACATTTAAGACAACGTTTAAAATTGGTTCTGTGCCGACTTCAGGATATTTCCCGGTTTACAATTCAGCTTTAATGTTGAATATCGAATTAGGAATCAAAATCACAGCACTCAGGACACATCTTCAGCAGCAAGTGAGAGTTCCAATTCTGATGGTACCAGTAACCGTCTTATTGTAAATCCGTTTTCAGCCTGCACCATTCAAGACCTTCCTTTATCAGTCTGTGACCTTTAGCTCTACCCTTTTGTCTGCAGCTACTCCGAAACATGATTTTGTCTGCAGAACTTTGAGCCTATTTGCAATAGTAGGCAGCGCAAGTATTCTGCTTCAGGACTGACTCAGTCTAAAATTGGTATTGGAAAATGTCCTGGAAGGGACAGGTGATCTGCATGATGTCGACTATGTCACCAATTACATATCATTAAGCCTATATAAATATAGGTCTACTAACCAAGTGACAATGATGCGAAAAGTGTTCTTGACTTTACTTATCTCTGTTAGGGTTCTGAGGCTCCATTTTGGAGAACAAATAGACCTGCCACCTCCTTAAAAAGCATGTCTTATGAGGTGAATTAGTTATGAGTTTTCTTCAAAGCAGTGTGCATCTTCTGCAGAGACAAGGAACCAACAGTCTGCATAAAAAATAAGCCAGATCTGCAAAACAGATATGCACAAAAAATCTCAAGTTCTGGATCAAGACTAAGTCGAGGAGTGGATGAACGACCAGAACTGTCCGCCAGAATTTACAGCCAGTGAACGCTAAGAAGAAAAAAACTGCTTTAAAATGTGACCAAGTTACTAATTCTGTACTATTTTCATATGTAATGACAGAAATTATGTTTATTTTTGTGGCTGATAATGAAATGCTAAATTAGGATTCTCATGTCAAGAAAGTGTTAACATTTCAAATTCAAGATACAGCTGTCATTTAACTCTTTATGAACTAGTTTATAGGTTTATCTTCTTAAATCCTGACAATTTCTAGATTAAAGCTAGTCTGGTAAATAAATGCCCAACAAATCTGATATGTCAGCCAAAACGTACAAATATTGCAGCTATGTTGTAAACGGGCACAATACAATCATGTCACTCAAAGGATAAGGAAGAAGAAACTGAGTTAGTGTAGCAATTATATGTGATAAAAGAAGAGTCAGAAATTAGCCCTGTCTCTGGACAAAATTAATTAAAAGTGTTGTGAGTGCAACTATCATGAGGTGCTCCATTAAAAGCTGTGGTATGCCTGCATGTTGTAAAGGTCCCTTTTGCACCACTGGCACATCAGGCCTATGAGGCTAGACTTATATTCTGTATAGATCAATTGGTCCTCGGTGGTCTGCCTTTACTTCCCAGAATATCATCTGGCACACACAGGAGGCTTGGTCAATTTGAGAGCCAAAGTAACATATAAAAACAATCCGGATTTAAACTCACGACCTCATTACACCACAGTTGCTTCCATGCCAGCATCTAGAAGCACCAAAATTACATAGCAACAACAATGTTAACAAGTGTCATCTGATACCTACCAAGAGTGTTTCGACTAAGTCTTTCCTTGGCCTCAGCTTCAACAATGGCAGGCTCAGTCTTACCGAGCACAAACCACCTCTGCCTTCATACACGCATAATCCTGCACATCTGCAAAATTAAAACAATGTTAAATGCTGATAGATTCATCTCTGTGAAAAGACAAAAGTACTTACTCTGGACATACAGAAGTAATTGTTTTCACAATGAAAGGTAAATATAATAAAGATACAGTAATTTGTGTGTCCTTTATAGAAGGTTGCAGAACCAATTCCAGCATTTCTTGGCAGTCTGTGATTTCTCTAGACAATTTTACATTCACTACTTTGCCGTTGCTTTCTGAACGATCAGCTCTCGATACCACTGTTGAAACCAATGCAAGGCAGTCTGCTGCCAAATCCTGGGATCAAACCCAGCACCAAGGAAATGTGAAGCACATTTGTAACAGTAAGCCATAGATGGGAAAAAAAGACAAACTCACAACAAATGTACCATCATTCTTTTAAATCCTTATTATGGGTTCTGGGTGAAAACAAGAACAGACCCACAGCCTCCCAAAAGAGCATGACAATTGAGTCAACAATTCATGGATTTATTCAAAGTGAGAGTTCATCTGCCCAAGAAGAAAGGAATTAACAGTCTGCATACAATCAGGCGAGATCTGTAAAATGAGTGCACACACAAAACTCAGGTCCTTGAACAAAGCCAAAGTCTAGAGATGGACAAACAACCAGGGCTTACAGCCAGTGAACACAAACTAACAAACATTACTGCACATAGTTGCTGGCACCTTTCCATATGTGTAAACAATACTGTTAAATTGTGCCATAGGAAAGTTTGGAAATTATGGCCCATAGTGATGGTGAGTGTTTAGAAAACCTGGTACTTTTTTAATTAGCCGACCACAAACAGGGAAAATCCACAGGTCATGGGAGAGTCAAATATTTCAAGGGGTGGTCGATTGAACGTATAGTTTTGGTTAGGGTTAGGTAAACGCACAAAAACTTTGGCCTTGGAAGAAACGCACAGAAACCACGGAAAACCCGCTCTTACCACTCTAAAATACTGGACTGTCCCGTGACATCATTTGTGGTCTGCTAAGAAGCACCGAAAACTCTTCCAGTGAGAGAATGAGATTTCAAGCCCAGTATATGAATTTAATGTGCTTTTTCGTCATATGCTCAGCTCTTAACCAATCTGTGATCCTTTTCTTCTTTATCCCTATTCCTGTCATGATTTTCCCCCTCCATACAACATGCTCCTTGGCATCCTGTAACCACAGTCCACCTCACTACCTTTATCAACCATGTGCCCTTATTAGTATAGTGCTGACCTGATAAGGAGAACTCACCATAGACCAAAGTAATGGTTCTTCTTATCAGAAATTCCTCTTATCCACATAAGAGTTTAAGCAAGAAAAACTGCATGGGATAGATAAGCAAATTGTTCTTTACAAATGGAATCCAACACATCCAAGATCGCCCTATCGCTTTCAGTCTCATAGGGTTTTGTACCAAAATCATTAGTATATTACCCCGTGTAGGTTACAGGGCCATGTTATAGGGGGGAAAAAAGACCTACTGCTTACCCAAAAGCATGTCGTAAGAGTAGACTAATTGAGAACTTTCTTTGAAGTTGGAGTGCGTCTGCCTGAGAGGCAAGGAACCAACAGTTAGATCTGTAAAATGGATGCACACGCAACTCTTACGTTCTGAACAGGACTGCAGCCCTGAAGTGGAGAAACAACCAGAGCTTTCCGCTGAAGTTTACAGACTGTGAACGCAAAGAAGATTATTGTATTTACTAAATACTGCATGAAAATTTTAACCACTTGCTATACTATAGGAATGAAACATACCTCTGTGGCTACCAGATTTATTAGTATACAACTACAGTGACCAAAACTTGGCTATCTTCCAAATAACGGTCCCAAATTATCAAGGCCAAAACAATACCCTAACAGGGCCTCAACACATGTCAATTGCGGACTTCAGGTGACTTAAATTGTGCACTTCGGGCTACTACCGTCACCACCGAGAGTATCTTCCACGCCGCTATGCGTGGCGTGGACTGGGGCTAAACTAGATGGCTGGGACTCATGAGCAGCAGCTACTGCATCTCCTGCAGCTATCTTCATTTACTTGTGAGTCCCAGCCATCTAGTTTAGCTCCAATCCACGCCGCGTGTAGCAGCGTGGGAGATACTCTAGGCGGTGGCAGAAGTCTGCAATTTACATGTGACTGAGGATCTGTTAGAGTATATTTTCGGCCTCAATAATTTTGGACCGTTATTAGGAAGATAGCCCAAAACTTTATAAGAAGATTGTGGGCAATAAACAAATTGTTTTTCACAAAAGAAATCCACAACATCCGAGATTGCCTCAACTCTTTCGGTCTCATGATTTGTTGACCACTGGCGGCTGTTCAAGTGTGACTGTCATGACATTACATTTGTTAAAAATAATAACTAAAACTTACAACGTCATTCTAGGGCTCCATTTGACTTCAATACCCGCTAGAGAACCCCAAAAGTAACGTTCATTAAAGTCGAGAAAAAGCAAAATAATATCTGGAGTGGGGTCTGATAACTCTAGAGATGGATCCACCGGTGACAGTTCTTGCATAAAGGCCTCTCTCGGCGGGACAACAGGCTTCCGTTTGTCATAACTGCTGACAAATGATGATTCGGTGTTTGAACTGTTTCTTGAGTCATCTTGGTCTTCGTCATCCAACACTACGGCTGCTTCTCTGTCGTATTCTTCTTGTAGCAGTTTTGCTAAATAAGAATCATCCAAGTTATTTGAAGTAAACATTGCGTAATGTTTTGAGGCTACTTGGACATTTTCATCTCTGCTTTAAATAAGTGAATCTAACAATGGAATTTAACCGATTCATCTCCACTCAAAATGATCTCTTCCGACATTGTGTGTTGTTGTAGTGACATTTCAAAGTTGACTTCCGGTGTTTCAAACAGGAAGCGCGCCATTGGCCAGGGAGTAGTTGTATTTTCTGGTCGAACAATAAAATTCGGTATCATCATGACGGTGAAAGGTAAAGTCGGGAGATGTGAACCAGCGTCATTGCACACGGTTATAAACCATAAGTGCTTTGCCACAGTTGATAAGAAATTGTCCGTCTGTGTCGCCGTTCGCATGTAACTCCGTAGCTACAGTACGTTCCTCCATTTACCCCAAAATGTCAACTTTGGTACCCATTTCCTAGAGGCTAGGTGAACCCTGGAAACTGCCCGGTTTTGAACACCGTCCGTTGACTGCAGTGATTTGCAGCTGGATATGAAAGAGAGTCTCCTATCGACTGCACTAACGTGGTCCCCGGTATCATCATGATCATCACCATCATCATCGTCGTTGTCGTCATGATCATTACTATCAAGCCGATAAGCGAAAGAAGGCTGTCACGAATCGCCATCTCATACATACGATCACTAGAATCACGGATCAGTCAGTGATCAGGTGATTATTGTTGTCTTTGTCAGTCTGGCTATATATCTTAAAGGTTAAAGCCAAGGGGATCAACTGCAATGCACTGGGTTTTATCCCAAATGGCTCGGTCTCTCTCCGCAGAGCGGCAAAACTTCACTCCTGAACTAAACAGCCGTGAAACGAACCCACAAAATTCAGAGCTCCTTGAAAACGGCTTTACTGCTTTGCCACAAAGGCCCCTTATACTATCACCAAAATTTTTATTATTGTTATTTTTATTATTCATCTTCCCCGCGCTACTGTCCGAAAGACTAACCACCCAGAGATTATAAACTCTCAGTGTCGTGGCAAAGGTAATGAACTCTTTCGTGCTGTCTTAATCCTGTATGTGTGTAAATAAGAAGACTTGGGGAGGGTACACATGACTGCCAAACACCAGTTTTTACTTGGGGGGGGGGGGGGGGGCACTATACATTCTTGCCATACCCAGTTTGTATTACACACACACACACACAACCACACGCACACTTACACAACAAACATATATATAATTGATCAGCGCTACTTTCAACATTTATTTATGAGTGCTTATCAATGCATGTCTTTTTGGCCAATGTGTATAACGCGTGATAAACAGTTTTTGTTTCATTGTTGCTACTTGTTTCCGATATATTTTACTAATAGTATAATTTAACTTTTTCTGTCTGCTTGTTCATGAACTGCCGAGTTTTGCGCCTGTAAACAGCAAAGTGGAAATTTTCAACCACACCCCCCCCCCCCCACCCGCCCCACAAACACACACCCCACTAATAATTCCAACAATTAAAATAATAATAATAAGTTTGTCAATTTCCAAAGAATATAGAAATGCAATTCGTTTTTAAAGGTAGACAATTGTGCACATTATGAAACCATGAAAGGTATTTTGTGCTTAATTTCCTTTCCTTGAATGAGGTTCTGGGCTGTTGTTTATGTTCCCTTCTAAGAGACACAGTGTGGCTTTCGTGGGAACCGATCTACCACTCATATTTTCATTACGACAGTTGCAGGAAAAATGCCGTGAACAAAATCAACCACTGTATGTTGCTTTTATTGATCTTACCAAGGCATTAGATTTGGTTAGTCGAAAAGGTCTGTTCAACTCACTGAAAAAGATTAGGTGTCCACCTACCCTACTGAGCGCTCAGTCCTTCCACACAGGTATGAAAGATACAATCCACTTTGATGATGTAACATCGGAAGAGTTTGTATTCAACAATGGAGTGAAGCAGGGATGTGTACTTGCTCGAACCCTTTTTGGAATCTACTTCTCACTTCTTCTGCACCATGCCTTTCGAGATCAGGAGGGTAGTATATTATCCATTCTCGATCTGACGGCAGCCTTCACAATGCTCGTAGGCTGAAAGCCACAACCAGGATAAGAAAGGTATTTGAGCTGCTGTTTGCAGATGATGCAGCAATAAGCATCCACTCAGAGGTGGAGCTGCCATGTTTACTATCTGCATCTGTCGATGCATAATGCGAATCAGCAAAATGAAGACAAAGATTATGGTGCCAGGTGTTAATGATAGACCTGCTGTCTACAATGACGGTGCAGAACTGGAGACCACTTTACCTATCTGGGTTTATCAGTGAATAACAAACTATCGCTGGACCAAGAAATCAACATCCGGAAAGTTGAGGCAGCAACAACAATGAGTAGATTAACAGAAACAAAACAAAAAAAAACAAAAAAAAGCTCATGGGAGAACGGAAAGCTTACGGTTAAAACAAAAGCCCTTGTCTATCAGGCTTGTGTTCTCAGCACTCTGCTTTATGGCAGTGAAACTTGGTCAACTTTATTTGTACCAGGAGCG
>CAJHNH020008454.1:127500-257500 GCA_905116865.2 Candidula unifasciata | reverse complement strand
AACGACAATATACTGCCAATCCCGTGCAACTGCTACTCAGTTACCAGCACTGTGTACACGTTGAATAGCACTGGAGACAGCGGAGAACATTGAGGCAGTCCTGGGCTGATGGCTATCGGTTCTGAGGACCAACAACCACACCTGAGTATCACCCGTCTCTGAAACAGTGCTGCGGCTACCCAGCAGGGGATGAAGGAAGATACTTGCAATCTGAGAAGTATGTACGCCAAGTATTCATATAGTATTCTGTTGTACGCATTCTCCAAGTCTAGTGCAGCTGCACCTGTCCTTTCTCATATCTGAAAACCTTCATAGATTTCGCAGGCGAAGACTGCTGCACTGTGCTAGATGTTCATATGGGTGTTCAAGTGAGCGAGCGTGCAGACTATCTTGCAGACACTGTGATTGCTATGGCTGGTCCAGTACTGGGCAGAAGAGATGTAATCAATACCATGCGCTGCACTTACCCGAGGAGCACGCCAAAGGACATGACTCGTATCCCTGTCTAGACTGATGAACATAGGGGTGCAGCCTGGAAGTGCAAGAAATAACTACCAGACGACTACCAAACATTTCACTAAGGGGACAAGACGTTTCATTAACCAACACCTAACTGGCGTCATCAGTCGGTTTACAATTGTGGAGCTTTTAAGGAGATCACCTATGGATCTGTTTGGAGTGCTGTGACTATAATCCTTTCTAATCACTAATCACTAATTTGTTTTCGAATGCATTTGACTTTCATTCAGTGTATTTAGTGTTTCTCCAATGACAGCAAACTACTGAACATACAATTACATAGTGAAATCACAAACTGACCCCCACAAAATTGCCATGGTTGGTTCTGTAAAGTCGGTAGTGTAGAAGACGCGCAACTAACTGTATATCAACCGCTACGTATTTTCTGCTAAGGGACGTAACCTATGTATTACTAAATACTTTTTTTTGGGTAAGAGTCGCAACCTGTTTTTCACAGACTAATTTTACTGTAGAAGTCATTTAAAATTTCACAGCTCAACATCCAGCTGGGAATTGCAATTATCCAACTATCAAAATACAAACTTGCAGTAAAGCTGAAGCCCTGTCTTCGATGTATTGTACCAGCTCCAAGCAGATATCCGTAGAGAATTTTATTAAGAAAAGCAAATTCGACCAAAACGAGTGTGTATTTCACTAATTTATCGAGGAGGGGAAATAAGCAGTTTTGGCGACTGCTGACCCCCTTAATGTTCTCAAATAATTTCTATGAGTGCGGATGTGCAAGAAAGATGTTAAATCAACAACGCCGGCCAGAGTTGCGTCTGTGCGAGAAAGTGCTTGATTTGTTGATATCACGTTCTGAAAATAGTATAGACTTAGCTTAGTTAGTTAGTTGGGTTATCCTCATTGCACTCCGGACATGTCCATAGGTGCTCAGATCCTCCCCTCAGTATGAACCCCAACGTCCGATGGCTAATAGTACCAGTTCTATGTTGATTGACAAGTCTTCTGGTGTGCGTCTCGTTTTTTGCTGTGCCGATCTTAATTCCCAAGTCTGCCATTCTGGCGAGTGATGTGGATTCACTGCCACCAAAGTCCTCTATCCTTCCCATTTCTCTGAGGGCATTGATAATATCAGCATGATCCATAGGCTGACCGTCGGTAGTGATAGCGGATCCAGCCAACCTGTCAGCTCTTTCATTTCCATCGACGCCTGCGTGTCCCGGAACAAAAATAAAGGTGACTCCACGCACAGTGGACTTCTGTTATGATTCAAGCCATTGTCTTCGCACTGAACCCGCCTGAACCCTCCGGATCATACTCATTGAATATAGACTTAGCACTTTGTTCTTACGTCTTCACGAGTGGGGGGGGGGGGGGGGTGCGCGCGCGTGAGTGCGTGTGTTTGTGTGTGGATATCCCAGGAGTCTTTGACCTAGCTTAAGAACTGCTTGCCAAGAAAAAAAAATTCTAGTTAGCACTCGTATTTTTTAATAATTCCCGCCCAGGTGCTGTGATTATCTATACAGATGGCTCTGTGTTGAGCGGCAAACGAAGTGCATTGGGGTTCATAGCAAAGTCGAATGAACGTCGCTTAGTTCACCAAAGCCTTGCAAATGATATCACAACGCCTAGATTGAGAATGGAGGTGGAGACAGTCTCTGCTGCTTTCCGCTGGATTGAGAATCAGCTGAACACACATGCAGTAATTGTAACTGACTCACTAAGCATGTTGAGAAAGGTGAAGACAGGCATGCTTCATGCAGAGTGGCAAGCATCACTTCAGAGGTCCCAGGTAGTTAGCATCCTTTGAATATTTTCTCCAGGCAATGCCGGTGTGTTGGGAAATGAACAGGTAGATAGATAAGCCAACCCTGCACCAACAGTGGTGATGTATGACAAGCTAAATATTGTGAGGGCTCTTTGGGGACTAGTGAACAGTGCCGAGGCTTAGAAAGATCATTAACTTCCTGGGAAAATAGCGCTGCGAAGAGTTGCCAGGGGATCTGGCCGACGTTCAACACTCAGGTGAAGGATGAGACGGATATAAAATCAAACGGTTACTGGTACCATTGGAATTGAAACTCTTCGCTTGCTGCTTAAGATGGGGACGGAGCACTTATGGGAGTGTCCCGAGTGCTGAGATGTTGATTCTTAATTCAACATTCAACATTCATATTTTTTGGAGATGGGAGTACCCATGGATCTGTCCGGTAGTTTTACAAAAATTCAAACTGCTTTTATTCCATCACTTGATGTTACCCTCCTGTTATGGTTATGTTTCACAATCGATGTCACTGCACATTCAGCATTCCCATGCGTGTTCAGTCCTCTGATTCAGCAGCTAACCTCAATGTATTTCTACTAATTGTTCCCATGAGAAGATGATTGTAATGTCTCATATCTCGGCTTCAAATGCGGCTTCACAGTGCTTTACTCCCTTTTCAAACAATCGTGTTAGTGTCAGAAATTCGTTATTACCCACTAGCCCACTGTTCACAGCACTGTCCATGCGTTACCCTCCTACCTATATCAATGTCTTCGTCTTGGTCGCGGCTATCCTCCAAATAACGGTCCCAAATTATCAAGGCCGAAAATACACCTAAACAGGGCCTCAGTCACATGCAAATTGCGGACCGCTTCCGGCGACTACACAGCATACCGCGACAACGCTTCCGCCGAGTTAAAGTCACAGCCAAGAGTATCTCCCGCACCGCTATTCGCAGCGCGGAACGGGGCTAAACTAGATGGCTGGGAGTCACGAGCAGCAGCTACTGCATCTCAAGCAGCTTCCCTCATTTTATTTGCTCGTGGGTCCCAGCCATCTAGTTTAGCCCCAGAGAGAAACTCTCGGCAGTGGCGGTGTAGTCACCGGAAGCGGTCGGCAATTTTATTGTGACTGAGGCTTTGTTAGGGTATATTTTCGGCCTCGATAATTTAGGACCGTTATTCGGAGAATAGCCTTGGTTGCCTGCCTTAAACGTTTCCCGACAGAATGGCTTAATCATAATCATCATCATCAAATGCCTTCCGACTGGCATGGGCGATCATGCCTCTAAACAATCTGCCATCTGCAACTGCGTGTATCAGTTCATGTGTTGATACCCCTCCATGCATGACAAAAGACTGCCATGACTCTTTTCACGCTGTCTTCATCTGTTTCCCTTTTCACAAATCTTTGCAGTGGTCACAGCATGTTCCACTTTCCCTCTTCTCATAACATGACCCAAAAAGGATGACCAATCATTAAGATGACGGCCCTGCAGACGACAGGCAGAAAACCTAGCTCTGCAGACACGGGGACTACAACACTAAGATACACACAGTGAGATAAAAGCCTGAGGAGGAACCACAATTATAACTAATGCTGTCTAGGGGATGTTAGATCCCGAGGAGCGGTTGAACATGGCCCATTTAAATTAATGATGATGATGACTGAGGGCTGAGGTGGATTTTGTGTGTCTTAAATATCCAGAAACTATGAGTTGTTAACCCTTTTGCTCGGTACTATGGATATCGCAACCCTTCGGCCTTGATTCCATGATAGATACCGTAAATCTGGGGAGAAATGTAACTTTTCTGCCTACCCCCACGGGCGTGAACCAGGACCACATGGAGTTCGTCACCCAGTCTCCGTGCAGTCAGGTTCAACTAACTGAGCTAGCGAGCCGGGCGTACAACTGTAGACAAAGAGACAAAGAAGATTCCACAAAAATGAGGCAACATCGTGTCCCACGAAACAATGGCCACAGTCGTCCCAGCGATTAGACCGACGTCTTTCTTCGAAGTCGGTGTACATCTGCCCGAGAGGCAGGGAACACAGTAAAACGGATGTACACGCAAAACTCAGGTCCTGGTACAAAACCAGAAGTCTACATCGACGAACAAAGGGTATAGGTTTAATACTACGTACCCAATTTGCCAGAAGCAGTAGGAAAAGGGTCCTAAAAAGATATACAAATAAAGTCTAGGGTTAGGGACTAAAGAAGGGGGGGGGGGGAGAGAGCTCAAAGAGCTTAAGACTTGTTTATTGCCGGAATTTTAATTATAATTATTAATATTACCATTATTAAATAATATTAGAGACATGCACATCATTACTATAAAAAATAAAGCCTATATATTTTACATGGTTAGGAGGAGCCACTTAGTTCTCTTAAAAATTGTCAGGGTGGTAGGAACTCAACCTTTAAAAATTATAGGCGCCCCTAAATGTTGGGGGTGGATGGGAGGGGGGGGGGATTCAAAGTGCATAGCCCCGTCCCCCTCCCCCCAGTTTCGGCGCCGCTGCCTGCTGTTCAATGTGAGGGGAGATTCTTAAACGATTTGGATGTTAGATGACCCAGTATAACTGTTGTAAAGGATGATTGAGGATTTATTCTTTTGTACTGGCCTCAAAGTTTGACTCTCTAAATGTAATGTAAAACTTGCAGGTAGCATTTTTGAAAGGGGTATTTGGAAAAGGAATAAAACATTTGCGTTTTATGAGTTAATCTAGCTGATGGATGAGACAGAAGAACTCAAGAAACCACATACCGTAAATGAAATGATAAACGTATGGTGCGTTATTTGACACATATAAGGTAATGCGGCCGACATTTTCCCTGCTCTTTTTAAAATTTCTTTTAACAACCGTCTTTCATTCCAAACCTGCGCACTTTAAAAGACACACGTCCGCTACATAGACCTGCTATCAGTTCAAACGCTATAAGCACGTCCTTTTTTGTGTACACTCCACACATGTATACACTGTCGTATATTCATTGGCACGTCTATTAAAGATAGTACTTGTAAAACAGCAGTGAACACAGATAGTACTTGTCATAACAGCAATAAACAGGTCATATTTAGCAGTCAAGAGCTTAGCGCACTACAGGTATCCTGTTTTTGTTTGCCTTTCCTTCTGTGACCTAGTTTACCGTCGGTTGCAGTGCTTTGCAGTGGGAGAAGTACAGTGTGCACCACTGGGTTCAAGGTCGGGTCGTGGGTGATGAGAGAGCGGCGTCGTAAATAGACCGAAACAAACTGTTATTGCTGGTCTGCTGCCTGCTCGACGGGTAGGGAAACCGTCGCTGTGAGATAATATGAAGATTAAGTTCATGAAGAGTGATTTAGTAGCCCTTGCAGTCCCCAGGACATCAAGTTTGTTTTCATCCCTGTTCACGACATTGCTAAATACTGCGACTTTCGGTCCTATTCATCCAAATAGATTAGTCACTTTTTACGACTTGCTTGTGTTTGGCAGTTAATCTACCCCCCCCCCCCCCCACCTTTCCAGAATAAGGCCCAGAACCCACATAGTGATCGTCTAACCTAATGTGTAGTATTTGTAAACATCATATGACCACTATATCTAAGAAGGAGGGAAGAGAAAAAACGCCCTCGTGTTCCCATATTTATAGAACAACAATGCTACCCATCCACAGTGAACAGCAGGTCAGGCGCACTGCCACAGAGAAAATATTGGGCGAAAAAGGAGGGGGGGGGGTCCAGGCCTAGTTTAACTGCGAAATAACAAAACAGTTATTATTATTAATAATGAGCTGTTCAACAATCCTTAAACGAAAGTGGTATAAGTAATGTTAGTCTCCACATATACACACTAGCTCACTTCTTATTGGTAGTTCCTAAGCCCCGTGACCTTTTCACAAGGCTGGGGGGGGGGGGTGTTCCGCAATGCCGTTGATATCGTGTGTTGTATATTTCAGCAGAAGGCATGGTGCAAAGAATGAGGGGCAGGAGCCGACCAACATAAGGTTGGGCTCCAGTTCTATCTATCTACTTCTTTCTATGAGGGCCGATCAATACACTTTCTGTTACTTGATTAATCCAGGATATAAGAGACTTGTTTGATACGGATCTGTAGGCGGCGAGAGAGTCGGTGAGAGATCGAGTTTTTTTTTCATGTAGACCGTGATGGGAGCAAATTTCTGCAAGGGACCTGCTACATCGATGGCTCTCATCTTCCTGATGCCGCGAACTTAAATGCAGTTCTTCATGTTGTGGTGACCCCCTACCATAAAATTATTTTCGTTGCTACTGCATAACTTCAGTGAATATTTGTTTTCCGATAGTCTTAGGTGACCCCTGTGAAATCGGCGTTCGACCCCTAAAAGGGTCACGACCCACAGGTTGAGAACCGCTCTGCTACATGATGATGATGATGATGTTTTGTATGTTAGGCGGAGTTTCTGAGGTTTGCTCCTGTTGAATTCACATAAGAATAATGGCTCATTCAGGCAGCGATGATAGAAGACCCAAAAAAAAAAGGGCGCGGGGGGGGGGGGGGTTGGGAGACTACAATTTTATAATTAAGCGGTTGGCCGAGTGGTTAGAGAGCTTGGCTTTGAGGCGGGAGTCCTGGGTTCGATCCTTATAGGGGATCTACCCAAAATATTTCAGGATCCTCGCCGGTGCCCTGGAACCCCGTGTACTGCGCTGAGCTACTTCAGACTGAAACTTAAGTTAGAAGTAGAACGGAGCACTTATGGGTTACTACTCGTGTGCCAAGATGTTGATCCGTTGCTCAAACCTCAAACGTTTGCTTCCTGCACATGTTTCATGACGAGCAGCTGACGAGAACAGATCTAGTGATTAAACAAAAGTACAAGAATGATTCCTTTGCAAGCCGTTAGCGCACCAGGCACATGGTGCTAGATCTATATTGTTATATACCGATCAGCACTCAGTGGATGACGTATCAACGTCATGCCGACCGCCTTTACTTCCAACCACATTACACGGTACTCATTTTGGTTCAGCGATGCATTCAAGGCATGTCTTGTAAACATTCTTCTTCTTCTGTCGTCTCACTGATACAAGGCTGTAGTCCTTTGTCGTGGTTATCTGTATTTCTCTTGCGCTTCTCGGGTGGCTTGTGGGTTCAATTTGTTCATCTATTTGCAGGTCTTGGCTACACCATTTATCCATATCTTACTTGGTCCTCCTCTCCCCTTCCTCCAAGATGTTCTGCTGTAAAAACTCGCATATGCACTTTGGTCTGGCTGCTTTCTCACTAAACGGCCGAACCATTTCATTATTTGTCTGTCAAATTAATTCAGACATGGACTTATTTTAACTTTCTGTCTAATGCTGGTATTCGTAACCCCGCCTCATGTTGTTAATGACCTTGCATGTCATTTTTTCGCATTCTTTCGCATGTAGTTCTAGTGCCCTATTCATTGTCCGTGTTTAGCACTGATAACATATGTTGATATTTATTTAGTCTATGTCGACCTTGAAGTCCAGATGCATTGTAAAAAAAAAAAAATAAAGACCACCTGTGGATTCAAAAACATAATTACAGGACACACAGACAAGCATTCTAACCGCTTCACTCTGCATCATTACAAGAGTTTATTATTTTTCCAGATGGCCCCTCTACATATTTTTCTTCCTCTGTTACAGGGGTTTTCGGCATTTTCTTTCATTTCTGGTGAACTTAAGGCAAAACCCTCACCCCCTCCCTCATTAAAAAAATGTGATTAAAAAGAGGACTAAATATATTTAAAATTCCCAATAACTATTAACAATAACTAAAACATTAACATAAATTAAAGCGTCAAAGGACATAAAAGAAACAATCAACAACAACTGGTAATTTAGTGTTCAAATATCAGTGTGATGAAGGAAACTGTTTCGTCTTGTGTTCACATATCAGTGTGATGAAGGAAACTGTTTCGTCTTGTGTTCAAATATCAGTGTGATGAAGGAAACTGTTTTGTCTTGTGTTCACATATCAGTGTGATGAAGGAAACTGTTTCGTCTTGTGTTCACATATCAGTGTGATGAAGGAAACTGTTTTGTCTTGTGTTCACATATCAGTGTGATGAAGGAAACTGTTTCGTCTTGTTCAAAAATCAGTGTGATGAAGGAAACTGTTTCGTCTTGTGTTCACATATCAGTGTGATGAAGGAAACTGTTTTGTCTTGTGTTCACATATCAGTGTGATGAAGGAAACTGTTTTGTCTTGTGTTCACATATCAGTGTGATGAAGGAAACTGTTTTATCTTGTGTTCAAATATCAGTGTGATGAAGGAAACTGTTTTGTCTTGTGTTCACATATCAGTGTGATGAAGGAAACTGTTTTGTCTTGTGTTCACATATCAGTGTGATGAAGGAAACTGTTTTGTCTTGTGTTCACATATCAGTGTGATGAAGGAAACTGTTTC
Source organism: Candidula unifasciata (assembly GCA_905116865.2). Lineage (NCBI taxonomy): Eukaryota > Metazoa > Mollusca > Gastropoda > Stylommatophora > Geomitridae > Candidula > Candidula unifasciata. The sequence continues at coordinate 248,849 of CAJHNH020008454.1, read as the reverse complement.
GTCTTGTTCAAAAATCAGTGTGATGAAGGAAACTGTTTTGTCTTGTGTTCACATATCAGTGTGATGAAGGAAACTGTTTCGTCTTGTGTTCAAATATCAGTGTGATGAAGGAAACTGTTTTGTCTTGTGTTCAGATATCAGTGTGATGAAGGAAACTGTTTTGTCTTGTGTTCAAATATCAGTGTGATGAAGGAAACTGTTTTGTCTTGTGTTCACATATCAGTGTGATGAAGGAAACTGTTTTGTCTTGTGTTCACATATCAGTGTGATGAAGGAAACTGTTTCGTCTTGTGTTCACATATCAGTGTGATGAAGGAAACTGTTTTGTCTTGTGTTCACATATCAGTGTGATGAAGGAAACTGTTTCGTCTTGTGTTCACATATCAGTGTGATGAAGGAAACTGTTTTGTCTTGTGTTCACATATCAGTGTGATGAAGGAAACTGTTTCGTCTTGTTCAAAAATCAGTGTGATGAAGGAAACTGTTTTGTCTTGTGTTCACATATCAGTGTGATGAAGGAAACTTTTTCGTCTTGTGTTCACATATCAGTGTGATGAAGGAAACTGTTTCGTCTTGTGTTCACATATCAGTGTGATGAAGGAAACTGTTTTGTCTTGTGTTCACATATCAGTGTGATGAAGGAAACTGTTTCGTCTTGTGTTCACATATCAGTGTGATGAAGGAAACTGTTTCGTCTTGTGTTCACATATCAGTGTGATGAAGGAAACTGTTTTGTCTTGTGTTCACATATCAGTGTGATGAAGGAAACTGTTTCGTCTTGTTCAAAAATCAGTGTGATGAAGGAAACTGTTTCGTCTTGTGTTCACATATCAGTGTGATGAAGGAAACTGTTTTATCTTGTGTTCAAATATCAGTGTGATGAAGGAAACTGTTTTGTCTTGTTATCAAATATCAGTGTGATGAAGGAAACTGTTTCGTCTTGCTGACATCTACTTTACAAATAGCTTAAAAAAAATAAAAAAAAAAACATCCTTGGTTTTTTGTTTTCTTTTATAAATAGCTTTAAAAATAGTTTATTTATCATCATAAGCATCATTTGTGTGTCGCTAGACGTCCCTTAGGGCTCGCATGTGATTCCTCACTCCGTTGCAATTATCTTCATTTCTGACACAGAGTTCAGGCCAGCATTTTTTTTTAGCTTCTCATACTAATGTTCTTAAAGTTTTACTTGGACGTCCTCGTTTTCTCAGACCGCTTGTTTCCCAGTACAGTGCTTGTTTTGTAACTCTTTGGTTATTTCATCTCAGTGTGTACCCAATATCAATACAGACTATTACCGTTCACAGGTACATATGCACTCCTTTTTAACATTGCTTGACTACCTCCCCGTTGAAACTTCCCATAGGCTGAAAACCACTGCTCTGTTATATTTTGAAGTGGCTACAGGCCGGCGTAGGAACGTGGTATGATTCACACTGTGCCGTGATGTTACTCTTCTCCGGCATTCCCCAAATGGCAACGTGCGGGAGTCTCGCAGAAGTCACTCGACGGCATCTTTTTTTTAAAGCAAGTACGGCTAACTTTTATAGGCGTCTGTGGCTTGAGCGTTGCGAACGCGCTTTTGTAATGCCGGAGTGCCAGGTTCGATTCCAGCTGCGGGCTCTGCGCCTTGCGTTGGTTTTGACAGTGGTATCGAGAAGCCGACCTTCCAGTGGCAATGGCAAACTAACTACTGGACGTAAATCTGCCTAGAAAAAACACAACAGCCAAAAAATGCTGGGATTAGTTCTGCAACGTCCTGTAAAGGATACACAACAAACAACGGCACTTTTCCGTACTCTTTCAGTTATTTAAACACGCGCAGCGAGAACTGGATCAAAGTTAAGGTATTGTGTCGCACATTATTAAAACTGGCCAACACGATTCAACCTCTTTTGGCCAAATGCGCCGAAATCCGGGGCTCAAATCCATTGAGCGCAACTGCCTTAGAAACAAAAATCGTAAGCCCAGACACACGCAGGAGTAAAAGTAAAAGTTTCTTATCCACACCTTTTAGGCATATTGTGAATATAGGGCTAGATATATATTCGGCATTTGGTGTGTCGCTGGCTGTCTTTACTTCCAAGGACTGCACCCGGTACCCACTCAAGGCTGGGTCGACCTGGGAGTCAAGATCATTAAAAAAAAAGGACCGGCTCCGTCAGGACGCAAACCCACAACCTTCTGATTCGCAGGCGGCCGTGTAGCCGCCAACTCAACATTACAGCAGTGCTCTTTGTAAAAATAGACTACAGTAAAGCCTCATTAGACCAAATTCCAGATAATCGAAAATCGAGCTGGTGTTATGAATAATCGGTACTTACCGGGAACAAATAATAATAATGTTAATTAAAAAAAACATCCCTGCTGGGATCACAAAAAAAAAAAAAATCCCATCTGGGATCACAATTATAAAACATATCTGCTGGGATCACAATTTTATTAGTTAGCCGAGTGTTCGTCTTAATCGAGTTCGCGTAAAGAAGGTTTTACTGTAATTTTAAGTGCTCTGGTGTATGAAGTACATGATAAAGTAAAGGGATTGGGGGGAGGGGGGGGGGGTGGGGAGGGGGGGTGGAAGACATCATTCTTTCTTATATTTCTGTTGCGTGGCAAACATTAGAATAACAGGGCACGAGGCGCCAACTAGGTTGAAGTGAGGGGGCACAGAGGAATTATAATTTAGTTTGGGTGTGAGCCCGGCTCTCTAGCGTAGTTGGCGAAACCCGACTTCGTGGTGACCGGGTTATGAACTCCTTGTGGTCTGGCTTCACGCCCGGAGGATAGACAGAAAAGACACATTTCTCCCAGATATACGGTATTTATCATGGCATCAAGGCCGAAGAGTTGCGATATCCATAGTACCGAGCAAAAGGGTTAACAGCTCATGGTTTCTGGATATTTAAAAAAAAAAGTGCGGGTGTAAAGGAGAATAGAGAGTAAAGGAGGTTAAAACATTCGGAGGAAAGGGTTGGGGGGGGGGGGTGCCTGCTGTTCCACTCTCTGTACAAAAAAAAAAAAAAAAAAAACTGACACCCCCTCCCCCTTTTTACACCCCCAAATTACGAAAACATAGGGGTAGGAGGGAGTTCACGGAAAAAAAGGCGACCGGCGTGAGACAGACCTTATCACCCATCTTGTGCCGATTGGTCTATAAAATATAGGTCTAGCCCTATATGCCCTATACGCCTAAAGGCGTGGAAAAGGGTCCTTTACCTTTTTTTTTTTACTTTTAGGGAGAGGGGGAGAGTGGCAATGAGGACGGAAGACATTCTTATATACTTATTGCACAGCAAATATTAGAAGTAAACACACATGCACACACATGTGACCAAATTTGTATTCACAGACGGTAACTGGGTTGAAGTCGGGGGCGCTGAAGAATTATAATCTACTGGGGGTGGAAAGAAGAATGCAGGTATGACACCCTGTCTGGTTAAACAAAAAATTACCGTACTTCCTACCTTCTTTTTTTTCAGCTTTAGTTTCTGCGGCTGTTTATTTAGGCTGTCAGAATGATTTCTTCTTCTGCTTTTCGTATGCTTAACATGTATACGCCAAGTTTTGAACTAGACAGACTTGCTCGTGGCTTGTTTATTGTTGTTGTTATTATTAGTATTACCATTATTTTTTGCAGCTGTTGTCTACCGGATCAAATAACACACTTCTCAGGCTAAACGGTTTGTTATTATTATTAGTTTGCAGCTGTTATCTACCAGATCAGACAACCAATCTCATGCGAAACTTTCTTGCTTTTGCGACAAGCATTACAGATAATATACCGTATTTCCACAAAAATAAAAACTTCGATTTCAGGTAATAATAGTAAAATTTTTTTCAAAAAAACCATGTTCAGCCTTCACGGATATAATTGGGTATAGTGTTAAATGAATTCTCAGAGTATATATCTGTTATTTTATTTTTATGTATCACGTAATTTTTTAAATGACCAATATGTAATTTTTATTGTTTGACATATTGCTTTTTTTTTTTTTTTTTAATTATGATTATGTAAAAACTGTTCTATAATAATTAGACAATCTTACTAATAAAGTGGGACAAAACATTGATTTTATGTCATAACATTAAAAAAAAGGTAATATGATTACATTAGGATCTACTATCACTGTATAAGACACGCACTATTTCTAGATCCCATATTTTCGGAAAACAAGTGCTTTTTATACCTGTAGAAATGCGGTAGTTACTACAGTTAGTCCACGCACCGCCTTCTCCAGATTCGGCCGTGGTCGGCGACACTGGAAAAATCTTCACGTAACAATTCGGCCCAATTTTATTTCAGTAAAGGTAAAAAAAATTAGAGGTGTGTCGGCATACACACTGAAACATGCTGTAGGAGATCACAGATTGTGGAGCGACATGATTGCCCACGCCAGTCGGCAAGGCACCTAATGATGATGAATGGCAAAATAGTTAACAATTTATACCCGTATGTTGTCACAGGGACAATTGGTAAGTTAATTATACAGTGTATATATTCATGTTGGCTCTGTGGCTAAGTCGATGCGAACGCTTCGTAATGTCGGGGTACCGCGTTCGATCCCAGCTGCGGGCCATACGCCTTGTGTTGGTTTCGACAGTGGTATCAGGTGCCCGACCGTCCAGTAAGCAATGGCAAACTACTGAACGTAAATTTGCCTAGAGAAACCACACCAAGGGCTTCTGGGGTTTCTGCAACATCCTGTAAAAGGATACGCGGCTACCCTCCGAACAACAGGCACAAAAGATAGCGGCCGCAAAAACAAACTAACAGAGCCTCAGTCGCGTGTCAATTGCGCACTTTCGGCGACTTAATTTGCGGTTTTCCGGCGACTACCGCCACCGCCGAGAATATCCCCCCATGCCACTCACGCGGCGTGGATTGGGGCTAAACTAGATGGTTGGGACTCACGAGCAGCAACTTCCGCATCTCCTGCAGCTCTGCTCATGAGTCCTAGCCATCTAGTTTAGCCCCAATCCACGCCGCGTGAGCGGCGTTTGGATACCCTCGGCGGTGGCGGTAGTCGCCGGAAAACCGCAAATTAGGTCACCGGAAGTGCGCAATGGACACGTGACTGAGGCCTTGTTTTTGACCGCCAGTGGCCGCCATCTTTTGTACCCGTTATTCGGAGGATAGCCGGATACGCAACTAACCTTATATATTCATAGTATTTAAAAAAAAAGAATGTTACACCGCTAGGACTGTGTTTTGTAAATATAATATTTAATGGATAAGAATCAAGCAGTTAAAAATCTTAGAAACCCAATTCAGTCATATAGAACAGTCACACTGCTGCACGCCTACATTTTAGAAGTAGCCAGCCTACAGTCCAATGTCTGGGTGGGCTATTATTTATCGATGACCAGTGGTGATCAGTAGCCGTTGTCATGCTCCATGGTTACAATTTGCTGGATTAACACCCCACTGATGGGAATTAAACAGAAGCAGTTCCTAGAATTCCTGTTTGACTATATAATCTAATTATACTAGTGTTACTAGGGCATACTGTATACACGGTTACAAAGCCACATCCAGGGAATTTAGTTGACTCAGGGGCCAGCATGTTGAAAATGGGGATCGTCACGGCTCAGATACCCGAGCCCCAGTATAGAAACATTTTTAATACAACTACAAATGGTAATGATCCACAGGTCATTCACTAGGCCTCCTCAGGCCGGATTTGGCCCCCTGGCCGCCTGTTGAAAAGCCCTAAGTAGTCCAACAAGGATGGGAAGGAATTACTAATCGATGTCAACCCCCAGAACGCTATAAATAGCCATCACGTGACCACTGCGCCAGGTTGTTTTTCTCATCGTGGAGCTGACGAGTATCGACGGGTCAAAGGTCACGTTCTAGGTCTCACAAATAAGTGAGGTGCCAACAAACTGTGTGTGTTGTCGTTTTTGTTCCTGGTGAAAATCTTCAAAGACTCATCATTGACTTCTAGGCTCTTCTTGGTCTGGACCAAGCAGTTGGATGAACTGTAACACATACGATCTGAGATTTAGAGGGACAGTAAGTAGGTCAGTGATAGAGTTCGGCAGGGTTTTCTGTGTTTTGTCGACATCACACAACAACATCGCGGACATATTTTATTTTGCCCCGTTTGCAGCTACAGGAAGGTCGCTGATGGTGTTGTGACACATTTTAGGAAATCGTGATGGTTGATTTAAGTGTTGTGCTCTTATTATGTAAACACTTTGTTGGGGGAGAGATTGTCATCATTATAGTTAATTTGTTTTTTTTTGACGAATTAGTAATTAAGGTAAGGGGTTGTTTAGCTTACGTGTTGTCGTGTTTTTCTATTTCTACTATTTTCTTTGACAAGTACAAGTAAAGTGTACGGTGAATGACATTGTACGGTGACTTGTATCATACAAAGATTACCTCTTCTTTATGGAGCAGTAATACTACGATATAACATTAGCACATGTCATATCATATAAAAACACACAGAGACAAGTAAGTACACATCTCTTTAGTCGGGATAGGCAGTGAGATCGTGTCCTTGAATTTTGACTACGCAGTAGTGATCGGATGGGAGACCGGCCGTTCTTGTAAACTGCACTTTAACTATTATAATGTTAATCTTAACAGTGGGAGTGGTCGAATAGGTTCTTTAGTCTTGACCTTTTACCCATCACGACTCTCCAATCTTCTGTGACATTATGGTGAGATTGAAGTTGATGTTTGTATATCTTTTTCTTCTTCTTCGCGTGTTCATGGAAAGTTCTGGTTGTTCATCCACTTTTGGACAATAGTCCTGTTCCAGAACCTAAGTGTTGCATGTGCATCCGTTTTACAGATCTGACTCATTTGTATGCAGACTGTTGGTTCCTTGCCTCTCAGGCAGATGCACTCTGACTTCGAAGGAAGCTCTAAATTATTTATCTCTTACGACATGCTTTTGGGTAAGCAGTGGGTCTATTCGTGTTTTCCCCCCTATAATAGGGCCCCGGAACCCACACGAGGAGATGTTTATATATTAATATTATTATTGTTACTATTATTAATTGTATCTGTTACCTAACGGCTCAGCCTTTTCACTGACCCCTTTCTCTATCTTCATCAGCCTCATTTGCTTACTATTTTCACACTTAACTCTTTGAGTCCCAAGGAACGCATTATACATTCATAGACTCCTTCATAGAAGCCCAATAAACACAAGATGCGCCGATTTTATGTCTTTCTTGACTACCCCTTGGGCCTGTGATGCTAAACCCCCTGGGACTCAAAGAGTTAAGTCTAGTTCCTAAATTCTGCCCCTTCTTCTACAACTATCAGTATTTTTGTTGAGTCTAGTTCCTAAATTCTGCCCTTCTTCTACAACTATCAATATTTTTGTTAAGTCTAGTTCCTAAATTCTGCCATTCTTCTACAACTATCAATATTTTTGTTAAGTCTAGTTCCTTCTTCTACAACTATCAGTATTTTGTTTTACCTGAGATTTGCATGAGTATAGGTAAAGGACCCTTATCCACGCTGTCAGGTGGGCTGAATATATAGAGCTAGACTTATATTTTAGACCAGCTGGCACTTGATGGGTGATATGGTCAACATCGCGCTGACCACCTTCACTTCTCAGGACCTTACCTGGTTTTACCTGCCATCTTTTTAAGAGTGATAAGGTAGAATTGCAGCTGCCATTACCTTTTGATGTGTTGGAAGTAGAGGTGGTCGGCATGATGTGGACCACATAACACATCCAAAGCCAATTGGTTTGTACAAATACGAGTCTGGCCTCAAATTCCTGTTGTGTCGCTGACCCGCTCTTACTTTACTCACTCGCTACACTGTGTTCACTCACAAAACAGTGTCTAGTCACTTACAACACATTGTCTACACACTCACAACACAGTGTCTACACACTCTCAATAGTGTCTGTTAGGTCACCACAGGGTGTATACTCAATACTACACAGTGTCTTACTCACAGCACAGTATCTGCTCACTCACAACACAGTATGTGCTCACTCACGACACAGTTTCTGCTCACTCGCGACACAGTTTCTGCTCACTCACAACACAGTATCTGGTCACTCACGACACAGTTTCTGGTCACTCACGACACAGTTTCTACTCACTCACAACACAGTATCTGCTCACTCACAACACAGTATCTGCTCAATCACAACACAGTATCTGCTCACTCACGACACAGTATCTGCTCACTCACAACACAGTATCTGCTCAATCACAACACAGTATCTGCTCAATCACAACACAGTATCTGCTCACTCACGACACAGTGTCTGCTCACTCACAACACAGTTTCTGCTCACTCACAACACAATATCTGCTCACTCACAACACAGTTTCTGCTCACTCACAACACAGTATCTGCTCACTCACAACACAGTATCTGCTCAATCACAACACAGTATCTGCTCAATCACAACACAGTATCTGCTCACTCACGACACAGTGTCTGCTCACTCACAACACAGTTTCTGCTCACTCACAACACAATATCTGCTCACTCACAACACAGTTTCTGCTCACTCACAACACAGTATCTGCTCACTCACAACACAGTATCTGCTCACTCACAACAGTGTCTGCTCACTCACAACAGTGTCTGCTCACTCACAACACAATATCTGCTCACTCACAACAGTGTCTGCTCACTCACAACACAGTTTCTGCTCACTCACAACAGTGTCTGCTCACTCACAACACAGTATCTGCTCACTCACAACAGTGTCTGCTCACTCACAACAGTGTCTGCTCACTCACAACAGTGTCTGCTCACTCACAACACAGTGTCTACTCACTCATGACATAGTGTCTACTCTTTCACAACACAGTGTCTACTCACTCACAACACAGTGTCTACTCACTCACAACACAGTGTCTACTCACTTAAACAGTATCCTAATACAGCAGCGCTGGAACAATGATGCCTAAACAAGTGTGGGCACTGTAAACCGCGAAAACAAACCTTGGTTGTTATTAAGCCAGTAATTTCATTTTAAAGCTGTCTGGGTTATAGTAAGTGAAGTAAAGGACCCTGTTCCACTCCTTTAGGCATATAGGGCTAGACCTGTATATTATAGACCAACAGCACAAGATGGGTGATGTGGTCAGCATCACGCCAGCCGCCTCTACGTTCTGGGACTGTACCCGGTACCCACTCAAGGCTGGGTCTACCTGGAAGCCAAGGTCATTTTTGAAGAAAAGTCTGGCTCCTCCAGGGAGCGAACCCAGGACCTTCCAATCCGCGGCACGCGTCTAACCTCTCTGCCGTGGCGACTCCCTGTCTGGATTATAACTCGGATATGTACTGATTTCTCAAACTCTACCCCCCTTTCCCACCCCCTTTCCCCATATTGGATATTTATTTTTGTCTAGTTTTAGCTTCCGTTGTCTAGCAGCTAGACGCTCCCCTTGGATCCGAAGGTCGTGGGTTCGGTTCTTGACAAGGGCTGAATTTTTTTCAAACATTTCCTAGGTTCTCAGGTCAACCGAGCCTTGAGTGGGTACCAGGTAAGTCCTGGGAAGTAAAGGCTACATCACCCACCAAGTACAGTTTGGTCTATAAAATATAGGTCTAGCCCTATATACCCAATACGCCTGAAAGGTGTAGAAAAGGGTCCTTTACTTTGACTACTTTTAGCTTCTTAATATTGCAAAGATTTTATAAATGTTACTCTCCAGATAGTTCTGACATTCACATTATACTATCCATCCTTGCATATGTGATTTGTTTGTATATTATCCTGATTTTATATTACAACTTTAGTACTTGATACATTGTATAGAAAGTTTTGTTCTTGCAAAATACTTTTTGACAGAATAATTTTGCTAGAATAATTTGTCTTTAGCCTAGGTGCTGGACCATAAGGGCTCCCCCCCACCCACCCCCGGCCAATAATTTAGGTTGAAATAGCATAAAAAATGTGTAGGGTGTCTAAGGCCCCTCCCCCCAACCATGTTAGATGCACGTTTTTTAAGTATATATTTATACATTACATATTGTTTCAAATATATAGTTATATTTACTTATCACTCAGCACAATATAGACATACACACACAGTAAAACATCTCTTACACAAACTTGCTAAAGATTACCATTTAGTTAACATGTAACATGGTTTAGGTCCCAGCAGGGACATATTATTATTAGTCCTCTGTAAGCATATATTTTTGTAAACATGAACTCTTGAGACAATGTGAAGTGAAATCCTCCAACTTCTTCTTCTTCTTCTTTGTGTTCGGTTTCATATGCTCAGATCAGACCATCAGGTGGGTTGCCTCTATGAACTCGCATGTCAGCTGCAGGTCCTGCATGGTTCCCCATAGCTTGCTCTGCACTCTTTGCTCTTGAGGCCAGGTGTCTTTTTGAAGTTGCAATTAGAGTGGGCAGGTCTGCAAAATGTGCTCAGGTGTTTGGGGTTCTGTTTGACAGGCACACTGCGGGGACTGTACAATCTTTATTTTATGCATGTCGTAGTTAAGCCTGCAGTGTCCTGTTCGTAGACGGAAAATTGTTGTATGTTGCTTTCTGTTGAGTCTGCTGATGGGGTCTTGTGGATGTTCACTGTTGGTTTGTTCTCTCCACATTCCCTTGTATTTTCCCTTTGATAAGTGTTCTGATTTCTGGTAATGACAATGAATGGGCGTGTTGTTTCTCCTTTGTTCCATTTTTTTTCAATTCTGTCTGCTAACTCATTTACTGGTATGCCGCAATGAGCCAGGATCCACTGGAGAACAATTTGATTGTTTTCTGTAAGTCTGTTTAGCTGACGGGTCAGTTCTCTTTCCATGTTGTCTCGTGGATCCTTTTGAGTCGCCTGGAGGACTGACATGCAGTCACAAAGGAAAACAATTTTGCTGTTTTTAATTTTTCTTTACCCGAGCACTTTGGCTGAATCAAAAATTGCTTGCTGCTCTGAAGTTTGTTGAGAGTCTTCCAGAGGCGCATGACGTTTCTACTGTGGTCCCATCTTGCAGCATGATGACCGATCCAGCTCCTCCATTTTTGTCTGCTCCCTCCAATGATCCATCGGTGTAAACGTTGTCCATTCGGGTTTTGGATAACAGTTGTAGACATGTTCAAGGGTCTTTGCACGCAGTACTAGGTCACACTCTTCAGCCTTATTGTCTATGCCTGGAATTGTTGTTGTGACTGTATATTTAGGCTGTAGGTTTATGCTGTATGCCTGTATCATTTCCCATGTTGAAGGATCTTTAGAAAGGATGTCACTGTTTTTTGTGTAGTATAATTTTAATAGATGGTGAAAGCTTTGTCTTTTCAGTCGGTTTTTGGTTAAGTTATTTGCTATTCTGTGCATGGGGTTGTTGTTCATGCGTTTAAATTTTTCTGTTAGGGTAAGCACCTTTTCTTCCCTTCGAAGGCTCAAGCTCTCGAGGCCACAGGTTGCCTCCAGTTCATTAATTGGTGTGCTTCTCATACCTCCAGTGATGATTCTGAGACCAGTGTTCTGTATTTTATCCAGTTTGTGTAGGTTTGATTTGGCTGCAGTGGAGTATGCTCCCATGCCATACTCCAGTTTTGGTCGTACGTATCCTGTGTATACTCGTTGTACAGTGTTGGCATCTGCACCCCAGCTTGTTCCAGTAAGTTTCTTCATAAGTCTGAGCCTCAGGGTAGCTTTCCTTTGGGTGTCTTCAATGTGGGAGCCCCATGTTAGCCTTTTGTCAAATTTTACTCCCAAATATGTGGGGTTATCCTCTTTTGGAAGGATGTTGTCTTCTAGGTACAGATCAACTTGTTCTGGCTTTGTGGAAAGAGAGAATATAGTTGAGACTGTTTTGGTCTGGTTTATTGTGACTCCCCAAAAGTCTGTCCATTTCTTAACTGTATTTATAGCTTCCTGCATTCTTGTTTTAGTTGTTCCTATATGTTCAGCTTGAGTCCATATGGCCAGGTCATCTGTGTGTAGCGCCTTGTGAATGTGAGTCGTGAACTGTTTTGGGAGGTCATTGATGAAAAGAATAAACAGGGTAGGAGATATAACACCTCCCTGTGGGACACCTTCTTGTAACCTGACCAGCTTACTCTTGTGATCTTCCAGTCTGACTCTTGCACAGCGTCTGTAAAGGAAGTCTCTATTTAAGGCAAACATATGCCCTTTTATCCCACAGTGTGCTAGTTTTAGCAAGAGTCCTTTCTTCCTGACCTTATCAAAGGCTTTGGTCAGGTCGAAGAAAGTAGCCAGCAGTTTGTATTTTTTCTGGAAAGCATCTTCAATTTTCTGTGTGAGATAAGAGGTTTGGTCATCAGTGCTTCTGTATCTCCTGAAGCCTGATTGGCTGTCATCCAGTATCTTGTTTTCTTCTAGGAAATTTAGTAACCTGTTGTTCACTAATCTTTCCATGGTCTTTCCAAGGCAGCCTATGGGGCGGTAACTGGATTTGTTTTCCTTGGGCTTTCCTTTCTTGGCTATGGGAACTATTTCTGCCTCCTTCCATTCCTTAGGAAGTATTCCCTGGGCCCAGGATTGGTTTATAAGGTCTAAGAGTCGTTGCCTACCAGCTGGTCCCAAGTGTACTATCATTTCGTTTGTTATTCGATCAGGTCCAGGTGCCTTCCTTTTCTTAAGGTTTCTTAATGCGCATTCAAGTTCTTGGTGACTGAAGAGTTTATTCATTATATCTTGGTTATCTTCCTGCTTTTTATTTATTTTCCTTAGTTCTCTCGTCACTTCTTCTTCTCTCGCTCTAGACATGAAGATTTTGCTTTTCTCTGCAAAACTATCAGCCAGCAGGTTTGCTGCTTGTTTACCAATGAAAGTTTTCCCACCATCTTCGATGACAGTGTGGGCATGGCTGGTATTATTCTCCTCATTGAGACTCTTTACTAGATGCCATAGCTTTTTGCCATCTTTCTCCATGTTGAGAGCTGCAGTCTTTTCCTGCCATCTTGTCCGGATACATGTGAGTTTTTCTCTTCTATAAATAGCCTGATGTTTATTGTGTTCTGTTACGTTGAGGTCAGAGGGATCTTGTTCCATTTTTTTCTCTTGCTTCAGTGCTGCTTTGATGCAGTTGTTGCAGTTCTTGGGTCCAGAAGGGTTCATAGTTTTGCCTTCGATTGATTTTTGTGCTGCTTCGAGTATAATATTGGTAAGAGTTGTGGTGTTTTTTCTAACCTCATTAGTGGGAAAGGGCTCTGATAGTTTCTTTTCAGTTGAGTTTCTCCAACTGAATGTATTGATGGGAGAGGTGCGGCTGATGCTCCCTATGTTGTGTATTTATTAAAATGTTGAAATGCTACATTGTTTTACTCTACTGAAAGTTTTTTTTTTTCAAATGAGCGAATGCTGTCGAACGCATTCTAAATAGAGTAGGGAGTCTGAAACGAAGGAGTAAAGTGTAAGTTTTTAGAATCTATCAACAAATATGCTTGAAAACAAATCAGCTGTATGCACCTAGTAATTATATTGAACACAGAAACTTATGTGCAAGTTACTTTTCTACTGAAAATTCAACGCAAGAGATTTGATGGGAATATTGTTGACATTTTTTAATTCTCTTTCATGCCCATCTCGGTAGTACAGTTGGTTGAAACCCTCTGCGCGGGGACCAAGTGACAAACTCCTTGTGGTCGAGGTTCATGCCCAGGGGTAGGCGGAAAAGCCACATTTCTCCCAGATTTATATTATCTATCATGAAATCAAGGCTGAAGGGTTATGATATCCATAGTACCGAGCCAAAGGGTTTACAACTTATGGTTTCTGGATATTTAACTCTTTGAGTCCCAAGGAACGCATCATACGTTCATAGGCTCCTTACCTAGAAGCCCAGTGAATGCAAGATGCACTGATTTGATGACTCTCTTTACTACCCCCTGGGCCTGTAATGCTAAACATCCTGGGACTCAAAGAGTTAAAAAAAAATTATTTATTTATAATGATGAAATTAATCTACTGTTCAATGCCTATTTCACATTAAGACAGCTTGCCAAAATAGACACAGATGGACCTTTAAATTTGCAATTGCGAACAAGCAGCCCGTCATTTATTTTTTAATGCATTTATAGTGCGTTTAATATTGCGCTTGCCTTCTGTGTTACTGGTCAGAAATGGTGGGATTTTCCTACCAGTGTGACTCTTGTGTTGACCTAGTCTCATTAACAAAACAAACAAAAAATTTCATAATTTTTTGAAATTTCAAAGAAAAGGAATTGAGGAAGGGAGTTGGGCACAACCTCTCAGATGTTGTAGCCTAGATTTTGTTAAGGCATAACACTTACATTGTGATGGAGCTATCTGTTACTGGACTGTTTTTGTCTCTTTATGTTGCTCATTCATAAAAAAAATTAAAGATTAGGTTCATGAGAGATCTCTAAAAATCAAAAATGGATGAAAAGTTAGAGGTAAGGGCAGAATGTGACATGACTGTATTGGCCTACCCTCTTTTGAATATTTTTCTCACTCCCTTTGATTAATGCCATCTGAGATCACGAGGATGGTCTGTTCATCCATTCTCGATATGGTGACAACCTCTTCAATGCTCAAAGGCTGGAAGCCAAGACCAGGATAATTAAGGTGCTTTTCAGAGCTACTATTTGCAGATGATGCTGCAATTCAACCCACTCAAATGATTACTGTCTGCATTTGCTAAGGCCTGTTGTGAATTTGGACGGATAGCAATAAATAAGACGAGGTTTATGGTGCAAGATGCAAATAATAGACCTGCAGTCTACATTATTGCTCAAAAGCTTAAGACCATTTTACATAGCTGAGATCCTTAATGAATAGCAAAATTATTGTTATACTGAGAAAGCAGCATGATGATAGGCAAAATAACAAAAACAGTGAGCAGATTAAGAAAAAATAGTTAGTGAGAATAGAAAGCTTGTAGTTAAAACAAAAACCCTACCTATCAAGCTTGTGATCTCAGCACTCTTCTTTACAGTTGAGTTGAGTCAAGAATTTACATCATAGCGTTCGGGGCAATGCCATTTGGCTCCGTTCTCATCTTCAGCAGCCAGCACAGAGTTCCAATACTGATGGTACCGGTCACAATCTGGTTATATGTCCGTCTTCCCTTTCCTCTGAGTGTAGTGAGCTGCCCAGACCCTCTGGTTACACCCAGGTGCCTCAATCTCTCCAGACTGTTTACAGCAGTGGTCAACTACCAGGGCAAATGGCTAAATAACTTTCACATGTGATGCCTAAGAAGAATACTTGGCATTAAGTGACAAGATCACAAAGACTAATAATTTGGAAAGAGCACAGGTATCGCATCGGTTTTGTCAGTGCTTACTCTTCAAAGGCTTCGATGGCTAAGACTCACTTGGAGGATGGAGGACTGTAGAGTCCCTGAGGACATCTTGTAAGGTAAATTACTCAGGATACTAAGAAAGATCATGCGGTCACTGTCTGCTAGGATATAAAGATGTGTTCAAGGAGAATGTGAATGATACAGGTATTGAGATGGATTTGTGGGAACAAAATACCATGGACTGTGTTGCATGAAGGAGGAAACTCAGGAAGAGAATTGGAATAAAAGAGAAATTGATTACATATAGGACTTATCACTTTTTCACAAACTCTAAGGGACTGAAAAATAAAGTGTTCACGTTAAAACAGTTTGTGCTAACTGGGCACTGATAGGTGTATTATGAATAATACATCCCAGCTGGGACCTATTTTTTTAGTTCATGTTTACCAAGTTTTCGTCTTCAGTGAGTTCATGTTAATCACCATGAGCTATGATTCTAATGCCTCCATATATAGCAGGGTATAACAACATCATCTGGAAAGATGGAATGTTGCTAACAGCTGTGAGCCTTTGTTGTTATTGTTGTTAACCTTTTGAAAATAGCTCTAAAACTTGGAGCACAGCTAACTGAGATGAAGCCTTATTACAGGTTTTGAAAACAGTCTTATTATGAATCTTTTCACCCATCAAAGATGCAAACAGCAGGGAATGGAGAGTGAGAACCAGCAATAAAATTCATAATCTGTTTAAATCACTATTGATCACTGGCATGATGAGGGCTGATAGACTGAAACGGCTAGGGCATATTGAGAGAATATCAGATGTCAGAGAGGTAACAGCTGTGTGCACAGGTGAGCTGAGTGATCATAAACTATGAGGCAGACCAAGAAGATCATGGAGAGATAATATCCAGACAGATCCACAAACACTTGGTGTCACCAACTGGAAAGAGAAGACCAACCAGAGATATAAATGGAGGTGGCTGATATCTGCAGCAGTGAACCTCAAGGGCTCAGAATGCTGAAGAAGAAGAAAAACCTTTTTAAAATAAAATCTGTTAGTTCATTAAAAAAAAAAATCACCTTGCTCACTCCATAATATTATTGCTTTTCAATTTGTTTAAAATTTCAGGCTTTCAAGCTTCAGATGTTGCCAAGTGAAATGAAGCCTATTAACAGCTGATGATACATCATTATTAGGGGGCTTTCACCAGAATTCAGGAGTTGCTTAATCACGTAGACTTTCACTAACACCTGTAGTGCTTGCACCATCTTCAGTTCAACAGTTTCACATACCGCATTCAGTGCTAATGGAGCAAAGAAATATCAAGTTCATTAGCTAAACTAGGCACTTTTTTATAGTAATGTCCCATGAATTTTTAGATAGAGCAACACTATCATATTTTCAGGAGAGAATAATTAGGCAATATACTCTTTGAAATTCCTTTCTGAAAAATATTTTATAAATTGCTAGCAGACTCGTACACATTTTTGATCTCATTCATAATTGGATTTAGATAGATCACAGTTCATTCATTGGGTTTACTGAAGTGTTTTGAACAGACTTGGTAAAGAATGACTCACATATGTCACAAATACAGCATACAAGAAACGTGGACAAACTGCCTCATTCCAAGTCATCATCATGTGTGGCTGCCCAGGTGCAGACTGCATTTCAAGCAAAATATGATTTTATCTGTGCTGGTAGTCAGCAGTTCAAAAAGGTGATTTCTGAGAAATACATTGAGGAGAAGCGATATATGTCATCCTCTCCAACACCCAGAAAGCATGCCCGAGTTGAGTTGGATATTCGTAATGATGAATATGAAACGCAAGAAGGGAATGAGGATAGAGTGGGGCATGTTAAATTTACTGTTGGCGCGACAGATGAAACTCTACAGATCAAATCCGAGCCACCGGATGAGATGGAGATTGAACAGGTTGTACCCCTTTCTTTTCAGCAAGATTTATCCAGAATGCGAAGCAACTCACTGCATTGTACGACATCCACTTCAGGTAAAAGCAATATAGAACCAGTTAAATTCAATTCCAGATGTGCCTCTTACTTAGCTAATCCATGCCGTGGAAGGCCTAAACATTCGGTCACTTCAGTTTGTCCATCCACGTCTGCAGGCAATGTAGAGGTTAGCGATGCCTTGAATGACCAGCCAGATTCTTCGACAGGCACATGTGAGCAGCTGACACGAGGAGGTCGTCGCCGCCACAGTATATCCTGTGTAAAATCCCCAAGTGATCTGACATCGCCCCACCTTCGAGTCACAACATCTACCACCTCTGGCGGGGAAAGTGTTCTGTGTCAGGTTTGCGGAGATATTGCAGCAGGCTTTTACTGTGATGCCTACATCTGTGAGGCTTGTAAGGTAAGCTCACTTGTTTTTGTATTGTATAGTCCATATCATGTGGTATTGGTTATCATGTTTTCAATGCAAACACAAATATTGCCTGGATTCATCTGCGTTGGTTAATTGTTACATTTTCTGGATGATTGTTTTAACTCTTAAGCAGATGTTATGGCACTCAAGTCATTTGAGCCCTGAAAAAAGGCTGGCTAGTTACTTGAATTAACCCATCTGGGGTGATGCATGCAAGAATGTAACCAGGTCTTGAGATAATCCTTATCTTCACAGGATCGCTGGTTAGTCGCAGTGGCCCAGAATATAACTTCTTTGTAGGTTGAACAGAGTTTCTGGGATTTGCCCTTTTGGCTTGCCATACGGATTGAGATTTTGCAATCTCCAGATAGTCAGATCTTTAGATGGTAGAAAGAAGGTAGAAAAACAACGAGGGGATTCAGAACAATGCCCAAAGATTGACTGCATTTAGACCTTAGATGGGGATATTTCTATCACATGCTTTGAGTTTCTCATTGCCAGCATACCCCATCATAGTGCCCAGTGACCTAAATTTGTCTCAGATCAGTAGATTGTCAGCTTCGTCACTAGCTTTGAGAGTCACTTCATTTTGGCTCTTGGAAGTGAACACATCTTTGACATGGACAGCTCTGCTGTTTACAGCAGATGGGAAAGAGACCTGGATGACCTAAGGAAAGACCTGGATGACCTATAGAAAGACCTTGATGACCTAAGGAAAGACCTGGATGACCTATAGAAAGACCTTGATGACCTAAGGAAAGACATGGATGACCTAAGGAAAGACATGGATGACCTAAGGAAAGACCTAAATAACCTAAGGAAACTCGGAAAACGGTGGAAAGGGAAATGAATAAGTGTAAACCGGTGAAATCTCACGAGCAGAAAAGCAACAGACCAGCAGCAGTGGAGATAACTTGTAGATGCCTTATGTGTCAGTGATGACATAAGAGGAAGATTCAAGTGAACCTTTGTGACACTGGAAATGATGCCACACACTTCAGGATGACCAGTTTAGGATATGGAACATTGTTGTAGATAGTGTAATGTCTCCCAAAGCTGTTTGGAAAGGAAAGCATGTCTCTCATGCCTTTTTCTGTTGTTACAACAATCATAATATTGTAAGTTTTTTGGGGGAAATGTCCCATGACAATGCAGACTCTTAGCTGTAACACTTCACTGCACTTCAGGTAGCTCAAAGCTTTCTGAAACACATTGTGTAGTGAACTGTGACCAGTACAAGCTGACATATGGGCCTCCTAATTTTCATTTTGCTATCAGTCTTGTTGCATGTCACTTTCACTTGTCTATCAGGTAGGCATTCATGTTGCTTTTTAAACACAGGTCTCATTCCACTCGACATGGTTTAATTTACAGAGGTTTTAAAATTTTATTTTGACCATGGATGTATTAACCTCTGGGGTATGCTGGACAATTGTTAACAAAACATTTGTCAGCCTGATCATTGAAAGACAGTTACATTGCTGTAATAATTAGTAGGGTTAGAAGAAAAGAGGCTGTATCTATGGTGAAATTCTTGTCTTCTGCAACCTGCTGTGAAGGTTTTTGGGCTCTGTTATGCGGTTCTTTGTTGTGGAGCACATTGGGGAGGATACCAGCCTTATTCTAGGACAGGGGTTCTCAACCTGTGGTTCGCAACCCTTTTTTTTTGAGTCGCATGACCCTTTGACAGGGGTTGCTTAAGAGCATTGGAAAACACATATTCATTGAAGTTATGAGGTAATAAAGAAAATAATTGTATTTCTGGCGGTCACCACAGCGTGAGGAACAGTATTGAAGGGTCATTGCATTAGGAAGTTTGAGAGCCACATTTCTAGGGTGAGGAAATGCAGCCTGAAAACTGAGTATTATGGCAAGGCAGACCAGGCCCTTTGCCCTGGTTAGCAGCTGGTTTAGAAAGGAAGCTCAGACAAGCAGATAGACGTTCTTCTGACAGTGCAGCTTCCATGGTCGCATGCTCTATTCAAAATGCATTGCTGGGCAGGCCGAGAGAGTTTGATCATGCTGTATGGGCAACACACGGTCTCTGCAACACTCCTCAGGCTTTGTGTCATGGCATTTTATATAGCGCACATAACCTAATCACAATTAAAACATAAAGTCTTAAGCCCCCCCCCCCCCCCACCACCCTTCCACCCCTCCCCCTTTCCTCTTCAGGGATGCTGGTTGAACGTGACGATTTCTTCTTCTTCTTCTTCTTCTTCTTCTTCTTCTTCTTCTTCTTCTTCTTCTTCTTCTTCTTCTTCTTCTTCAGCAAAGCACTTACCTGTTTCGTGGTTTGATATGCTGGCATTATTCCTTCCAGTGGTGTTTTTTTTTTTTTAACATTAGAAGGCCACAGGGCTCTGTAGTGCCACGCAACTCTCCGCGGATCAATACAGCTTGGTTTCCACAATAATGCCAATCGGGCCAGACCTGTGACCTCTCCAGTCACCTTCTTATAAGATTGATATCAGATCGTATGGAAGCTGCTGAAGGATGCCCATAACACTATAATCATGACAGCGTAATAAAGATGTCTTGGAAGCAGCTAACTCGCAAAGAGAACTAAGAACTTGTATCTGAAAAACACTCCATCCAGAGTCTTTAGGCAGATCGTAAGAAGGGGTCCTTCGAAGTCGGAATACATCAGCCTGGGAGACGGGGAAAAAACAATCTGCATAGAACAGATAAGTCAGATCTGTAAAACGGGTTTGCACGCAAAGTCAAGTTCTGGGACAAGACTAAAGTTCAGAACTTGACGAACAACCCGAACTTTCCACCAGAGTTTAATGCTTGTGAGCGATAAGACGAAGAAGAAGAAGAAGACAGTGTTGTCCTGTGAGCAGCGACTTGATACGTATCGATTGGCTTGGTTGAAATCATTACTGTAGTTTTTGTTGTGTTGTTGTGAAAACTGCACAATTATTGAGCAAATTAATGCCGCGGTGGGAATCGTCTTCGCAACAGAGCAGAGCCAGATGAAAAATGATGTTGGCTGTGTGCTCAATGTTAGCGTGTGTACACACATTTAAAAAACTAATTTTCGATGTAGATTTGTTTGCGTAATTGTACGGGTCTTTGTGGCGAATTGGTCAAGCCGCTTGCCTCTCGCGCTCTGAAAATTGTGGGTTAGTTTTATGCGGCGCCGTTTAGTTCACGAGTGCAGTTTTTGCAGAGATCCTCGAGGATCGTCGCCGTACATCCAACCACCGACATTTTTTTGGTGTGGGTTGGGGTTTTCAAGGGGAACGAGGACCCGTCCAATCTTTGACCAGCAAATTTGTGTTAGCTCTAAGTGCGTAGTAGTAGTAGTAGTAGTAGTAGTAGTAGTAGTAGTAGTAGTAGTAGTAACAACAGTAGTAGTGGTGGTAGTAGTAGTAGTAGTAATAGTAGTAGTAATAGTAGTAGTAGTGGTGGTAGAAGTAGTAGTAGTAGTGGTGGTAGAAGTAGTAGTAGTGGTGGTAGTAGTAGAAGTAGTAGTAGTAGTGGTTGTAGTAGTGGTGGTGGTAGTAGTAGAAGTAGTAGTGGTGGTGGTGGTATTAGTAGTAGTAGTAGTGATGGTGGTAGAAGAAGTAGTAGTAGTAGTCGTGGTGGTAGAAGTAGCAGTAGTAGTAGTGGTAGAAGTAGTAGTAGTAGTAGTGGTGGTGATAGTAGTGGTGGTAGTAGTAGTGGTGGTGGTAGTAGCAGTAGTGGTGGTAGTAGCAGTAGTAGTGGTAGAAGTAGTAGTAGTAGTATTGGTGGTGGTAGTAGTGGTGATAGTAGTAGAAGTAGTAGTGGTGGTAGTAGCAGAAGTAGTGGTGGTGGTAGTAGTGGTATTGGTAGTAGTAGTGGTACTGGTAGTAGTTGTAGTGGTGGTAGTAGTAGTAGTAATTTTGATATCTACAGCAGTGAGCCTCAAGGGCTTGGAGAGCTGAAGAAGAGGAAGTATAAACATACATTTTTTTTTTTTTAACGTATCCAGAAGCCATGAGTTGTAAACCCTTTGGCTCGGTACTATGGATATCGCAACCCTTCGGCATTGATTCCATTATAGGTACCGTTAATCTGGGAGAAATGTGGCTTTTCTGCCTACCCCCGGGAGTGAACCCGGACCACAAGGAGTTCGTTACCCGGCCGCCGCGAAAGTCAGGTTTAACCAGAGAACTCCTTACATAGCCAAGGGAGCCGTTTCACAGTACCGTACCATTTTTCAGAGAGAGGGACTCGAGAAACCTTAGCCCCAGGATTCTTGCAACCCCGGTGGGTGGGTTAATGACGGTTAGATAGCCAGGGACAGGAAATCTTGATGGGAGGAGGGGGGGGGGGAGAAGAGAGAGAGAGAGTTGACAGACACCACAATTCCCGGTAAACAGTCGATAATGACGAGATAGCAGCTGCATCAGCCGACCAGACAGAACGGCTCCTCCTTCCTCCAGCTGTAATAAATGATGTACTCTAATAGTTGAGGTTTGACACGCAGAAGTACAGCTCCGCCCCTGCATTGGACACATTGTTGTTGTTATTTCAAAGCCATAACCCTAACTATCGTTGGGGGGGGGGGGGGGGGGGTGTCCTAATATAACCTAACGGTTAAACAGGGATTTCTAGGTCATGTACTCATGCGAATAGTGGTGCCTTGTGACACCGGGTGTTTATCCCTCTTTCTGCAGATTTGTTGGGGTTGAACGTCACTTACTCACGTAGAAGCTGATTGAAGAAAACTGGAGGAGGCATATAAATAGAGGCGCCAAAATCAGTGGGGCTTGTTAGGGGTGTTTTCTTTGGCGAGGTCAAGTTATCTTCTTTGAGGGTTCTCTCAGTATTCTTTCTACTTCTTTCTATGAGTGCCGATCAATACATTTTCTGTTACTTTATTTGTATTCCCGAGGACATTTTCTAGTAGCTTTCTCAGGCTGGGTCAACTTGGAGCTATGACCAGAACCTTGTTCTTTTGTATTAACAGACTGGCCGAAAAAAAAAATGTATTCTATATGTTTTGGGGTGGGGATATCCAGAACCGTCTAAGTATCATTTTGGGCCCCTGAACAAACCACTTTGCTGAGGCCTTTAGACAACCACTCAAATGTTTTTGTATTTTTATCTCACATCACTTGATAATTACAGATTAGCATGGCGCCTCGGGTAAGAGGATATTGAGACTTTGGGGGCACTTAATGAAGTCTAATTTTATTTTACTTGTTCGACTCCTCTGTCAATCATCATAATCATGTGCCATGCCAACTGGTGTAAGCGCGTCTCCATAGATCACGATCCCTGGTTGCCTGGATCAGTTCTCTTGATGATATCCCTCCATGCCATCGTTTCAGCCCACCCAGCATCATTTCTCTTGCTCTGTCTCTACCCCTTTTTCACCACTGATCTTTCCAGTTGTCACGATGTTCTCCAATGTCTCTCTTCTCATTATGTGGCCAAAGAACAGTGTCTGTCAGTACATATTTATCTAGTAACAGGATATTGAGACCTATGGGTACTTAGTGTTAGGTCGGGTTGTATTTTTACTTATGACCACAGGGGCCTGGCAGTATTTAGTAATTTGAAACCAAAGCCCCGGGTGCTACTTACGTCAGCTTGTATGTACTATTTTGATACGTCCTCGGTGGTTGTAATTTATTTTTTTACTTATTGTCACACAGGATTTCAGTTGGATCTTGAGACCTAATGGTACTTAGTCTTCTTCTTCTTCTTCTTCGATCCTTCTGTTAGAAAACTTATATCTGGAGGCCGGTAGCCTTTATGAAAGCTATAGTGATATCGTTTTGTTTACTGATGTAAAACCGGGAGCTGTCCCATCTTCAGTAAGTGGACATTGAAACGCGAAAAAAGGAGAAGGTGGGGGGGGGGATGTTGGATCGAAATGAAGAAATGAGGGTACTGTAAAAGTATGACAACTGGCAACCATTTAAAGGGTTACACTTGGCTTCCACTGTAAAAGTTTTACACACGACAACCATCGTAATAGTATCACAACCACTGTAACAGTATCGCATATGAGAACCACTGTAAACGCATCACACATGACAACCACTGTAAAAATATCACACATTAGAACCATTGTAAAAGCACCACACTTGACAACCACTGTAAAAGTATTACATTTGACAACCACTGTAAAAGTATTACATTTGACAACCACTGTAAAAGTATTACACTTGACAACCACTGTAGAAGTATCACACATGACAACCATTGTAAAAATATCACACATTACAACCATTGTAAAAGCACCACACTTGACAACCACTGTAAAAGTATTACATTTGACAACCACTGTAAAAGTATTACATTTGACAACCACTGTAAAAGTATTACACTTGACAACCACTGTAGAAGTATCACACATGACAACCACAGTAAAAGCATCATTCACGTGATAACCACTGTAAAAGCATCACACAAAAATGATAACAACTGTAAAAGCATCACACATATGATAACTGTAAAAGTATCACACATATGATAACAACTGTAAAAGCATCACACATATGATAACCACTGTAAAAGCATCACACATGATAACCACTGTAAAAGCATCACAAATATGACAACCCATAAAAAGTATACCAGTGACAACAAGGCTGTCGACCTGACCACGTTATTAAGGCTACATCCAAGGAGGCAACTCAAGCCAGCATCCGCTCGCAGCTAAAGACGTCTTCTGTCCATTCATGGCAGGTATTGATCCGATCCGAGCTGTTGTTGAATGTCGCCTAATGGTCTGTTGAAAACAAGCCACTTTCTGGAAACTTGATACAGACAAACAAGAACTGTGTCAATTTATTCTGACAATAAAGTAAAGGAAATGACACGAATCGGCAAGATATCAACAGCTTTTAGAAGCTTGGACAGACTCTAAATTACATAGTTTTAGAACTAAGTTAGGTATTTTTACTTCTGTTGTTATTTGACTTTTAACATATGCCAGTGAACATCGGAGAATCACTAAAGAAATGGAACAAAAGTTAAATGCGCCGGAAAGCAAATTACTGTGAGGGAAATGGTAATAAATAAAATGGGACGAATTCAAAAGGAGTGAAGAAGTAAGAGAAATTTCTGGGCAACCATTAGTAGCAACAGTTATAAGACAGAGAAGACGGCGCTATATTGGACACATTCTAATAAAAGACGAACAGAGAATCATCGAACTGGCACCCAATTCCAATTCCTTTTTAGAAACCACGTTCAACTAGCTACCAACAGTCTCCGGCTATATTTGTGGTCTTGTTTATTTGCGCCACTTTCGTAGCTTAAGCTCTGGTATTTGCGCTGTCTCTGTGCTTAATGCTTCTTTCGTCCATGTCCATCATTTATAGTTTTAAAGTTTTTAACGGGCACCTAAATGCGAAGTAGATGGATTAAGAAAAGGAGGACGTCCTAGAGAAACTCGGAGGCGAACGTTGATGAGGGAGGCCGAAGATGCGGGGCTGGTTCCATCCATGATATCAAGTTGATTGCACAGGGTAGAACTGAGTCCATAACAAAATAGAGTGCGAGCCTAATGTGACATATTTTGCCACCAGGACAATGAATGAACGAATGATGCATAAAGGAAAGGAAACTTCTCATGCCGATGGTGCCTCGGAGATACGGTGTTGCATCCATATTCGTACAAACTGCTTGATGAGCGCTGTGATCAAAATCACACTGACAGTCTTTATTTCCCTGCACATTTTCTGATAGCCATCCCACGCTGGGTCAACTTGCAGCCGTGGTCAGTTTTACAAGGAAATCGCGGATTCGAACCCAGTACATTCGGACAAGCGTCTAACTGCTGTGCTAACCTTGTTGTTTTGTATCAACAGACTGACAAAATTTGTTATGTTCTTTTGGCGGTAGGGATATACAGAATCGCCTTAACAGCATTTGGGCCTGCAAAGCAGTGTGCTGGGGCCCCCTACGACAACCACTCATAGAAAGGATAAAAAAAAAAAAAAAAATCAGTTGACACACACAGATTAATATGTGGGCCCTTGGGAAAGTACTTAACGTGCCCATGCGTTAAGACGGCCCTTGTGTGAGGGGGGGGGGGTGAGGGGGGGTTGGTTATTCCCTGCCATCGGCTGTGGAAAATAAATGACGTAACACACTTGTGAAAACCTTTAGGGCTATTGAAATACAAGAGATGGTAATAGAAATGACAAGTTATTTTGTTATCCTTTACAGGGCGTTGCAGAACCAATCCCAGCGTAATTTTTTTTTTCCCTGTTGTAGTTTACTAGGCAAATTTTACGTTCAGTAGTTGCCATTGCTTACTGAACGGCCAGCTCAGTCGGTACCACTGGGAAATCCAACGTAAGACAAATTGTACGCAGTTGGGATAAAAGCCGGCAGCCCGTATTATTACCAAGGGCGTGTGCGGCACCTTAGCCACACAAGCAGAAAGATATAACAAATGGAGATAAAAATAGAAATAACCAGATATTACTACAAAAGTGGCTGTTGCTAATTCTCCCAATTTCTCTTCGGGTGTTTGATAGATCTGGCTAGCTGTATATATCAGCTATTCGTGGCTTTTAGTATGCTTCATGTCTTAATATGTTTGTTACCTTACCCCAATGGTTCTCAACCCTTTAGTGGGTCAAACGACCAAAGACCATCGGAAAGTACATAATTACCGAAGTTATAATGTAGCAACAAAAATAAATGTGTGTTTGGGGGTCGCCACAACACGAGGAACTGAATTAAAGGGTCGCCACTGCGCCTTAGCCAATTTCTTGTTGTAATTTGGAAGTGACGAACCGTATATTTATTTCTGCTGGTGTTAGTTCCTTTCTACCGCTGTTGTCCAGACTATAATATAATTTAAGAATGTTTCAGGTTGTGCTCTAATTCAGACGATCATTACCCCCTGAGCACTAGTGGAGAAAAACCGTTTGTTACAAACAGGAAGTACAGAGTGATTGTACACGAAAGGGAAATTCCCCGAGATGTTTGTAATAAAACTTTGTTAATAATAATAATAAAAATTTGTTGGAAATATGGAAAGCCCCAAAAATGGGAAAAAACAGGGGGGGGGGGGGGGGAGTGGTGTGTGCTGGAGAGCTAATACTAGGAATGACTGAATGAACACATACAGGCACGCACATAAATACACACGTCTCTCTCTCTTTCACACGCACACACACACGCACACACACACACACACACACAGAAACCAGGAAGCTGGACGCATTTTGCGCCATAAGATTATGTTTTTTAGTCTTACCTCTTGAGCCTAGGGCAGCGCATGTGGCACAGATTATAGCTCTCAGTTGCCACTTGTTTAGGTCTCGGATATTTATGAATGTAACAAGTTTGAACGAAGCATCTTAACATTTTAAGCTAGAAATCTGATTCTAAAACAGAGGGTGTTTTATGATGACGGCTTGTCGGGTCGTAGTAGTAGTAGATTTTTACCCCACTAGGACATCACACAAGCGATAAACACCCGATGACACAAAGTGCCACCATGTGGATGAGGATCACCGTGGAGAGGTCCCAGAAACCGCGTTCAGCCATTAGACCGTATTAATGGTCGGGCTATATTGCGGCCCCTGGCAAGAGCCAGAGTAGGGCTTCAAATAACGAAAAATTGCATCTCACAAGGAGATGATTGGATTAACCATGCATACACTTGTCGGGTTGTCGATCTACAGTCTTAAGCCAAGCTAGAGGGGAGACGTCCCGCTATCTTGGCTCAAATCGGACACATCATACAATATAAATATGCGCGCGCGCTCGTTTGCTAAATTTCATTTCTCTAGTGAAAATGATTTTGAGTTATGAACCGATATCACAGCACTCGGGGACATTCCCATAGGCGATCCGTTCTCATTTTCAGTGAAGAGTTCCGAGGAGCGACTGGCCGAGTGGTTACAACGTCGGGCTCTCACGCAGGAGACCTGGGTTCGACTTCCGGTAAGATGTTGGAATTTTTTAGTCGGGGACAGAATTAAACATCATAGCCTGCACAGTCCTTGGCGACAGCACTAGCCATGTGGTCCTAAATCCTCGGACTCGCAAACCCCCTGACTACACCGCCATAAAAAGTTGCGAAACAGACAGTAATGAGCAAACAGGAACAGCTAGGCTCTGCAATCTGCTTGTTACAGAATGCATTTTGGGAGTCGCCGTGGCGTAGCGACTAGACGCTCGCGTGCGGATCGCAAAGTCGCGTGTTCGCTCCCTGGCGGAGCCAGACCTTTTTTCAAAAATGACATTGACTAACAGGTCGACCCAGCCTTGAGCGTGTACCGGGTGCAGTCCCGGGAAGTAAAGGCGGCCGGCGTAATGCTGACCACATCATCCATCATGTGCCGATTGGTCTATAAAAATATAGGTCTAGCCATTTATGCCCTATACGCCTAAAGGCGTGGAAAGGGATCCTTTACTTTAGTTTGCTTTACTTTACAGCATGCTCATTAAGAGTCAGTAAGCCCTCTATCTGTCACCTTCTCTATAGTAGGATAGGAATACATCCTGGTTACCAACATCGAATTTCTTGAGCCACAAACTTGACGAAATAATTAACGCATCGGGAGAAACATTGTGCGGAAGTATCAAAGGGAATGCGTTGCGAATGTCGTCCAAACACAACACAAAACAAAACAAGGAGTATTGAGTGCCGCAGCTGTTACACGATCAATCATCTGAATCATATGGAAAGGACATTAGATCTATAGGAGCATGTGAATGGAGGGATTCCACCTGGGAATAAGTCCTATGTGGGAATGAGTCCTATGTGGGAATGAGTTGTTACTTGTTAAGACATCATAGCACACCCCTCCAGTCCATTCGTACTCTGTCGTCAGATGCTGCAGACGTAGTCGCTGTCCCAATATGGGACGTAGTTTTTGGTTATTTTAAAGCCCCACTCCGGCCGATCTCAGGGGTCCTAAAAAACCTAACGATTCAATGGGGTTTCTGGGACTAGAGTCTGGGGGGTACTTATCCGAATGGTGGCACTTTGTGGTCACCGAGTTTTAGTCGCTCCTTGTTCGGTCCTAGTTGAGTTGAACATCATTCTCCCTGGAACTCGCGACTTTCTTTCGTATTTGTTAAGTCCCGTTGATAAAGGACTGTGTAGAAATAATGAGACGTTAAGGGGTTAATACATGCGGTTTAGAGCTAACTATAACAAACAAACTCCTCTTTCATGTGATCGCTTGCTTGATTGTCACCTCCCCGTGTGGGTTCCATGGCAGCTTTGTGTCGAAAACAAGAATAGACCCACTGCCTCCCCACCAAGCGTGTTGTAGCAGTTGATTAATTGATCAGCATCCTTCGAAGTCGGACTGCATGTGCCTGAGAGGCAAGGAACCAACAGTCTGCATAAAATAAACCAGATCTTTAGGGGTTTAATAAGGGACAGACTTGCAGGACGTTTTCTGTGGTTGATAGACATAGCCGGCATGTTCACGGTGACGAACTACCTATAGGAAGCCATACTAACGAATATATTCACTGGTGTAGGGTGTAGCGGCTAGAAGCTCGCCTGGCGATCGGAAGGTCTTGGCTTTTTTAAAAAAAAAAAGAAGATGATCTTTGCTCTCAAGTTGATGCAACCTTGAGGGTAACCAGTTATTGTCATGGGAAGTAAAGGCGGCCCTCGTGATCTTGACCACATCACCCACCGAGTGCCGAATGGTCTATAAAATATAGGTCTGGCTTACCCAAATGCCCAATACGCCTAAAGGCATGGAAAAGAGACTTTACTTACATCCAACAAGAAGAACTCCACAGTGGAGCATGAACAGCAGGGGTCCACTGATCTTCAGTAGAAAGATCCTTCGTCGACGATTGTTTCGGTCCATTACTTCCTGTACAGTCTCGAAAGGTGGACCGACCTGGGTCATTTAGCCAACCTCGATCTTCCCCTGCTACACTTCATCGGATTCTCCAAATAAAACTAGAAGTGTAACTAGGACACCCTTTCATCCCATTTGTTATTCTTGCTAACTGTTGACCGCATTATGAGGACAACAGTAAATATAAATACATTCTGTCCAATGGACTAGAACACGCACAATACTTCACCAAAGCCTTTTGTTGCGTAATCCTGGTGTTTACGTTTTTAAAGTGTGAATTTTAATTGTTGTTGTGTTCACGTGCGTCCAGATGTTGCTTAGGTATTGTTTGCGCAAACGTCTTATCGATCAAGATTAGCTGATCGTCGTGCTAGCCGAGACCCGACAACCCCAGCTGAACGTTTGTCGTGGAGTTTGGTCCCCTTATTTCCCAAAGAAACCTGCTTTATTGCCGTTATTTATCTGTTCGCACGACTGACCGGACGATTTCGTTTTAGGGTAGGTAATGTGACCCTTAGAACGGCATTCGGTGGACTTCTACAAATCCGCTTGGTCGTTTTCTTTTTAGTTCACCCTATCTCTGGGACTTCGAGACTTGCCCATGAGTTCCGGGAGTGGGAGGGGATTGACCAGTAGTATAGAGGCGTTGCGGTGTGAAATGAGCACAGACTAACTCTAACCTCTAATCTTAACACCCCCCCCCCCCCCACCATGTTATTGGACTTTCTCTGGGAACTTCCTGGCAACGTTCGGAGTCCCCGAGATGGGGCGAGTTGTAAGAAAAGTACCAACCGCTTGATAAACTGGACTTGACTGATGATACTTATCTTCTGTACTTCTTATAGAATTGGATGCATGATTTTTCTTTGTGGGTTCCGGAACCCCATTGTTGGGTAGAAGCAACAATAGACCCACTGACTCTCCAGACAAACATGGCGTAGGAATCGACTAATTGGGGTATCCGTCGAAGTCGGTATCCCTGAGTGGCCAGGAACCTAGAGTCTGTTTAAAATAATAACGCATGTGCATGCAACACTCAGGTTTTGGAAGAATTCAATTCTGGATGTGGACGAACAACTAGAATTTTCCGTCAGAGTGTACATCCGGTGAACGCGAAGAAGAAAAAGAAGATGCAGGATATATTTAATATGATTGATGCAAGATCACAACAGTTAGATCTAAAAGTCCATAAGGGAAAGACAAAAACTTAATAAGAATAAACCAAACAAACAGTGATCTATTTTCTCTTGATGATATCCCACTATATAGGATATAGAATCGTGCGCCTGTTTGAGCAATCACGGAGATAAAGATGGGGAAACTGATAGAGATAGTGAATACCAATACAAAAGGCTAGTAGAGGTTGAAAAAACAAACATATACCAGACTTAAATTATTTTAATTTTAATGTCAAATTACTACTGCATTTTGGAGCAAAAACGTGGAGAAGAAAAAAGAAACTGCAAACCTTCATTAACTGGTGCCTGTATAGAATAAAGGGGTTAAAATGGTTGGGTAAAATGACTAATTGAGCTATTGAAATGAAAACAGTGGCAGGAAATCAATAGGTGAAGACAAGACGCAGAAGTTGCTTGGACACACGTTGAGAAAACATCAGAAACAATATAACTAGAAGTCTTTACATTGGAACCCATAGGGGCATAGAAATAAAGACAGACATAAAAAAAACGGAGAAGAGAGTTAGAGAAGTGATATTGTAAAGGTGGGGAGGACATAGGGTGAGCTATATGGAAAATGCAACGGCACGAATGAGTGAACACGTTACAGAGAATTCCATGTCAGTAGATGTAGGGCGTAGTATATTTTATTTTCAGATTGCATTCTAGATTATATTTCTTTTCTTTGTACGATTGCGCATTTAAAGTCTGTACCTAAGTACCTGTATGTTTACATTTTTTTCTCATATTAGCTATCGATATATGACCGTAGTTTTTATTCCTTTCCCTGTCATATTACCATGTATTCTGTCTTGTTTTGATTTTTAATTAGTCTCAATGTTTTGGGGAGCTGTTTCTTTCAAGAGAATCGTCGTGTTTACTGTCCTTAGTTCATTTTCCCCAACGCTTTCTACATCGCCGGGTATTGCCTTGCAAACTATTGACCGTAATATTGATTAGTAAAATCATAAACAGCTAAACAAATGCTGGGAGGTCGGTTTGTGAGGCTCTGTAAGGGATATGCAGCCAACTGTCCGATGCCGTGCACAGTTTACCAGGACTGATGCTTTATGTGAAATATGTATTAGGTAAAGTAAAAAAAAAAAAAAAAAGATAAAGTACCACTTCTAACATCTTCAGGTGTAATTAACCATATAGGGTTAGACCTAAATTTTAGATTCCAATCGGTACTGGATGTGTGGTGTGGGAAATATCTCATGGATCGTCTTTGCTTTCCATGATTTTACCGGGTACCCATTATAGGCTGAGTTGACCTGGGAACCAAGGGCATTAAAAAAATGCAGCTTAGTTAAAGATTTTGGGAGTCGCCGAGGCGAACGGCTAGACTCTCGCGGGCGGATCGGATGGTTGTGGGTTCGCTTCCTGGAGGAGCCGGACTTTTTTCAAAAATGACCTTGACTCCCAGGTCGACCTAGCCTTGAGTCGGTACTGCGTGCAGTCCCAGGAAGTAAAGGCTGCCGGTATGATGCTGACCGCATCACCCATCTTGTGCTGATTGGTTCATATAGGTCTCGTCCAAATGCCCTTTAAGCCCCTTAAGGCGTGACAAAGGGACCTTTAATTAGTTCGAATTTTTAACTCACGACCTTTTGACCCACAAGCGAGCGTATAGTCACTACATTACGGCTCCTCCATGTATTGACAAAAGTTACAGAAATACAGAACTAAAATCAAATCGCCACTTTTAAAGAAATTGGGAGCTTCTTTAGTTCTCCACCTAAAGGCCGCCAACCAACTGGCTTCAAGTCATCCTGTCCTTTGACATTGCGTGCACCTCAACCTTCTTCATCATTTTTTTCAATTCATTCTCCAGTTCTCTTCATTTTGTACATTTTAAAATTTTCCCGCAATACCTTTTGGGTTCCGGAGCCCTGTTTTGGGGGAAATACAAGAAAATACTTACTGCGCCCTAACTAGCATGTCGTAAAACTCGACTAATTAAGGATGATTCCTTCGAAATTGTGGTGCATTTGTCTGAGATAAAGGAACCAACAGTCTGCTTACAAAAAAGCCAGGTCTTTAAAAAAAAGGATTTGCATGCAAAACTTAGTTTTGCAATAAGACCAGTGTTGAAAATTGGACGTACAATCTAAACTTTCCGCCGGAATTTACAGCCGGTGAACGCAAGAAGACGAAGTATCTTCCTTTATTTTTTCGACCTTGTGGGTTCCAGTACAAGAGCACTGTTATATTGTTATCAAGAATGTATTCGGATGTGTGTTTAATGCATAGAATGTCACACAAAAGCAAACGTATCCCATCGCTGCTAAAAATACGCAAATTGGGAGTAAAGTCGGCACATCCAAGCATGAGAGGCACACAAGACGCACAAAAAGTCTTGTCAACCAGCCTAGGACAAGCATTGTTAACCGCGCTACGCTGGTGAGTATGTTGAAGGGAGAATCTAAGCACCTGTGGATGTATCCGGAGTGCTGTGAAGATAATCCAACTCATAACTTATAACAACGGCAAACGTTCAGTAGAAGTCTGCTCTTCGACAGAAACTATTTCTGTCAGCTGCCTATATTGTGGGCGATAATTGTCTCTGCCCAATTAGCGTAAGCTGGTTTCCGATCTAGTGCGATACGAACTTCCGGGACTGTGTGGGAGTCTAATGAGTATATTGTGGGTTTTCCGTGGCTGTCTGTAGCCAGTTGCTTCCTGCTTTGAAGGTCGTGGATTCGTTTTCGGAGTGTGCTGTTCGGTTCATCGCCATCATCATCGTCATCACCATCATCATCGTCACTCATCGTCACCACCACTACTACCATCATCACCACCACTACTACCATCATCACCACCATCATCACCACCACCACCGTCATCATCATCATCACCACCGCCATCATTAGCATTATTATCATCACCACCTCTATCACCACTACAATCATCATCACCACCACCACTACCATCATCACCACCACCACTACCATCATCACCACCACCACTACCATCATCATCATCATAACTACCGTTATCATCATCACCACTACCAACATCATCAATATCACCACTACCATCATCACCACCACCACTACTATCATCACCACTACCATTATCATCATCACCACTACCATCATCATCATCACCACTACCATCATCATCACCATTACCATCACCATTACCATCATCATCACCACCACCACTACCATCATCATCACCACCACCACTACCATCATCACCACCACCACTACCATCATCATCACCACCACCACTACCATCATCACCACCACCACTACCATCATCGTCATCACCACCACCACCACTACCATTATCATCACCACCACTACCATCATCATCACCACCACTACCACCATCATCATCACCACCGTCTTCATTATCATTATCAACACCACCACTACCATCATCATCACCACCTTTACCATCATCATCACCATCACCACTACCATCATCATCACCACTACCATCATCATAACCATCACCACTACCATCATCACCACCACCACCGTCATCATCATCACCACCACCACCGTCATCATCATCATCACCGTCATCATTATCATAATTATCACCACCACCTCTACCATCACCATCATCATCATCACCACTACAACCACCACCACCCAGAATTAATCAAAATCCATCATCACCATGTGCCTTGACGAAAAGCGTCGGCGGTAATGATTCGCCATCCAGAACGATCACTAGAATCATAAATAGGACCAGTGTTTGTTTGGTTCATGAGTGACATTATTTTTTTTAAGTTAGCAGGAATAATTGCCGGATCTCTGGAGACAAGACTACATTTTTTGAGCACGCTTTGAGAAGGGATAAGTCGGATTTGTAATGATATCAGAAATTGGAGAGGCAGGAGTCATAAAGAGAGATGTTCTTGACAGTTTGATATCCTGATGTGGAAGAAAACTTTTATGAGAGCGATTCTTGTTTGTTCTAATATTTGTTTGCTTGCTAGTAGCTCTTCCTGTCTATATTTTCTCTTATTATATAAAAAAAAAATATATTTCTGATTCCATGTTGACCTTGTCAGTTGTTTAGTCTGCTGTTTTGTCCATACATAAAATATGTGGAAACATTCGGTTGTATTTTTGCAGATAATTTCTTTTCCCTCCCGTCCATTGTAATGTTCGTAGCCTGTTTTGTTACTTCTTCTTCTTCTTCTTCTTCTCTTCCACCTTGTACCTCATCGAAGTGTCGGGGGGAGATGTAATGTTCGTTGATGAGCTCTGTCAAGAGCACTATTAAGACTGATGTTCATTTCTGTAAGGCTGTTCTTAATGCCATCACTCCATATTTTCCGAGGTCTTCCACTCGCTTTATACCCGTTGTAACGTTTTAGTGTGGCTCGCTGTGGCAGATAGTACCAGGGCATTCTTGTTAGGTGTCCAAACCATTTCATTTGTTGTTCTTTGATGACCTGTAAGACTGGCTTTATTCCTAGCATTCGTCTGATTTCATGATTTTGTATTCTGTCTTTCCTTGAAACTCCTGCAGCTCTTCTAAGGCATTTCATCTCTGTTGTCACAATTTTACGTTCATTGGAGGATTTAAGTGTCCACGTTTGGCACTGATAGCATAGTATTGGCCAAAAAATAGTTCTGATAAGATTCACTTTAGTACTCTGAGGTATCTGCTTGTGTGTCAACAGGGGAGATAGTTGACCCATTACTTGATTAGCTTTGGCACATCTGGAGCTAATTTCTCTGTCCAGTTTTCCGTCTGAAGTAAAAATTGCTCCCAAATACTTAAATTCCTCTGTTTGTCTCAGGGTGTTGTTTTTTAATTTAATTTCTAAATTGTCTTTATGTATTCCTATCATCATTGTCTCTGTCTTCGTAGTGTTTATTTTCATATTATATTCCTCCCCTTTGTTACTAATGTGATTTAGGTGGTTCTGTAGGCATTCCATATTTTCTGCTATGAGTACCTGGTCGTCGGCGAAAAGTAATTCTGTTATATCTTCTCCCTGATTAAAGTCTGTTTCGCTACATATGGTATCCATGTAAGTTATAAAAAGAAGCGGCGATAGTACACAGCCCTGACGCACACCAGAGTTCACTATAAAAGTTCTAGACAACCCTGCCTTTGATCTTATGCAGCATTCACTACGTGTGTACAGGCTTTTGCAAATATTAATGAGATGATTGCTGATTCCTTTTTCCCCCATACATTCCCACAACATATTCCTGTCGACTCTATCGAAGGCTTTTTCTTGGTCTATGAATGTCAACAAACATGTCTTATCATGTTATATTGCCCTCTCTGATAGTTGTCTCAATGTATAAATGGCATCTGTGCAACTTCTGTTTCGTCGAAAGCCCATCTGTGCTTCTGAAAGTTGATACTCTATCAATGGTCTCAGCCTTTTTTCGATGATCTTAGCATACATTTTCCCAGTGTGACTGAGAAGT
This sequence comes from Candidula unifasciata, assembly GCA_905116865.2. NCBI lineage: Eukaryota > Metazoa > Mollusca > Gastropoda > Stylommatophora > Geomitridae > Candidula > Candidula unifasciata. Next base: position 212,892 of record CAJHNH020008454.1, on the reverse strand, counting down.
GATATTCCTCTGTAATTAGTACATTCCCTCTTACTTCCTTTATTTTTCCACAGCGGGACAATGACAGCAGTTTGCCAATCTGATGGTGTTTCTGTTTTGTTACTACATTTATAAAATCTAGTGTCCTACTTGTTGAAGAACGTAGTGGAGAGAATACATTCTTGGACGAGGACACGCTATCTGGCAACTTAATGTATGCTAGGGCAGACCAGGCTCTTAATCTTGATTGGCAGCTAATTCAGGAGGAACGCTCCAACACGCTTAATGATCTGGCGTATTCCGCAGCAGGCTTTGTTTTAAACCTATCGGTGTTACATTACCTTTGGAGTAAACAAGGCAGCCTAGAGAGGGATCAGGCTGCATAGGCAACATTTGGTCTTTACAACATATCCCAAGCTTTGTGCAGTGGAGAGGAAGGAGTAACTTCATCACTGGCCTTACAGTGCTCTCGCTGTGGACTGTGGTTCCATGTAATACGATGGAACGAGACGGAAAAGTGCCAATTTCGGTACAAGTCACTGGTGGGCAGGAAAGGCAGTCAGTCACATTTGTGTTTTCATAGTGGCATAACGTGTTGAATTGTCTCTGCTATAGTAAGTTTCATACAAGGTAAACGTAAAAGACCTTCATCGCAAGGGGCGTACAGTACCATACATATATGGTTACAAACCAAGCGGGGCTCAATGGGTGAAACGTATATTCCGCATCACACTGACCGCCATTACTTCTGATGACATTGCGTGGTACTCATTTCAGACTGGATCGAGTACGTCGCCTGTGTCAATTTCAATTAATGCGTGTTAGAATTAAGACTTTCGGGCTGAAGGGAAACACTTGACTACTACGCCTTCGACATAGGGGTTGTCACCGATATTTAAATGTCCTACTTTACACCGATTTTTCTACGCCTTACTTACTTATTTGCCCCTCTTCTACCTTGGGTTGTAGAGGTTTGCAAGACCAAGACCATCTCATGGCAGAAAGCCACGGCTTACTCATGGAGCTGGTCGTGCAGAAAGCCTTGGCCAGACAGATCATCAGAGTTACCTTCCCTATCTGCAGTTTTCTTTCTGGCTATGTTCCATTCCAGTGTCAGCCAGGGACTGTCGAAAGTTGTCTTCCCTGGGTCGCCCTGGAGTATTTCTAATATCATCATTACTAATTCGGTTTTTTTATAGTAAAATATCTATCAGAAGCATTCTATTTCGCCTGTAGTACTATTCCACTATTCTGATTTAAATGGCGTCAATGTTTGTAACGCGGCGTCCGTGGCTTAGGATTAGCAAGTTCGATTCGTAATTCCAACGTGGATTTTTTAAAATCGCGGTATGGGGCGTCGCAGGTCGACCCAGCCTTAAATGGGTACAATGATGTATGTCCAGGGAAAGTAAAGACAACCGGCGTTAAACTGACCACATTACCTACCTAGTGCCGATTAGTCTGTAAACAATATGGGTGCTCTTCCCATATGCCCGATGCGCTTAAGGCGTAAAAAGGTATCTTTACTTTATTTTACAATGTTTGAAAAGGATATCAGAGGATTCTTGGAACGCATTACTTATTGTCTGGCCTCTACCCATTATGTGGGAATGATTGGAGTAATGATGACAGTAACTGTGTTTTAGATAGAAAAGTAGAAAATAATGTTACCTAATAGAAAAAAAGTACTGACATGTTCGTGTTTTCTTAAAAACTCTGCCTAGTGACCTTTAGAGGGCCATGTCAGTCAACAGGACGGATGTTGGGTCTGATTTGGTAAAAATAGCTTCCCACGTGAGAGTGGGGAAATCGCCAGAAAGGGTGAAGCTCAGGTCGGGCATACTTAGCCTGTGAAAGTGACAAGAACGACATAATGACAGTTTTTTTTTTATTGGATGAAAGAAAAGAGAACTTGTTGATGAAGTAAGTGGGTTTACCGGTGGCGTCTTGTTGTTCTTGTACATATCAATTATTGGGTAGTCCGGGGTTGTTTATGTAGCTTGAGAAAAATCAATTTACGGGCATAGATTCGCCACTGACGGTGGAGAAGAAACAATGCAGAGATTATAGAACAGACTCTATTTTCTAAAAGTTTAAATAAAAACAGAAACACTATATGCTTTCTGAGATTTGAATAAGGACAGTCTCTATCTACCTGGGTACTTTTCTTTTTTAATTAACCCTGTCTATGGGAGTGAGTTGTGGACAATCGTGGGCTCGCTTCCTAGTGGAACTTGGACTTTTACCCCCTCAAAAATGACCTTGGCTCCTAGGTCGACCAAGCCTTGAGTGGGTACCGGGTGCAGTTCCGCGAAGTAAAGGCGGCCGGCGTGATGCTGACCACATCACCTATCTTGTGCCGTTGGTCTGTTAAATAACAGTCTAGCCCTGTATGCCCTATACTCCTGAAAGGCGTGGTAAAGGGAACTGACATTTCATGGGCAGTTCCAGGGATAGTCCAACAATATAGAGGTTTTGGGATGTGAAATGAACACCACATAACACTAACCCTAACCCCCCCCCCCACCCCCAATATTGGACTTTCTCTAGAACTCCCCACGAAATCTCGGAGTCCCCGAGATTTGGCAACTAAAAAGAAAAGTACCCTACCTGAAGGTATAATCTTCTTGCAGCGATGAAATTGATCATCCCTCTCTTCTTTCTCCTGCAGGGTTTCCCCATAAGTTTCTAGACAAACGAATAATCCACGTCATTACACGCATTGCGCCAGCTGTGCTTATACGTGTTCTTTAGCACTGGAGGACACACATCGAAATGTGTTTTAAAAGCAGTGGTAGTCACGTAGAGCATATTATACAAATGGTGTTCGTGCAATATATGGGAAGCCTATACCATGGAGTAAATTCATTGATAAACAGAAGATCAATTGGTTTGGTCATTCGGTAAGAATGCAACCAGAACAACTACCAACGCAGGCGCTACACGTGAAAAGATCTGAAGTGAAAGCAAGAGGCCGCCCTAGGAGGACATGGAATGATGACATTAAATAGCTTCTACGTTGACGCGGAGAGACAAAGCCATTGCTGCCCAGCAAGCAGTTGGTCGCAAACTGTTCCTCCCCACAACGCTTAACGGTAGAAAAGGAAATTGATGATGATGGAAGCCTATGATTGCTCTTTTCCTACATCAGGGGCAGGGAACATCCGGCCAGTTTGTCGTATGCCACGAAATCGTTTATTCTCACCCTACCGATGTGAAATAAGCAAAGGCCCATTTTCCACGCCATAAGACCTAATTTAGGGCTAGACCTATATTTTATGGACGATCGGCACTTGGTATGTGATGGGCTCAGTAGCACGCCAATCGTCATCACTTCCCATGACTATGCCTAGTACCCACTCATGGCTGGGTCGACCTGAGAGCCAATGTCATTTTTGAAAAGAAAAAAAAAATTCCACCGACAGGACCCGAACCCACGACCTTCCGATCCGCAGGCGAGCTGCTAGCCGCTACACCACGGCGGCTAACCTCACCTTACGAGGGCAGCCACAAGGTTGACCAATTATTGCAGGCTGATGTTTAAATTGATAACACCCCTATACTATCGGACTTTTCCGGGATGTCCCCACGAAATCTGGAAGCCCCAGAGATCGGGTAAAATATAAGATAAGAAACAAACTATGGGTTTAGCACCATATGCCGTATACACTAGTGGCGTGACAGTGGTCCGTTACTTACAGTAGAAATAAATCCACAGAGAACAGACTACCATATGATCCTGGGGAGGAAAATGGCGGGCGTCACGTCTATTTTTGCGTTTTTCTGTGTACTTTGAACTAGGCCGTAGGCAAACAGTTACAGCAACGTCCCGCTAACTTCGTGAAATATAGCAGGTCGACTCGACCTGGCGTGAGTGACTGTGTAGGAGGAGAATGAGAAAGGGGAGCGCTGAGGTATAGCGACTGGACATTCGCATACTAATCGGAAAGACGTGGCTTCGGGTCCTGACGAAGCCGAACTTTTGTTCTCCAAAAATAAAATTGGCTCCCAGGTCGACCCAGCCTTAAATGGGTACCACATACAGTTATGGGAAGTAAAGGCGGCGTTGTTGACCACATCGCCCACTGAGTGCATATATATATATATATATATATATATATATATATATATATATATATATATATATATATATATATATATATATATATATATATATATATATATATATATATATATATATATATATATAGAGGTAGCCCAATAAGCCTGAAGGCTCGAAAAAGAATCCTTAACTTCACTTACTTAACATTCATGTCGACGTCTGTGGCTTAGGGATTGCGACCGCTCTTTATAGTTCTATGGTACTGGGTTAGATCCTAGCTGCAGGCGATTTGACAGTAGACCGCCTTGTGTTGCTTTCAGCAGTGATATCGAGATCTGACCCCTTTCAGAACTACTGAACGTAAAATTGCCTAACGAAGTCATCAACCAACAGGCAACTAGTGCTGGTATTGGTTCTAAAACGTCATGTGAAGGACTAGCAACAAAAAAAAAATTTTTTTTTTACTCAGTGTTCATTTCATACCTTAACACCCCTAGACTGTTGGACTTTTCCAGGAATTCCCTACGAAATCTCAGGGCCCTGAGATGGGGAACGAAGTAAAAAAAAAAAAAGAAGCACATGTGCACGCCCATAATGGGAATTACTGTTTTCTTTTTCTTGACTTTTTTGTTTGTTTGGCCTCTGTGACTTAGGGGTTGCGAAATTGGGTTGTAATTCCGATATATTTATTGGATTCGTCTGCAGACGATTAGACAACAGGCGGCCTTGGATTGATTTCGACAATGGAGTGTAGCTCTAATGGTCCATAAAGCACTGCTAGACTACTGGATACAAATATTTCCCAGTATAATGAAACCATTGACAGCCAAGAAATTGTGGGGTTGGCTTGCAAAGTGTCGGGCAAAGGATATACGCAACTAACGTTAAGAAAGTCATGCTGGTAAGGATACAGTCATTGTAAATAGCAGACCTCCTGTGGGTTTCAGGGTCCCTTGTGGGGTGGGGGGCAGTAGAAAGAATAGACCCACTGCCTCCCCAGTGTTGTGAAAGTCGACTGATCCGGGTCTTTCTTCGAAGTCGGAGTGAATCTGCCTGAGAAGTACGGAATCAACAGCCTGCATACAAATAGGTCGGATGTGTAAAACGGCTGTGCACGCAGCACTCAGGTTCTGGAACATGACTAAAAGCCAAAAGGTGGACGAATAACCAGAATTTTCCTCTGCAGTTGAGCTGGTAAGCGTGAAAGAAGAAATAAACAGCGGAGTTTTTACAGATTTGCTGTAGCTTTCGCCAGATTTACGAAACTGAGGTGAAGTGACTGTGTAGGAGGAAAATGATCAAATTCGGGCCTGTTTTACAATCCTGCTGGAATGGACTCGTAATTGTAAACAGAAGACGTTTTTACAGATGTGCTGTAGTCTAGTCTTTACGAGACAGGTGTGAGGTGACTGTTTGAGAGGGGAACGGTCGAATTCGGGAGTGTACTGGAAAAAAGGGTAAACTGTCGTTACAAACGACTTGTTTACGTGTTTGTCAGTCTTATTGCGAAAGAACAGCCACGAATGTGAGAGACTTTATGATAGATCAGATGTCTGTCGAAAAAAAAAGCGCTTGGAAGAAAAGATGATGAGAGTAATTTCTTCTCCTGCTCCTCTACTTCTGTTTCATCATGGTTGTCATCATCATCATCATCATCATCATCTTCTTCTTCTTCTTCTTCTTCTTCTTCTTCTTCTTTTTCATCATCATCATCATCATCTTCTTTTCTTCTTCTTCTTCTTCTTCTTCTTCTTCTTCTTCTTCTTCTTCTTCTTCTTCTTCTTCTTCTTCTTCTTCTTCTTCTTCTTCGTCATCCTCCTACTTTGACCAAACAAGATATAAATCATAAAGAACCGAGGGGAAAAAAGTGTATCCTTATGAAACTTTTTTAAAGAAAGAAGGTGCATATTGCTTGGCTATGTTTGCAGAAAGTCAGTTGACACTTTGGCAAAGACAGGTTTTTCTAATGAGACATGGACAGCCTAAGTAAACCAGGAGGACAACAGTAAGGGCAATTAGGGTTTGTAAATTGACATGGGGTACCATGGGCAGAGAAACAGCAGACCGGCAGTAATATGGATCTCTCGTGGATGCCTTATGTGTCAAATCAGATACATAAAGTATATTGACAGACAGACAGACAGATAAGACACAGACGAGGACAGACAGATCAGCACAGACACACAGACCAGGACAGACAAGACACAGACCATGACAGACAAGACACACGGACAGGCAGACCAGTTAAGTCGCACAAGACACGAAACTCTGCAGTTCAAGCGACGTAACAGAAAGTAAGGCCCTCTGCTGGTGCCATTAGTAAATCGGACGAATGATGCTACACTTGCGGCTGGCTTAGCGGTTAGAACGCTGGGAGATCCGGGTTCGAATCCTCGGTAAGACTGAAGATTTTTTTCTGTCAGGGGCACGCACAATAAAATCCTCACCTGCACAGTCGTAACAACAGCACTAGACATGCGGCTGTAAATCCGCAGGCTCAAAAACCCCCCCCCCCCCCCCCCCCACCCCTCGCCGACACCTCAAAAGTGGAATAAAGGCAGTATTTAGTAGTTTTGTGTGTGTGTGGATGCTACAATAATGGTTTAAAGACCCCCTCGGCACTCGATAGGGGCTGTGATCAACATCACACCGGCTGCCTTTACTTTCCATGATATGGGAACTAATTTTAGGCTGAATACAGGAAAAACCCAAAAACACACGGAGAAGGGATCTCGAGAGTGAAGTTAACAAGATAAGGATACCTGCATTCGATAACTAAGGATAGAACGATTTGGCGTGAGTTGGCGGAGGACCTGAGCTCCATTGAGTGGTTAGAAAGACTGAGGATGAAGAAGGAGAATTTAAGGCTGGGTGGACGTGGGAGCTAAAATAAATTATAAGAAAATCCACCCTAGACCTTTGGATTGACAGGCTAGCCTATTTCCCCACAGGAAAGTAAGGTCATCTGTTCCTTCGTTGCATCAATCAGGTTGTTTTTATTATTCTGAAAGCTGCCTGCAATACTTTAAAAACATCCTTGTTGTTGTTTTACTTGTGTTTGTTATTAAATGATTTCTTGGTTATATTTTCTATCTTGTAAAAAATTCAAAGCAACAGGTGTGAACATTTTAGTAACTGCGTAACTAAAATATGTTACACAATTCTTTGATAACATGACATCCTCCAGACTCACCGAAACATTTTGTCAGAATATGGGAATGCTAAATAGTGACAAATTAACATTTTTTTGTGTATGTTTTTTCCCCACGATTTTTTTTTCTTTGAATAATTTCGTTAGGATGGCAACCCCACTGTACCCTGTATGACTTGTTTACGAGTGTTTATACCAGAATTTAGGTTTCCCGAAATGTCTACCCTGTCCATTTTGAAAAGTATCCCTTCTGCTCAGTTCGTGGTCCCCCTCATTGTCACAAGACTGGGTCATGAGTTAGAAATTGGGTAATCCTCATGATACTTCGGGTACGTCCGTAGGTGTTCTGCAACAAAACTGTTTCGTTGATTACAGTACCTAATACCCACCTAATCTATGGCCATATTAAAAATGTTTCTTTTCCTGTATTTCTCATCATCTCGCTGGCTCTGAGATTTAGTAGGGAATTGTCTGGAACGTCCAATATTAGGGTAAGTCGGTGTTCATTTCACACCCTAACAACCCTTTACTATTGGAATTTCCCGGAAATTCCCTACAAACTCTCCAAGACTCCAGAATAGGGTTGACATACAAGAACCCTAAAAATGTGCACGTCCGTAATAGAAACTACTGTTTACCGCAGAGCTCCCCCCCTCCCCCCCCCCCCCCCTTTTTTTTTTTAAAGGGTCGAACGACAGTTTCACAGGGGTTGCCTAAGACCACTGGAAAACACACATTTATTAAAGTTATGAAGGAAAATAATTGTTCGGGGGTCTCCACAACATGGGGCAACTGTATTAAAGGGTCGCGGCATTCGAAAGGTTGAGAGCCACTGGTTACCGCCCATGTTCAGTTTCTCAGCTTTTCGTTTTCGTAGATATGTTCCAGTTAGTAAGGTGTTGGTATAAGGTTAGTTGCTTATCCTTTATAGGATAGTGTAGAACCAACCCTAACAGCCCCTGGCTGTTGTGTGGTTTTTCTAGGCACATTTACGCCCAGTAGTTTGCCATTGGTACTGGACGGTCGGCTTTCTTTATACCACTGTCGAAACCAGCGCAAGGCCAGCAGCTGGAATCGAACCCGTCATCCCGGCATTACGAAGGGTTCGCATCGACTTAGCCACAGAGCTGACAAGGTCTTGGTATACCATGTAGATTGAGCCACTTGGTTCTTTTACTGCTGGCGTTGGCGTGGTTTTTAAATTAGGAGGTCTGATGGATGTGCTACAGTGAAGTCCTGCATTCTATAACTGGCACACTTGGCACCGACACAGCATCATGTAATACAGTCGCTACCTTTACAAGCCAACAATAACGCTTGTGACAGGCCACATAAACTTTAATGGCATTAAAGTTACACGTCACAAGATGATGATGATTATTCAATAAAAACGTACGATAATAACTCTTTATTATCTACTCTGAGAATATAAAAGAATTACAGCAGCTTTTCTCAATGGGCTCCTGCCATTAAAATAAGTAAATAGACATTGAACTGTCTCCCGCAAACAACGGTAAATCAAAACCTCACAAAGAGAAAACGTTTCTATAATATCCTCATACAGAGAGCCAACACAGTTTCCGCTAACCCCGCGGAAACACGTCCGACTTGGACAATGGAAATATCTCAACTGCCGAATCCTTTGTGTTCTGCAGGAGCCTTTGTGTAATCGCCCAGCATTCAATTAGCTGGTATCCCAGGTAACAGACCCGACCGGTGGCCGCTGTGTGAACCTTTCACCTGCGCTATGACCACTAGAAGAAACTAGAAGAAACTTTAACTCTTGGACTATAAGATTACAACAGCTTATCCCCCCCTCTCACAAACTGAAAATCTATGTTTTCAGTTGCATAATTTTAACTCTGTTGTAGTCATCTAGACAACTTATATTCGAATATACCTAGTGAAATCCACATGTAGTTAAGTGAGAATGCATGTAAACGAAATGATGATAACTTTTGTTATAATAAGAATGCATGTAAATAAAATGATGATAACTTTTAGTTATAAGACATGAAATAACAACAAGAAATACAATATAATATCATAACTGGTTCACTAATAACTCATAAGCTAAATCCACATATCATAATTACTGTCAATCCCAATAAATGGAATCATCTGTCCAAAACACTTGAGAAATTAACTAACTAAACACTTCTCATAGGTATGTCCTTGAAATATACATATCTGGATAAAGTATGTTGATACCAATATATAAGCATCCATTGCAGTGTAGTGAGGTATAAAAATTCCAATGTGAAAAGGAACTGATTGTCTCATGATGTACAAGGAAATCTGGACAAATAGTCAGCAAGTACGTTCTCCTTACCACTCCGGTAGATGATGGTATAGTTAAAAGTCTGAAGAAACAATGTCCAACGAAGAATACGGGCATTTGTTACAGACCCTGTGTTCAAAACAGCAAGTGACTTGTGGTCTGTAATAACGAAAAAATTTCGCCCTAACAAGTACCTGGAGAATTTTGCGATGGACCAGTAAATTCCCAGTGCTTCTCTCTCTCCGACACTATAGCGTGTTTCAGTGTCAGACAGCTTGCTACCTTTACAAGCCAACAATAACGCTTGTGACAGGCCACATAAACTTTAATGGCATTAAAGTTACACGTCACAAGATGATGATGATTATTCAATAAAAACGTACGATAATAACTCTTTATTATCTACTCTGAGAATATAAAAGAATTACAGCAGCTTTTCTCAATGGGCTCCTGCCATTAAAATAAGTAAATAGACATTGAACTGTCTCCCGCAAACAACGGTAAATCAAAACCTCACAAAGAGAAAACGTTTCTATAATATCCTCATACAGAGAGCCAACACAGTTTCCGCTAACCCCGCGGAAACACGTCCGACTTGGACAATGGAAATATCTCAACTGCCGAATCCTTTGTGTTCTGCAGGAGCCTTTGTGTTAATCGCCCAGCATTCAATTAGCTGGTATCCCAGGTAACAGACCCGACCGGTGGCCGCTGTGTGAACCTTTCACCTGCGCTATGACCACTAGAAGAAACTAGAAGAAACTTTAACTCTTGGACTATAAGATTACAACAGGTCATCAAATGGTTTCGTGATTTGTAAGGTGATATTCTGTACTCTGCAGTTCGAGAAATATGATTCTTCTTCTTCTTCTTCTTCTTCTTCTTCTTCTTCTTCTTCTTCTTCTTCTTCTTCTTCTTCTTCTTCTTCTTCTTCTTCTTCTTCTTCTTCTTCTTCTTCTTCTTCTTCTTCTTCTTCTTCTTCTTCTTCTTCTTCTTCTTCTTCTTCTTCTTCTTCTTTCTTCTTCTTCTTTCTTCTTCTTCTTCTTCTTCTTCTTCTTCTTCTTCTTCTTCTTCTTCTTCTTCTTCTTCTTCTTCTTCTTCTTCTTCTTCTTCTTCTTCTTCTTCTTCTTCTTCTTCTTCTTCTTCTTCTTCTTCATCTTCTTCTTCTTCTTCGTCTTCCTTCTTCTTCTTCTTATTCTTCTTCTTCTTCTTCTTCTTCTTCTTCTTCTTCTTCTTCTTCTTCTTCTTCTTCTTCTTCTTCTTCTTCTTCTTCTTCTTCTTCTTCTTCTTCTTCTTCTTCTTCTTCTTCTTCTTCTTCTTGTTCTTCTTCTTCTTTCTTCTTCTTCTACAGCTGCTATCTTACCGTCATCTGTCCTTTGTTAGCAAATAGGCCAGAAGACCCCAAACAAACAAGTAGCATCAGGACGTCCAACCGTTGCTACTGCATCCAGCTTGCCCAGCGTTTTCCCCATCGAATTCACTTCTGTTTAGAGTTTTCTCCGCTTTGTGTTTTTATTTCATTCGTTTCGCCTTGTGTTGCCAGAGGCTTTTAATTCTATTTAAATCAGTAAATTATTCCATCATCTTTTTTACTCATCAATGTTTTTATCATGGCTTGCAAGTTGAAGTGAACGAGGTGTATATTATTCTCTCTGCCTCTCTCTCTCTCTCTCTGTCTCTCTCTCTCTCTCTCTCTCTCTCTGTCTTTCTCTCTCTCCTCCTCCCCAATATGTTTTCCATTTGATTTAAATCATAAGAACATTCTTATTTTCTTTTAGAAATTCTTTATCCGAGCATCCAAGTTGGAGCGACCCAGGTATGTGTGTTTGAGACAAAAGCAGTGTGCCATTACCAAAGAAAGCCGCGTTCATTGTCAGTACTGCCGCTACCAGAAATGCCTGCAGCTGAACATGCACTATTCAAGTAGGTATTTATCTGTGCCTGTTGTCTATGTGTCTGCTGTTTTATCTGTGTGTCTATTGTCTATGCTTGTGTCTATGTCTAGTCTCTATGTCTGTGTTTTGCTGTCTCGCGTCTGTGCTTCTGCTGTCTGTGCGTCTGCTATCTGCATCTGTGCTTCTATTGCCTGTGCGTTCTTGTGTCTGCTGTCTGTGCTTCTGCTTTCTCTGTTTTATTTTCTGTTCAACTGTTATCTGTTTTCTGTATGTCTGTGCATTTGCTCACCGTGCATCTGCTGTCTGTGCGTCTGCTGTCTGTGTGTCTGTTTTCTCTGCTGCTTGTTTGTCGGATGACAAACTACTGAACATAAAATTGCACACAGACATAATAATATAGTAGAAAGAGACGAAAACAAGAAATATTGACATCTTAAAAGATCTGAACATCATGGAAGATTGGCTAATAACAGCATCTTTTCTCGAAAGCTGAAATATTTTGGTCATATCAAGCGCCACGACGGATTGGAAAAAAATTACAGCAGAAGGCATGGTACCAGGAAGGAGGAACAGGGGCCGACCGACACGAAGATGGTCACAGGATATAAGTGACTGCTTGAGTGTGAAAGTGCATGAGGCGGGAGAACTGGCGAGAGACTGAGTTTCTTTCAGGCAGACTGTGATGAGAGCGACGTTCTGCAAAGGACCTGCTACATGATGATGAGAAAGAGACGTAATAAGAACTAGACAGACAGGACAGGACAGGACTAGAATAGATGAGATGTGTGTGTGTGAGAGAGAGAGAGAGAGAGAGAGAGAGAGAGAGAGAAAGAGAGAGAGAGAGAGAGAGAGAGAGAGAGAGAGAGGTCACGAACTGAAAACAGCGCGGGAGGAGTTGAAGTGGGAGTGAAAAAAGGGGAAAAACGTGATCAACACGTCTGACTACTGTAAACAGGCAATCCGTCAGTTTTATTTCCAAGCTTTTTTAGCCGCCTGCTCCTACAGCGAAATTCCCGGGCGTGACCCCGTTTTTTTAAAATGTGTTTTTCGTTTTCGTCTTATGTCATGCGTAAAATATATCTTGTGTAATAGGTCTTTTAAATGCCCTGGCGTCATTTTGTTAGAGCTTCCTGTTTGTTTATCTGTGCTACTTTTAATGCGAACTTGGTTTTGGATGACGGGTTTAGAATCTGGTGGTGTGCGGGGGAGGTCCATGTGTAACTAACTACCTGTCTCAGTGAAATCTGTGGTGTTTTTTTTAAAATAAATATTTTGTGTTGTGTAACTACCTGTCGCAGTGAAATCTATTGTATTTTTTATATTTTGTATTGTGTATCTACCTGTCGCAGTGAAATCTATTGTATTTTTTATATTTTGTATTGTGTCTCAGTGAAATCTGTGGTGTTTTTTTTTAATATTTTGTGTTGTGTAACTACCTGTCGCAGTGAAATCTATTGTATTTTTTATATTTTGTATTGTGTAACTACCTGTCGCAGTGAAATATGCGGTGTTTTTTACTTTATTTTGTGTTGTGTAACCACCTATCACAGTGAAATCTGTGGTGTATTTTATGTTATTTTGTGTTGTGTAACTACCTATCGCAGTGAAATCTGTGGTGTTTTTTAAATAAATATTGTGTGTTGCGTAACTTCCTATCGCAGTGAAATCTGTGATTTTTTTTTTTTATATTTTGTGTTGTGTAACTACCTATCGCAGTGTAATCTGTGGTGTTTTTTAAAATAAATATTTTGTGTTGTGTAACTTCCTATTGCAGTGAAATCTGTGGTTTTTTTTTAAATATTTTGTGTTGTGTAACTACCTATTGCAGTGAAATCTGTGTTTTTAAAAAAAAAAAAATATTTTGTGTTGTGTAACTACCTATCGCAGTAAAATCTGGTGTTAAAAAAAATTTTTTTTTGTTGTGTAATTACCTGTCGCAGTGAAATCTGTGGTGTTTTTTAAAATAAATATTTTGTGTTGTGTAACTACCTGTCGCAGTGAAATCTGTGGTTATATATATATATATATATATATATATATATATATATATATATATATATATATATATATATATATATATATATATATAATCGTGTAACTACCTATCGCAGTGAAATCTGTGGTTTTTTTAAAAATATTTTTTGTTGTGTAACTACCTATCTCAATGAAATCTGTGGTTTTTTAAAAAATATTTTGTGTTGCGTAACTACTTGTCGCAGTGAAATCTGTGGGTTTGTTGTGTTTGTGTTTGCACCATTCCGTCTTTCAAAGCGATGGTGTTCCTTGTCTTCAGAAGGTAGAAGAACAATTTTCACAACAGAAGTGAAATGTTTACATAATATTCTAGGTGTAACAAAGACAAATCGAATGAGGAACGATGATGTCAGGAAAAGAATCGGCACAGAACCAGTACTGCTATTGGCAGACAACATGTCAGATGGTTTAGCCATCTAACAATATTGGCACCAGCCAGGGTACTACAGCGAGCATATGATAAAGATACAGCGGTAACAGAGTCAGAGGTAGAGCACGCAGAACATGGACTGCAGAAATATCGGAGAAACTGAAAACTCCTATATTCAAAGCAGACGAAAGGGTCGGTTTCGGGTTAGGAGATTTCCTGCCCTGTGGCTGCAAGGCATTCTATGAGCAGAGAAGAGAAGAAGAAAGGTGATCCTTTCTGCCATAGAGAGGCATTAGAATCGCATCTCACAGCGCTATGGATGCAGTTCGTTCTCTCCACGACACAAGGCCTGGGTAGTGTTGTAGAGACGATGCGTTGGCCCTGGAGTGTAATCACTCTTTCGGCCTGCAGTATTAACTCCGGAGCCAGAGTAACACCGGGATGTTTGAAGCAAAGCGTGCTGCAGAAGCTGCTCGATTAGAAGACCAGTGCTGTCTCCATGTGACAGGGCTTCCCTCCAATACCCATTGTCAGCCACGAATGCGTAAAGGCCTGATCTGCCCCTGCCATAACAATGAGATTTCAAGTTGCATGTCCTTGTTCCGGGTTCAGGCTAGCATCATTTCCACTTCTTTTCTCCGCCCGCAACCGTTGTCACAAGTTGGATGTCAGCTTTGGTATATGCCGCCCAACATTAACAGAGAACAGATCGCATTTAGGGGGGAAAGATCTATTCTGCTGCCCCCTGTCACATATCGCTCCTGTCGCGTGTTTGATCTAAGGATTTTTCCTTAAGAACCAACAGCACTCTGAAATAATTATGTTGAGTTGTTGGCTCGTATTGGTCTAAGGGATGCCCCGTGGCCAATATACGCTCAACTTATTTCAGGAGTAGGGCAACTCAAGTTTTAGCACTACAAAATATATAATATTCCTAGGCACACTTGGCTTGACACCCCCACTATTATAAAAAGATAGCTCCCAGGTTATGGTAGTCTACTATCATAACCATGTTAACACATATAACACTTTTTGCTCACACAATCATCAAAGCTAGACAGTTTGAATGGTTAAATAGGGACACCCAAGTCAGCCATGAAAATGTGTGCATGTAATCGGTACAATATATACATATAATAGTGAATTGATCAACAAGAGTTCATTGAATAGCGCTCAGGAATCAATGACACAACACTGATATTGAAGCAGCCAGATCTTGTTTCAGGAGAGTACATGAGTTTATCATCGGTCTGAACAGGTGCTGTGGGAATAGAGCATGCAGGGTGAATAAAAGATCACTTAGCCCAGTTCGTAGGTCAATGCTCCCCTCAATCCATGGTGATTCGACTGTAGTTGACTCAATCAGTAGTTGCAAAGCTCTTGGAGACTGTGATGCCCACTGCCGGTCTCACAGGTGATGACACAATAAATGCAGAAGAGCCCCACAAAGCTCTTGAAGACTGGTTCTCTGGATTGATGACATAGGTGTTTGCAATTGTCCACTGGCCCTGGAACTCACAAACAAGCTCTTGCCATGCTGAGTTAGTGGCACAACATACAGGACTTTTGGGACACTCTTGGTGCACAGAATGGTATGGGTTGGTGGTGGTTGGCTGAACTGTGATTCGTCTGCCTGATCTCTAAGGAGGTATCATCCTGTCAGGAAAGAACTCAGAATTAGGAATCAGCCTTATTCACACACACTAGCTCATCTCACCTCTGCCACCTTTCTCCATCCTCAGAGTGTAACTCTCAAGAACAGGAGACAATGTCTCCTTTCATTTATCTGTCTGTAAAATAGTGCAACAGTTAGAAACCAAGGTATATAGTGGAGATAGATAGACACTACCACACATAGATCATCCTCTCTCCACCCTCACATCTGCACTCGCTGACATACAATGTTTACAGCTAGTACCTATACATATATTTCGTCTCCACAGGCCGTTCACTACACACCCACTGAATCTGTATCAAACACACCTTTGACTCAGAGCGCCTAGCCCTGACTTCGTTTGACTGGTTAGAGAATAATTACTTGTAGGGTTTAATATCTTTACAAATGGTGTGGGTTATGAAGAGCACCAACTAATTAGTATGTACAGGGAAAGGTCTAAGGTTTGGATCCTGAACTCTGGACATCAAGAACGGTCGAACTCTGTGCGATCACACAGCTGACTCTGCCCTCTCTGCAGCAGTGGCCAACTTAAGAAAAACATCAATTATGGTACTCATAAACTATAATCAACTCACCCAAGCTTAGGAAATCTTCCAAGATAGAAATGGAACTTTGAATGCGCCAATTTCTACATAGACTGTATACACGTCTAGACACTTTAGGATCAGGCGAAAGAATGTTTTTTTCCAAAATCAAACTAGCGTCTCTAGGAAAGAAGTCCCCTGTATTCCTGCCTAAGGAGTAAACCGGTTTACAGGAATTTCTAAATACAATACCAGAATTCGCCAACCCACAGTTGCAAGTTTGAAAATGACGATTTATCAAAGCAACTAGAGGGTCTAGAAATTAATATTTCACCAGATAAAGGTATAGATCAATATAAGGGACTATATACCTTTCCAGACGGGTTCAAGTTTGAAATTTGACTGTCCGCGAGGGAAATCAAAGTCGCGACTCGTCCATTGTGTATGGTGGCTGCTTACCTCACGACACCCCCTAACATCTGTGTCGTAAAGAAAACGAGTAATCGGCGCTGATGTAATTAGAGGGAAGACAACATGACACCCCTCCGACGAAGAAGAATATGAGACAGTATGAATGAAAGGTCAAGAGTGTGTAGATGGGCCGGAAAACGTGAACATGACCCTGATTGTTTAAATGACCAATTTAATCATCAGGGTAGAGAACTGCAATGTAACATTAACCAGTTCACCACGAGGGATAGATAGATGGATGGATGGAGGGAGGGAGAGAAGAGGAAGGGAGGGAGATTTGATCGAAGAAGGCACGCGAGTGTGAGAGCCCAGTCCAGACAAATTGGTTGGCTGACTGAAATACATCAATTGATAAGCGCTGATACAAACTTTGACGTTAAAAAAAAATTAAAAAAAATTACGCAACTAGCAAGTGTGCGAAAGGAGACCCCCCCCCCCCCCCAAAAAAAAAAAAAAAAAAGGTTGAAATATAGAATTGCACGTTCATATAATAAAACATTACCATAGCGGAATGGTCTGTACTGTAATCAGTATTGCGAACTCAAAGGGTGCAGTCACCTGGCTGACATTGTTTGCCGCCTACTCTTTTCTTACGACATTGATTGCTAATGTATTTTAGAAATATTTTATGATGAAGACTTGTTAACCAGACGCCCGACATATGTCTTAAACAGAAATGACATTGAGCTCACGGTAAAAGCCTCGACGCCCGCAAAATAATAGCGTTGTCGGTCGTAGCTTCCACGGGAACACCATAGGGCACTGCATGGTGACTCGTTCTCTGGCAGGAGAAAATAGGTTCACGCATTGTCTGGGCAGGAGAAAATATGTTGACGCGTTCTTTTGGCTGAAACAAAAATATTGACACGTTCTCTGGGCAGGAGACTAATTTGGCGTGCCATGTAAGTCGAGAGACTATATGTTGACGTGCCCTTGTGACCAGAAGACTTTATGTTGGCGTGCGCTGTGAGCAGGAGACTGTATGTTGGCGGGTCCTGTAAGCAGAAGACTGTATGTTGGCCTGCCCTGTGAGTTGGAGACCATAAATTGACGCGTTCTTTGAGCAGGAGACTATAGAATACGCGTTGTAGCAACAAGAGACTATAGACTGACGCACAGTATGAGCGGGAGACTACATGTTAACTGGTCCTTTGAGCAGAAGACCAAATTTAAGTTTCCATTGAGCGGAAGAGCGGCAATCTTGGTAATCTTAGTTTCAGCTTCATAGCAAACGAGTCACCCCATAGTTGCTCCGCTCCTGTGCCAATGAAAAACACACAGAATGTTCTTCGCAGTCCCTTGTGGAAAGATTGACAGACTGCTGTCCCAGCACATGCACTAGTATACACACACATTAAAAGCATACGGTATCCATCAGAAGTGCTAACACAAACAGTTGACATTAGAAGTCCATCATCGATTGTAGCAGAAGTCGCCAACAGATCAGCAACGCTATCAATATTAATCACATAAGGGCACCACCAATATTGCGGCAACAGGCCACACGCCATTTTCTGAATCTACAGTTCACAACACCACGTTGGTCACAGTCGAAAAACATTCCAAATGAAATCCGCAGCTCACAGGGTCGCGCCATGCACTCAACTCAGTAGCTGGCGCGACGAAACTGTATCCTTTGTCTACAAATGGATCAAAAATGCAACGGCCACCGTCTGGCAGAAGCAAAAAATTTGCCTCGAGGCGAAACAGTAACCGCGCCTGGCGTCCATTTACATGTTCTTTGAGCAAGAGATCAGATTACACTGAGCCCTCCTGACGCAGTGACTTTTGAAAAACACGGCCTCTGGAGGTATGCGCCTTGTGAGCATGCGACTATTATAGGTTAGCCCATTCTATCAGCAGTGGAGTGTATATTGACGGTTCTTTGCATAAGAGGCTAGGTTGATACACTGAGCAGAAACTTCCTGCCTGAGTTACTTTTGACCATTTCTCTTCTCCGATTAGTTCGACGCTAGTCTCCCGAAATAGAGTAGGTCACTTTTTATTCACACGTTTGTTGGGCTGGTATACTTTTCTTAAGGTTACGGGTGTGTCCCGCTCTGTTGTTTGGTTTCTTTGAGGTCTTGCATTTACGTTTTCATTCCGTAAAAGAGAATGCCTGTATGTTAGACCCAGTTTCTCCATGTTTTTGGAGTGTTAAAAGCGCTGGTGTGCTGAAATATACAACTCGCGATATCAGCGAAATTGCGGAACATCCCCGTAACCTTGTGCCAAGATGACAGGTTCAGGAACTACCAATCAGAAGTGAGCTAGTGTGTATGATCGGGATCTGGGGAGATTAACGTCGAACTTACCCTCCTCTCCTTCCAACTTAATGAAGATGTTTTTGATTCTCCCACTAAATTCAAGACAGTTCCTTATAATACACGCCCACGTATTTACCGTCGGAAACATTTTCCTCAGTGTTCATGCAGATTACTTTTCATGTCCCTCTGGGGAACAATGTTCAGCCAACTAAATTGTTCCCCCCCCCCTCCCCCTCCCCAATCCCGTTCCACTCTCCCGCAACTTTTTCCGCTGTTTCTTCGTTCTATTTTTCATTTAGCGGTAGCTCTGCCTGTCCTTATTATTGGCATTTCTCTTCTATGCGGACATCTCGGCAGTGTATTGTTGCTGTTAAACGATTTCTTATGTTAGTTTGTTTACGTCGATTTTATTGGAAACGTTCGGTTATATTTGCTTGCGTCTTGTGCATTCCATTCTTTGAGAAGTCCTATTTTATTCAGCTACTTTTACAAGTACTCGTATTTTTAAATTGTAGATTTCGACCTCCCAATTTTTCTATTACTGTTTACCAGCTGTGCAAGATGATCGCATTGTTATGAATCGGGATTCGTGGACATGAGGCAGGAAGGAGATTTTGAGGATAAAGATACACTAATAGCCGAAAAAACTACTGCTGCTGCTGCTTCTTTTTCTTCTTTTTTTTCTCTTCTTCTTTTTCTTCTTCTGCTGCTGCTGCCTCTGCTTCTTCTTCTTCGTCTTCTTCTTCTTCTTCTTCTTCTCTTCTTCTTCTTCTTCTTCTTCTTCTTCTTCTTCTTCTTCTTCTTCTTCTTCTTCTTCTTCTTCTTCTTCTTCTCTGGAGACAGAGAGGGGACCTGTTGAAATAAATAAAATAAAAGATTGGTTAAAAATTGTGGCCACATTTAAAGACCTGAATCTCTTTTAAAAATCAAACTAGAACTCAAAGTTTGAAGATAATCGTGCAAGAGAAAGTCAACAATACCAGCTGGAGAATAATATCAAGAGATCTTCCAGGGTCAGTCTGACACAGTTTACAATAAAGGGCACGTTACATAAAGTGTTGTAGGCCTAAAGCAGTCAGCTTTCACCTCGGTGACGGCGCCCGATTATTTGAATCCTTCCTCTTCATCGTTTGCTTTCAGTATTGTATGAACTAAATAAAATGGGTGCCGTTAGAAGTGAGATGCACTATAATCCCATCAAAGATCTAGGAAACCAAAGCCCGCAGTAAACAAGGAACTAGGAATTGCTTGAACCATCTTCATTTGAGTCGTTTTAATTCATGTTCGTCACCAGCTGTTTACGCACACGCAAATAGTCGGCTGGGCAGCACTGTTCACGTGTCCTCATTTTATCCTCTTCCGATTGCTCCTTCTTCTTCTTCACTTGGTCCCCCTCATCCCCCGTCTAGTTGCTTCTTATTCTTCTTGTCTATGGTTATCCTCTTCTCCTAGTTACCCAGCGAAGTGACCGGGGTTGGGATGTAAAGATAATCATTGTGTTCTTTCTGGTGCATTGTAAAAGATACTATTCATGTCTTGAAGGCTAAACATGATTCCGTGGTTAAATATTTGTGGGGGGGGGGGGGGGGGGGGGGGGGGGGGGGGGGGGGGGGGGGTGGAACTGTGGAACTGCGTGCTCGACCTCAGGCTCTGTTACCATTGTATCTGTATAGCATTACTCTTTGTGATACCCTGTCTGATGCCAGTTTTGTTACATGGCCAAACCATTTGATTTGTTGTGTACCTGTAAAGTTCAGTGTTGATTCTGTGCTGACTCTCCTCCTGATACCATCATGTGTATTAAAGTCCCATTATATATCTCTGATATCAGAGCCGTCGTAGGCAAAAATAAAATGCATGCGCAGTCCGTGGCGCCAGCACCAACCATGCCGCCCTAAATCCTCTGGCTCAAAGATTCCCCGGCCTACAGCGCAACAGTTGTAAAAGCAGTAATTAGCAGTTTGATATCAGAGCCTGGTTAGTTCGACGCTAGTCTCCTTAGACCCCGCCAATGCACACACTAGCTCACTTCTGATTGGTAGTTCATGAGCCCCGTAACTTCGCACAAGGTTACGGTGGGGGGGGGGGGGGGTGTTCCGCAATGCCTTTGATATTGCATTTTGTATATTTCAGCACGCCAGCGCTTTTAACCCTCCAAAAATATTGAGAAACTGGGTCTAACAATAACCCCCCCCCCCCCCCACTTCCGAGAGTGCTGCAACCTAAGTCGCAGGCATTTTCTTTCTCGGAAAGAAAACGAAAATGCAAGACATCGCAGAAACCAAACAACATAGCGGGAACACACCCGTAACCTTCAGGCAAGTCTACTAGCCCAACAAACTTGTAAATGAAAACTGACCTACTCTATTTGGGGAGTTTAACGTCGAACTAACCCAGAGCCTGTACTAAATTACGGATGTAATTATTTGAATCGTCTATAAGTGTCTGTTTCCATCTAGGTCAGCAGTGAACAGGGCACCAGCGTTTAGTTGCGTATGAAGAACCATTTGTTATTTAACAATGAGGCCCACATACACTGGATTACATGTTACTTTCTACCGTTTTGTGGGAAGAAACAGAAAATGTCGCAAGCTTTAAACATCATCTAGGCTCTATAATAAATAGCAATAGAGACTGTTTGGCAGAAATTAAAAGGATCTTGGCCACAGCAGTGCAACAATTAAACATCAGCCTTTAAAGTCTATGGTTAAGCACCAACAAGAAAATCAAAATTAGAATTGTGAGAGCATGCATCTTCCCTGTATCAGCTTACGGATGTGAGTCGTGGACTATCTCCCAGTCCTTAAGAAAGATAATATGGGCTTTTGAGCTGAAATGCTATAACAGGAGGATTCTCAGAATATCTTGCAAAAAGAAGAGGAAAAGTACTGACATCTTGAAAGATGTGAATATCAAGAAAGATTAGCTAATAAACAGCATCCTGTCTCGGAAGCTGAAATATTTGGGTCATATCAAGCGCCACGACGGATTAGGAAGAATTATAGCAGAAGGCATGGTATCAGGAAGGAGAGGTAGGGGCCGACCGACACGAAGATAAGCGCAGGATGTAAGTGACTACTTGAGTATGAAAATGTATGAGGCGGGTGAGCTGGATAGAGACCAAGTTTCTTTCCAGCAGACTCTGATGAGAGCGACGTTTTGCAAAGGACCTGCTACATCATGATGATGACGTTACGGTTGAACAGAGGTTAGCCACGAATATATTGAATAAGTGGCTATGGACCAAACAGGTGATGGTCATGGAGAAGAGGGAGTTAGTTCATGGGACAGCTAACTCTATAAAATACCTCAAAATTCTATGACATGGCCATCGGCGCGCAAAAGGCGCCAAAACCTCTTACCCTGCTGCCTTGTGAGGTAAGTCTCTTTAGACAAGGGCTATTGGATTCAAACCATATACAAACCACGGAAGACAAACCACCGCTGTATTATCCCTAGAAAGTCATGCCTCGAAACACAACGAACGAAAGCGCAGATTGCGGAGAGGCATGATCTCCCAAGCCAATCGGCAAAGCACCTGATGATAATGATACGGTAGAACGGGGTTTCTGGGATTTGCACCTGTTTGATTCTCATTCATGAGATGTCCATCATACAGAAGGCAATCCTGGCCGGGGGGAACTAAAAGAGGACAATGTTTAGATCATCGGAGCACTGAACAAATGCTGCCAGAACTAGATATCTATAGATCAGTCGACACTCTTTGGGCGATGTGGTTAACGTCACGTTGACTACAGTGTCTTCCCAGGAATTTTTTTTAAATCCCAGGCACAAGAAATCCCTGAGTTCTTCGGAAAGTTCATTATGATAGGGGTTGTATGGTCTAAAATCTTCTTTTTTTCCCCTTACTCCTCCTTCTTCTTCTACTTCTTATTATTATTCGCGTTCACCAGCTGTAAACTCTGGCTGAAAGTACTTGTAGTTCATCCACTTCTGGACTGCAGAACTGTTCCATAACCTGAGT
Organism: Candidula unifasciata; assembly: GCA_905116865.2. Classification (NCBI taxonomy): domain Eukaryota; kingdom Metazoa; phylum Mollusca; class Gastropoda; order Stylommatophora; family Geomitridae; genus Candidula; species Candidula unifasciata. The sequence continues at coordinate 190,194 of CAJHNH020008454.1, read as the reverse complement.
GTCGCATGTGCATCTGTTTTACAGACCTGAGTCATTTGTATGCAGACTGCTGGTTTCTTGCCTCTCAGGCAGATGCACTCCGACCTCGAAGTAATCTCTCAATTAGTCGACTCTTGCGACATGCTTTAGGGTAGGCAGTGGGTCTATCATTGTTTTCCCTATAACAAGGCCCCGGAACCCACACGGGGAAGGGTTTGAAATGAACACTGAATAACCCTAACACCCCTGTAATATTGGACTTTCCGATGGGTTTTCGGGATTCCCTGTGCTTGGGGTGAATGCAAATTAGGTTAGGTTAGTTGCGTATCCTTACAGAACGTGGCAGAACCAACCCAGCAGCTCCTGGCTGTTGTGTGGTTTCTCTAGGCAAATTTACGACCAGTAGTTTGCCATTGCTTACTGGACGGTAGGCTCCCTGATACCACTGTCGAAACCAACGCAAGGCGCAAGGCGCAAGGCTCGCAGCTGAGATCGAACCCGGCACCCCGGCGTTCGCATCGACTTAGCCACAGAGCCGACTGAATACAAATTAGAGAACTCAATTTTCTACTGCTGAGTCATGGTTGTCTTAAGTTACTGAGTCAAGTAGCAGTTCCGATCAGCTGTAATGCGTGGGCTAACACTTGTGTGTAGTAACTTAAGACGGCCATGACCTGAAAACCAAATTCGGTTAAAATAATGCCCTACTGAGGATTCGAACTTAAGACCTCAGAGACGGCATTAAGGTACTAGCCATTGCCACATCGCGAAACCAACGTTCAGATGTATGTGGGAGGTTAGAAAACAGAACTAACGTCTTGTTTTTTAGCCTACTCAAGGCCGCGGCTGCCACCCAGGACCGGTTGTGAAGCCGCAGGGAGTAAACACGGGCGCATTGTTGTGACCGCATGCACAAGTACGCGCCGCACCACGCGCTTCTGCCGATCGATGCAGCACAGCATTGTTTGACATTACAGGCAGACATGCCCCGTACCTGTTTACAATTACTTTGATTATTTTGATTGATGGAACGATTGGAGTGTATTGATAATAATTTAGAGAAAGTTGTGGCGAGAAAAGGGGATTTCTTTCAGTGTTCTACAGACACCAGTGTGAGAGAGGGGGGACTGTCATTTAGGATAGGGAATGGACAACACCCACAATACAGCATAGGACATAGCAGAGACGAATACACCCACAACGGAAAGGAAATGGGACGTTATAGTCAGGATAAGGAGTGGTAGCTATGTATATTGTTGTTATGTTAGTTGCGTAATCTTTACAAGGCATTGCTGAACCAACCCCAACATTTTTTGGCTGTTGTGGTTTTTATATACGCAGAAAATATAGTGAGAAATGTCAAAAATGACCAGACTTGTGGAGAGTTATGATCCGCTCAGAATTGGTGGCAACCATATTCCGGAACTTCGCTACGCAGATGACACATTCCTCCTTTCGAACAACGTAAAGGGAATAGCAAATTTAATATTGTCTGTCCAAAAGCACAGCGAAGATCAAAATCTGTTCTTGAATTTAAAGAAAACGAAAATAATGTCCACAGATAAAACTGGCTGTTACTCAAAGATAACATTGTTATTAACAATAAATGATGAAGAAATTGAAAATGTCACAAACTTTGAATTTCTAGGCTCTATAATAAATAGCAATGGAGACTGTTTAGCAGAAATTAAAAGGAAGATGGTACTCACCACAAAGCGTCTAAAAATGGTACTCACCACAAAGTGTCTAAAATGGTACTCACCACAAAGCGTCTAATAATGGTACTCACCACAAAGCGTCTAAAATGGTACTCACCACAAAGCGTCTAAACATGGTACTCACCACAAAGCGTCTAAAAATGGTACTCGCCACAAAGCGTCTGAAATGGTACTCGCCACAAAGCGTCTAAAAATGGTACTCACCACAAAGCGTCTAGAATTGTACTCACCACAAAACGTCTACAAATGGTACTCACCACAAAGCGTCTACAAATGGTACTCACCACAAAGCGTCTAAAATGGTACTCACCACAAAACGTCTACAAATGGTACTCACCACAAAGCGTCTAAAAATGATACTCACCACAATGCGTCTAAAATGGTACTCGCCACAAAGCGTCTACAAATGGTACTCACCACAAAGCGTCTAAAATGATACTCACCACAAAGCGTCTAAAAATGGTACTCACCACAAAGCGTCTAAAATGATACTCACCACAAAACGTCTAAAAATGGTACTCACCACAAAGCGTCTAAAATAGTACTCACCACAAAAAGTCTACAAATGGTACTCACCACAAAGCGTCTAAAAATGGTACTCACCACAAAGCGTCTAAAATGGTACTCGCCACAAAACGTCTACAAATGGTACTCACCACAAAGCGTCTAAAATGATACTCACCACAAAGTGTCTAAAAATGGTACTCACCACAAAGCGTCTTAAATGGTACTCACCACAAAGCGTCTAAATAATACTCACCACAAAGTGTCTAAAAATGGTACTCATCACAAAGTGTCTGTTAATGTAGCGCAATAAATGGTGTCTAGGAGGAAAAAAGTGCTGAAACTGCTTACCGTTGCATACCACTTGAAAAGGAGGTGGAGGCTCGGGAGACAACCGTATAGAAGGATCGGGAATAGAGAACCAATATAAAAGGATAAAAGGGGGGTGGGGGCGGGCACGGGATATAACCGTATAGAAGGATCGGGAATAGAGAACCCATATAGAAGGATGAAAAGGTGGGGGGGGGGGGCGGGCGAGCACGGAGATAACCGTATAGAAGGATCGGGAATAGAGATACCATATAAAAGGAGGGGGTGGGGTATAAATTTTGACATGATCCGGAATTCTGGACGTTGAGTTAGCGAAACATGACAGCCTATGCTTTCCTGCTCGGCATATGACGATGATGATGCATTTGATACTGCCAATAATACAGATGCATTTGATGATGATGATAATGATGAACAGGAGACACCCATAGGGGAAAACTGACTTTTAAGCTCATTGCATTTTGTCAGGACCGTTGAATGAGTGGCGTTCAAACACACTAAGACCGCGCACTTGTTTACACAAATTGCCACTTTTTAAATGAGAATCACCCAAGATCAAGACCCAGAAACCCCGTTCAACCGTTAGGTAGCAACTTTGAAATACAGTATATATATATATATATGAATTGCATCCCACATTGGAGCGAGGTTATACAGTCAGCATAGTTATTATTGGTAATTGCGTATTTAGTGAAGGGCGAAATCGCCTACCCGATGTTCGTCATGACAGGGGCGTATCTGAAGTTTCATAATCCAGTGTCGCCACCGCCTTGTATGAGCCCTCTCTCGCTGTCTCTCCCCCTCTAGTCCCCCTCCCCTCCACACACACACGCGCGAGCGCGGATCACGCACGCACGCATACATGCATCCATTCATCCATCCATACATACATACATACATGCCTGCCTGCCCGCCCGTTCACCCGCCCACACACACATACATACATAAATACACACACATACATACACATTCTCCCCCCCCCCCGCGCACACACACACAAACCACGCACGCATACATGCATCCTTCCATACATACATGACTGCCTGCCCGTCCACCCGCCCACATACAAACACACATACACACATACATACACAAAAACATACATACAGACATACACGCAGGCGCACGCACTGCGGGTGTCTCTCTCTCTCTCTCTCTCTCTCTCTCTCTCTCTCTCTCTCTCTCTCTCTCTCTCTCGAGGTACCTGTAGAAATGCGCACTGAAGTCGGGAAAGGGGGGGGGGGGGGGGGGGGTGAATGTACGCTTTACCCAAACAAGACACACACCGTGTCGTAAATTTAACAAAATGAACCAAAGTTCTGAACTCTAACCTGGTTAACTCTTGCACAGTGCCAAATAATTGTTTTTTTTTTTTAACCCACAGTGTTACGCGTCGGTACATTTACTTATTTACTCTATTAGATACAGTTTAATAATAACTATTATGTATTGTTGCTAGAATATTAAGATGTTTGGTCTAAAGAAGTTAAACGAACAACACTATATGACATACAGAGTTAAGTAACAAATGGAGAACATGGTAGACTCAGCGGCGCCGACACGAAAAAGAAATGGGGGGGGGGGGGCGGAGGAAGAAGGGGACTCGGCTCCCCTACATTTGTCCGAAGGCCACAGGGAAGCTCAAGGAGTCTAAGACTTTTTCTTAAGTGTGTAATTATATATATATATATATATATATATATATATATATATATATATATATATATATATATATATACACACACACACATACATACACTTACAATTTGCTGAAGAAACAGTAAATTTAATATATTGAAAACACCATAACCTTTTCAAACTGAAACTACTTAAGAATAATTCAGGGAGGGGAAGGGAACAAATTGAACAAAAAGCGGGGAGGGGGGTGTCCAGCGCCCATGATTAAGTTCGTGTAACAGTTGAGAGGTGCACATGGAGTTAAGACAAACCATGCCATGCAAGGGGTAACCAAGAAAGGCGTTGACCTTGGTACTGAAAGTAGCAATGAAAAACACATAAAGTAAACAATAATTAATCAGAGCGTACCCGTATGTGTGTATTCAACGCGGGATTCCATGACATGAACCTCTGCGCACTTGACCTGGATTAGAAATAGCTGGCAGGTTTCACTGCTCGGTAAACAAAATGAACCAAAAAACACAAATGCCTGGAAACTTTGTTTTTGGTTTGTTCTTGGATTGTTACTTTTTTAAATGCGTAGATTTTGCGAACAATCGTCCGCATGATGGTGGGAGTGGTAACAGTGGCGTATCTTCATTTTTTTTTTTGCACCACCTTTAGTCTGCTATTCTTATGAACTTATTATTTTCTGTAAGAAATTCACTATCAGTTTCTGGTCATTCTTATTATCATCAGTCAGTTTGTCCTTTACAGAACCTCGCTCGCCTCGCGTTCGACTGAAAGTCTCTCTTTCAGTAGCAAATTTCGCAACCAGTGCATCTTCAAAAATGTAAAGGTAAAGTCGTGAGATGTGAACCAGCGTCATTGCACACGGTTATAAACCATAAGTGCTCTGCCACCAGTACGGACAGCTGATAAGAATTGCCCGATTGTGTCGCTGTCCGCACATAACTCTGTAGCTACAGCGAAGTTCCTCCATTTACCTCAGAGTGTCACTCTGGTACCCATTTCCTAGAGTCTGGGTAAACCTCGGGAACTGCCCGGTTTCGAACAATGACCGTGGGCTGCAGCGAGTTGCAGCTGGATTTGAAAACGAGCCTCTTATCAACTGCGCTAACGCGGCCCCTTCATCTTCAGTGTCTTGCATCTACCTTCGCTGAGGTCTGCCCTTGCCTCGTTTTCTGAAAACTGCACACTCCATCACCTCACTCTCTACGCCACCATGGGTCAATTTTGCAGGCTGTATTCTTTTTTCCCCTGACATTTGTGCATAGACCAGTCAGCACGAGATGGTGATGTGATTTTATTGAATGGCTTTAGTTAAAGTTAACAAATCACTTAAAACAAAAAGAGACATCTCATACAAAGCATATTCATTAGCACCTTATGCTACCAGTGCCAGACGTGGTCAGTCACAATAAAACATAAAATAAAATTAGTAACCATGGAAATGAGGTGTCTGAGAAAAGCTGTAGGAGTGACCAGAAGAGATAAAACCAGGAAAAAGGTCATATGAGATAAAGTCGGCACAGAACCAATTCTAAATTACATAGAAAGACAGCAAATCAAATGGTTTGCCCACTTGGAGAGAATGCCTTCTGATGCTATAACATTCAAGGCATATACCAAAAGAGAAGAGGGACGTCGAGCAAGAGGTAGACTAAGAACAATATGGAAGAATAACATCAGAGAAACTCTATACAGTACCACTATGTGTCTGGTCGAAACAGCCAGGAATGCACGAATCAGGAACTCATATCTCTCTCCAAACCCGTGTGGGTTCCGGGGCCCTATTGTAGGGAAAACAAGAGTAGACCCACTGCCTCCCCAAAAGCATGTCGTAAGAGTCGACTAACTGGGGAGCTTCCTTTGAAGTCGGAGTGCATCTGCCTGAGAGGTAAGGAACCAACAGTCTGCATTCAATTGAATCAGATCTGTAAAACTGATGCACACGCAACACTCAGGTTCTGGAGCAGGACTGCAGTCCAGAAGTGGACGAACAACCAGAGCTTTTCGTCAGACTGTACAGCTGGTGAACGCGAAGAAGAAGAAGATATCCCTCTCCACATGCATAGTGGTAAAAGAGGATATAAAGAAAAAAGAATCACAGAAGCACTCACACCACAACATGACGGCTTAGTAGGTTGACATAGACTTCATCGTCAGTAACACACCGTCTTTACAGTGAAGGTTAGCTGCAGTTAAATCTCCAGTACTGTCGGAAGTTTGATGTGCACTCTCTCAGACTGCTCTTTGGCCATTTCCTAATGATTTCCACCCATTTATGTCGCTGCCTATGTCTTGCTCACTTTTCATGGACTCTTTCTTCAAATATTGTTTTTATTATCATCATAAACCGCTTTTGCCGATAAGCGGCGTGGGGAGGAGTAATTTGCGATCCAGTGCACGCTGGCTGGCACTGGTCATTCATGCTGTAAAGGCGTAAAGTGTTTTTAGTGTTGTCAATCCATGTTTCGTGGCTGTTCTCCTGCTCAACTAGTTGATCTTCTGAGATGTAGTGCCCGTAATGGCATTGACATTGAACGAGATGGCCGGTCCTGCCATAACACCCCCCGCAACATAGAAGAGGTCCGTCGACCTAATGAGGCATATATGGCAAGGGAACTTATTCTTATCCTGGGCCTGGAAACGTGAACAGCCCCAAATGGTCAGATCCCTTGATCTGCTTCTTCTTGACGAATCTGGTACACACATTTGGTGATGTCTTTTATTGTGGTAGAAATAATTTTAATCACCACCACTAACGCAGAGCTGCCGTGGTGTATCGGCCTGCGGATTCCAAGGTGATGCGTTCAAATCCAGACGGAACCGGATTTTTTTTTCTTCAGAAATGAACTAGGTCGATCGAGTCTTGAGTGGGTGTACAAGGTAAAGACCTGGGAAGTAAATGCGGCTGGCATGATGCTGACTACATCAACCACCAAGTGCCGATTGGTCTATACAATATAGATCTAGCCCTATGTGCCCAATACGTCTTAAAATGTGGAAAAGAGCCCTGTACATACCATCACTGAGCCCACAGGTTCTGATGCGTGTGATTAGCTTATGTAACAGCTGTGACAGAGTATTTTATAGTGAGCTCCAGCAAGGGACAAAGCGCTATAAGGACACTCAAGACTGCTCTCAATTCTTTTGGCTTCAACACAGCGACGTGGGAGGCTGCTGCACAAGACCGTTCTGGATGGTGTACATCCCACAGGCATGGTGCATCAGTCTGCCCGGCAGCGGAGGTTGCACAGGCAGAGAAACGGAGGCAGACTAGAAAGAACCGTATCGCTAATCCCACACTTACTGCGGCTTCCATCTTTGTCCGCACTGCTCAAGAACTTTCAGGACTCAAATCGAACTAATCAGTCACCATAGTACTCATAATCATTGATCATTACTACTTTGGATGAAAAGTGGTCTTCATCACTCGTGATGGACGAACAACAACTTCACCCACCAAGTGCCGAGTAGTCTGTGAAATAAATGGTCTAGCCTTATATTCCCAAAACGCCTGAAGACGTTTAAAAAAAAAAAATGAAAGGACTAACCAAGAAACTCCGATAAACTCCATGGTGCTGACAAAATGAACGCAAGTAGCCATTAATTAATTATAGCCGCACCTCTGCGTCAGTATTCCCCGAGGGATTTCCTGAACCTCTGCGCACTTCACTAGATGATCAGGTTTCTGCGGGGTGAACTAAATACACCAGACGTGAAGTGAAGGTGGGAGACTTAACTGTGGCGTGTGTACTTTAAACAATTTATTTAGGACCGCTTCTAAGATGGTGTTTCTTAAAACATCTCCTGAACTTATTATTCTGTATACAAATATTCACTGTAAGTTTCTGGTGATACTTTCAGGCTGTATATTTTTCTTCTGAACTTTTTCTACTGACCAGTTTGAACTCGATGGGTGCCAGTTTGAACTCGATGGGTGTCAGTTTGAACTCGATGGGTGCCAGTTTGAACTCGATGGGTGTCAGTTTGAACTAGATGGGTGCCAGTTTGAACTCGATGGGTGCCAGTTTGAACTAGATGGGTGCCAGTTTGTATTTGATGGGTGCCAGTTTGAACTCTATGAGTGCCAGTTTGAACTCGATGGGTGAAGCGATTTTGTGTGTGCGTGTGTGGAGTAAACAGGTTAAAATTAACAAATAGCAGAAACACACACATTTTTTATATCATGTTTTCTACCCATTTATATTGCTGCCTACCCTTTTGTTGCTCTCTTGCATTGGACTCCTCACCCCCAGCACAGCTTTTAAAAAGGTGTTGTATTTTTAATGAGGCAGAAATGATTGTGATCGTCATCACCAGCCTGCACTTTTGTTGTGCATAGGAACCGTTAGCCAATTTTACTAACTGCCGGGTATCTTGTGGCGAAGTGGTCAAGCCATTTGCCTTGCGCTCTGAAGGTCGTGGGTTCATTTCTTGGCGGCGCCGTTCAATTCACGAGTGTAGTTTTTACCGAGATCCATGGTAAGTTCGTGTTTTGTTTAATACTTCTAGACAGGTGAAACCCTGTGCAATGAAGTCACTCCTCTGATTTTAATTTTTAAGACACAGTGGTGCCTCACAAAAAATTTAATTGGATGTCTGAAAACATACAAACCATAAACATTAACTCGTAGAGAAATTAGATTGCACAACCAAAAATATTTCACATTCTTTGAGCATCAGAGGGGAGAACTTGAGTATGTTGGGACAGTGAGAAAGTTGAAGAGGAACAGAGGCGGGTAACAAACAACAAACTTCATTACCAAAGGATCACAGCATGAGCCCCCTTCAGACACTCATCTTTCATACTGCTGTTATATTTTATCAAACAAAGATAGAGGATGGTAACATGTTTGAAAAAGATAATTGTTCTGATATTGTTTGCCTTCTGATGTTGATCACCAGAAGATGGACAGAAGAATGCAAGCAAAGTTGGTGTCCAGGAGATTCCATGCAGAGTTTGCTCAGCGCCTTCCTCAGGGTTCCACTTCGGGGCACTCACCTGCGAAGGATGTAAGGTCAGTCCAGGCTGCACAGATGATTATATAGATGGATTGTTTTTGACATGGGTTTTTATAGACATGGATTGTTATAGACATGGATTATTATAGACACAGATTATTATGGTCATTGATTATTTTATACATGGCTTGTTTTTATGATCGTTATAGACATGGTATGTTTAAAGACATGGATTGTTATAGACATGGATTGTTTTAAGACATGGATTGTTTGAAGACTTGGTTTGTTTTAGACATGGATTATTATAGGCATGACTTGTTTTAAACATGGATTTTTTTTTTAGACATGATTGTTACAGCCTTTGACTTTTATAGGCTTAAATTGTTTTAGACACAGATTGTTATAGACATACACTGATGTAGGCATGGATTGTTTAGACATGACTTGTTAAAGACATGTATTGTTGTGAATTGTCAGTGAATATGCTCATGCTATCCGAAGACGGTGGTTAGTTTCTCTGAGGCTGTTGGGGGACGGACAAAGATTATATTTTCTTTCCAGGGGTCGTTGGTGTGCAAGAAATTAAGCAGGTTGATAGGCTTACAGTTTGGTGTTGTTTGTCCATCTCGAGTAATGACACTTCCAAGGTAGTAGTGATAAATGATTATGAGTACAAAGGTGGCTGATTAGTCCAATATGGGTCTGAAAAGTTCTTGAACAGTGTGGACAACAGATGGAAGCCGCACTAAGTGTGGGATTAGCAAACGATTCTTTCTAGTCTGCCCCGGTTTTTCTGCCTTTGCAACCTCCGCTGCCTGGCATGATCAGTCCAATATGAGCCTGGAAAGTTCTTGAGCAGTGTGGACAAAAGGTGGAAGCTGCAATAATTAGGGGATTAGTGATACAGTTCTTTCTAGTCTGTCTCAGTTTCTCTGCCTGTGCAACCTTCGCTGCCTGGCACTCTGATGCACCATGCCTGAGGAATGTACGCCATCCAGAACAATCCAACCCAGACACAGATTGTTATAGACATACACTGATGTAGGCATGGATTGTTTAGACATGACTTGTTAAAGACATGTATTGTTGTGAATTGTCAGTGAATATGCTCATGCTATCCGAAGACGGTGGTTAGTTTCTCTGAGGCTGTTGGGGGACGGACAAAGATTATATTTTCTTTCCAGGGGTCGTTGGTGTGCAAGAAATTAAGCAGGTTGATAGGCTTACAGTTTGGTGTTGTTTGTCCATCTCGAGTAATGACACTTCCAAGGTAGTAGTGATAAATGATTATGAGTACAAAGGTGGCTGATTAGTCCAATATGGGTCTGAAAAGTTCTTGAACAGTGTGGACAACAGATGGAAGCCGCACTAAGTGTGGGATTAGCAAACGATTCTTTCTAGTCTGCCCCGGTTTTTCTGCCTTTGCAACCTCCGCTGCCTGGCATGATCAGTCCAATATGAGCCTGGAAAGTTCTTGAGCAGTGTGGACAAAAGGTGGAAGCTGCAATAATTAGGGGATTAGTGATACAGTTCTTTCTAGTCTGTCTCAGTTTCTCTGCCTGTGCAACCTTCGCTGCCTGGCACTCTGATGCACCATGCCTGAGGAATGTACGCCATCCAGAACAATCCAACCCAGACACAGATTGTTATAGACATACACTGATGTAGGCATGGATTGTTTAGACATGACTTGTTAAAGACATGTATTGTTGTGAATTGTCAGTGAATATGCTCATGCTATCCGAAGACGGTGGTTAGTTTCTCTGAGGCTGTTGGGGGACGGACAAAGATTATATTTTCTTTCCAGGGGTCGTTGGTGTGCAAGAAATTAAGCAGGTTGATAGGCTTACAGTTTGGTGTTGTTTGTCCATCTCGAGTAATGACACTTCCAAGGTAGTAGTGATAAATGATTATGAGTACAAAGGTGGCTGATTAGTCCAATATGGGTCTGAAAAGTTCTTGAACAGTGTGGACAACAGATGGAAGCCGCACTAAGTGTGGGATTAGCAAACGATTCTTTCTAGTCTGCCCCGGTTTTTCTGCCTTTGCAACCTCCGCTGCCTGGCATGATCAGTCCAATATGAGCCTGGAAAGTTCTTGAGCAGTGTGGACAAAAGGTGGAAGCTGCAATAATTAGGGGATTAGTGATACAGTTCTTTCTAGTCTGTCTCAGTTTCTCTGCCTGTGCAACCTTCGCTGCCTGGCACTCTGATGCACCATGCCTGAGGAATGTACGCCATCCAGAACAATCCTGTGCAGCAGCATCCGATGTTGCTGTGTTGATGCCACGAGAGTTGAGAGCAGTTTTGAGAGTGTCCTTATATCCCTTGCAGGTAAGGCTACATACAGTGGCGGGCGAACGTGCCAAGCACCAGACTAATGTACTGAATGCTGTCAGAGAAGTAAGAATTTTGCAACAACCAAGTGACAGTGAATATGCAACCATGACAAAACTACATGAGCAGCAAGTTTAATGGGATGTGGTAAGACAAGGGCTTGATGCAGAAAGCCAAAGAGGAATAAGAAACCAACACAGGACTGGTGACATTTAACTGACTGCTACATGCTGCAAGATTAACTGAGGAGGGGATCCGAGCACTTATGGACTGAATGGTTCAATGTGCAATGAGTATAATCTGTCGACCAGCTAACTAAGTAACCATCATCATCATCATCATCATCAAATACTTCTGCCATTGAGTATCGTCGGGTGGAATAATTTGCGATCCAGTGCATGCTGGCTGCCTCTGGCTGTTAGTCATGCTGTGAAGGCGTAGTGTGTCTTTCTTTAATGTTGTTGATGCATATTTTGAATGGCCGACCTCTTGCTCTTGATCTGATTCTTTGAGATGTAGTGCTTGTGATGATATCTGATCTTGCTGCATTCTAATGAGATGGCCAAACTACTTGATCTGCTGTTTCTCAATGAATCTAGTTCAAGGTGTTGTTCCCACAATCTCTCTGATAGTATCATTGTTCACTTGATCTCAGATTGTAAGGTTGGCGGCTTTTCTCTGGCATCTCATCTCGCCAGTGGTGATTTTGCGTATATGGGCTTTAGATAGTGTCCATGTTTGGCACTGGTTGTAGTTTAATGTTGGAATGAACATGCTTTTTATAATCTGTCTCTCTGCACTCATGTTTGGATATCTTAACAATGGTGACAATTGGTATCTATAAGTGCGCTTGCTTTCTGACATCTGGTTTCTATTTCTGTGTCAGTTCTACCATCTTCCATGATCATAGTTCCAAGAAATTTAAATTTCCTAACTTAGTTCAGACTGGAACCACTCAGCTGTATGTGTGGTTTGCCTAGGGTAACTAAGTAACCATGATTGGTTAAACGTACAAATTTGTATAAACATGGATTCTTCTTAACATGGATTGTTATAGACATGGCTTTATATAAACATTGGTGTTATGGATATGGATTGTTACAGATGTTGACTGTTATAGACATTGATAGTTATAAACGTGTATTATTCTAGACACTGATTGTTATAAACATGGACTATTCTAGACTTTGATTGTTATAAACATGGATTATTCTAGACACTGATTGTTATAAACATGGATTATTCTAGACACTGATTGTTAAAAACGTTTGTGAACATTTCTTGTGGATTAACTAAAGGATCTGATGTCCAAATCTCTCATCTTAGGGGTTTTTCAGAAGGATGGTCAAAGAGAGAGAAGCTTATTCCTATAAGTGCAACAGAAATGGGAATTGTGATGTCAACGCTATGACCCGTAACATGTGTAAAGCCTGTCGCTACAATAAGTGCTTACAGATTGGAATGTCTGTAGAAGGTATATTACTTCTTTTAATTTTGAAATAGAGGGTCCCCTCAACTTACGACCAAGTTCTGTTCTTAGTCTTCTTCCTTTTACTACTCCTGGAATGCTTTATGGCGTCAGGGCAGGAAAAGATCTCTGGAACGGGCTCTTCTGTTCGCTTCGTATAAAGTACTTTTCACTGTTTTGGATATTTCTGCGGCCCGTCTTCTGCATGGATGACGTCTTGCTCTGTTAAAACTGTGTCTGTATAACATTGCTCTCTGTGGTTCCCGGTCTGATGCCAATCTTGTTACATACCAAACCATTTGGTTTGTCGCCTCTCTGTAAAGTTCAGTACATTCAAAGGTCAAGAAATCAAACCGGTCGTTGAGCTAGATTTATGTTTAACACTATGTTAATTCAAATAGGTTATACAAATCCTATACAAAACCCAAAAATTTAATCTGTTTTTGTATAATTATTTTACTTGATGGGAATGAATGTATCATATGTACAGTAAAACTTTGCTTAACCGCCTCTTGTTTTACCATCATTTTCTATTATCCATCATCATCTTTAAAACATGTGTGACAATCAACAAACAAACACCTCAAAGACACAGAAGGAGATGACAGATTATTTTAAAGTAACATGAATTTCAGAAAATATAAAATCAGAAATGAGGTCATACAAGTATAAAGTCATCAGAGAACAAATTTTAAATTACATACAAAGACAGCAAATCAAATGGTTTGCTTACTTGGAAAGAATAGCTTCTCGTGCAATGCAACACAGGGCATATACCTGGATAACAGACCAAGAACAAGATGGGAAAATAACATCAGAGAAACTAGACAGCACCACGATGTGTCTTGGAATGAAGCAGCCAGAAAAGCAGGAAGCAGGACCTTATATCTCCCTCGATACCTGAAGCGGCAAAAGAGGACGTAAAGAAGAAGAAGAAGAAGGTCAGGTTTTAGTATTGCAAAACATTTCTATATATTAGTACTCTTATATTGAAGTTTATATTGATCATTTTGTAAAATTAAATGCAGTATGTATTTACTATTCCCTTTTGAAGGAGTTTTTCATTTTCATCCCAAGCCCGCGGTGAAATCACGATACTGTACATAAATATTAGGAGATTTCTGTTACCCTTCTATTCTTTTATTTGTCACAGACCTGGTTCGAACAGTGACGGTTAATTTAAGTTTTACTGCACTTTGTTGCATCAGTTCTGGGAACGTTTTGCCTCTACCTGTGTAGTATCTTTCTTTATTTACTATTATTATTTATTTATTGTTTATGGTCATAAGTGCAGATGGGCGTAACTCACATAGGTCATCAGGGGAGGTTAAGTTGTACACAGTTCATCATCATCATGTTATGCCATCCAAATGTCACATAGGGCTTGCAGTCTGGTCCTGCATTACATTCTGTCATGTGCAGCCCTTTTGATTCATGGACAGAATCTAGTCTAGAATATTTGGTTTCTCATCCACAATTGTTTTAGTTTTTTTTGGAAATCCTCATTTCCTTACTGCATTTGTTTCCTATTTCCAGTGTATGGACATTCTAATTATGCTGTAATCAAGTTTTCTCAGTTTGTGTCCTCTCCAACACCTGTGTCTTATCCTCACCTCTTGATTCACTAAAATTTATTTAGCTGTCCCCCAATGCTTCGAATTAGTGATTCTGTCTGGTCTGTAATATTGTAAAAATGCAGCTCACTATTACACTTGAATCTTTTCACACTAAACGCCAGTCTAGTTATAACTTATTGCTCCAAGAAATCTACCAAACAGCTGGAAAGACATGCCTTCTAAACATAGCTGAAAAGGCTGCCTTCTAAACATAGCTGAAAAGGCTGCCTTCTAAACGTTGCTGAAAAGGCTGCCTTCTAAACATAGCTGAAAAGGCTGCCTTCTAAACATAGCTGAAAAGGCTGCCTTCTAAACATAGCTGAAAAGGCTGCCTTCTAAACATAGCTGAAAAGGCTGACTTCTAAACATAGCTGAAAAGGCTGCCTTCTAAACATAGCTGAAAAGGCTGCCTACTAAACATAGCTGAAAAGGCTGCCTACTAAACATAGCTAAAGAGGCTGACTTAAAAACATAGCTAAAAAGGCTGCCTTCTAAAAATAGCTGAAAAGGCTGCTTTCTAAGCATAGCTGAAAAGGCTGCCTTCTAAACGTTGCTAAAAAGGCTGCCTTCTAAACATAGCTGAAAAGGCTGCCTTCTAAACATAGCTGAAAAGGCTGACTTCTAAACATAGCTGAAAAGGCTGCCTTCTAAACATAGCTGAAAAGGCTGCCTACTAAACATAGCTGAAAAGGCTGCCTTCTAAACATAGCTGAAAAGGCTGCCTTCTAAACATAGCTGAAAAGGCTGCCTTCTAAACATAGCTGAAAAGGCTGACTTCTAAACATAGCTGAAAAGGCTGCCTTCTAAACATAGCTGAAAAGGCTGCCTACTAAACATAGCTGAAAAGGCTGCCTACTAAACATAGCTAAAGAGGCTGACTTAAAAACATAGCTAAAAAGGCTGCCTTCTAAAAATAGCTGAAAAGGCTGCTTTCTAAGCATAGCTGAAAAGGCTGCCTTCTAAACGTTGCTAAAAAGGCTGCCTTCTAAACATAGCTGAAAAGGCTGCCTTCTAAACATAGCTGAAAAGGCTGACTTCTAAACATAGCTGAAAAGGCTGCCTTCTAAACATAGCTGAAAAGGCTGCCTACTAAACATAGCTGAAAAGGCTGACTTCTAAACATAGCTAAAAAGGCTGCCTTCTAAATATAGCTGAAAAGGCTGCTTTCTAAACATAGCTGAAAAGGCTGCCTTCTAAACGTTGCTGAAAAGGCTGCCTTCTAAACATAGCTGGAAAGACGTGCCTTTTAAACATAGCCGACAAGGCTGACTTCTAAACATAGTTAGAAAGAATGACCTCCAAGCATAGCTTGAAAGACTGACTTTCAAAGATAATTTGAAAGAAATACTTACAAACATTCCTCAGACGACTGACTTATTGTGATTACATTTCTTTGGAATTTATTAATATATTTGTTTGTCAACAGGAAGTAGAATAGGTCGACAGCCAAATGCAGTGAAGCATGCTATTTCAATTGAAGCCAAGAAACAGGCAGCTCTAAAGACAGAAACAGAAAGTAGTACTGGAGGAAGCCCTTCCATCAGTTTTGAGTCTATTGTCCTGGACCCTTGTTTGCCTGGTGAGGTAGATGATAGTCTTCAGTCAGTTGACATGAACCAGAATCCGGTTTCAGTCGATACTCTTGCATCATCTTCCAGAAAAGTTGAAGAGGTTAAGTGTGAGGAGCTAGTTCAGGATTACCAAGATAGAATAGTACGCCACCTTTCTTCTCAACCAGCCCAGCAACATGCAGATATTTTCAGGATTCCTCATCCGACTTTGCCATTTTCTTCAGACCATCGTGGGCTTCATCAGAATCCACACTCAGCCAATCTCAACACTTCTCCAGTGCCACTGAGTATATCCAAAAGTGTCAGTATGGATAACTTTAGGAGACCATTCACGGAGACCCATACTTCATTGGATAATCAGCCTGAGGACTTGAGCATTGACTTAACCATCCCCAGAACAACTGCTACCAGCACGCCCCATTTTACCTCTCACCCCAATCTTCTGCCCGCCAAATGTAATAATTTGCCCTTGCCATCTACAAATCATTACCCAGGCAATTCTACACCTTCGAATAAAAGTTCCCATCATCTTTCAGCAACACTTCATAATCCTCCATCTTCACCATGCTACAGTCCAACTGACTACACCTCCCATCATTCACAGTTTCAGCACAATTATTTCCATGATAATGCTTTAGAATTGGAAGAGCGCCATATACAAGCTCACCAGCAGAGAGGCAAGTATGACAACAGCAGCCCAGTTATGAACATGGATCAGTATAGTCATTATGAGGATCTTGATATTATACAGAATGATCAGCATATTTCACAAGAAGAGACATACTTACATAGGATGAGCTCACAGAATTCTCAGCCACCTGCACACTTCCCTTCATCTAGCCCTGTTTACAACAAGCATCAAGGCATAGCTCATGAACATTTTCAAACATCTCATTACCCTCAGCATGAGGCTGAACTACTTAGTCAACCACAAGCTTTTGTTAACAGACAAAATAACAGAGAGGATGCATTTACACCCCCAGTTACACAGTTGGACAACTCACATTTGGATAGAAATAACATCTACAGATTTTCTTGCAATCTGCAGTCGTTTCCAGAAAAGTCTGGTCAAGTTTATGTATCCCCGCATGAGCACAATTTCAAGCACTCATCTCAACAAAGTCCCCCCGAATGTCTCCCCCATATTTCACACTTTCAACCTCAGAGTTTTCTATTAACAACATCTCCCAGCCCACAGAAGGTAGTAAGGCCTAGTCCGGTATCAACTCCAAATTATGATCTTCTGGAAGCCCCAAGTCCGGCACCAATCCCAGAGATGATAGCAGCTTCTCGAGATGCAAATTACATGAACATGTCCAATGAGGAGCTTCATGCTGTCTTGCTGGATGCAGCGAAAAACTTGTCTCACTTTTCTGTTGTTGTAAGTACCTTTCAGGTATTTATTATCAGAAGTTGGTTTATTTAATTTAGATTATCAGATGTTGGTTTATGCGCAGAGACACCAATTGATCATCATAAAAAAACGGAAAGTAAATGTTGACAACAACAGTCCTGAAATCCCATGCTATGATGACAGAAGACTCGTCTTAACGCTGGCGGGTCTTGCTAGTCACACTCGCCCTGAGCTCTGAGTCCCATGCCTCCTCTTAGCGCAGTATGACACTATCTTCTGGAAAGATGGAAAGGTACCAGTGAATTAATGTTGGGGGTGGGAGGGGGAGGGAGGAGGGCATACTTCCTCCTCCAAAATGGACGTCCTGACACACGCTGACTGTGGGGAAAAGTAAGGAATTTTCACGGTCATCAACAAAATAGAATTAATGTATAGGCGTTGATTAACATTTTTTGAGTGGAAAAGTGATAAAAAAAAGCAGTAGGGCATACACTTGATAACTAGATCAGATGCAGAATGGGGGCATGCACATCATACTTGAATGCACAAAAAATACAGCATGCAGGGCTATGCGTTACCTCCTTGATCTTCCAACCATGTAAATTAGAACGGCGATCTGCTAAGCATCTAACATCCATGAATGAAGAATGTAAAACAAATAATATGAGAATCAACACTGAAAAGACAGAAGTAATGTCAATAGGAAAACAGAAGACAGATCTAAACATAGCAGTAGAGAACAAAGGCATTAAACAGGCATCTGAGTTTAAATATCAGGGAACTACATTTACCGAAGATGGGAAATTGGATAAAAAAATTAACATTAGATGCAGTAAAGCAAACCAAGTATTGGGACAGCTAGCCCCCCTCTTACAGCATAAGACAATCCCAATCAGCACAAAGAGACATCTTATACAAAGCATATTTATTCTAACTCTGTGCTACCAGTGCCAGACATGGTCACTCACAACAAACCATAAAATAAAATTAGTAACCACGGAAATGAGATGTCTGAGAAGGGCTGTAGGAGTGACCATAAGAGATAAGATCAGGAATGAGATCATAAGAGAAAAAGTCGGCACAGAACCAATTCTAAATTACATACAAAGACAGCAAGTGAAATGGTTTGCCCATTCAGAGAGAATGGCCTGTGACACCATACCATACAAAGCATACATGGAAAGAGAAGAAGGTCGTAGAGCAAGAGGTAGACCAAGAACAAGATGGAAGGAATACATCAGAGAAGCTCTACAACAGCACGATGTGCCTATGGTCGAGGCGGCCAGAAGAGCCAGAAACAGAACCTTATATCTCCCTCGACACCCTCAGCGGTAAAAGAGGAAGTGAAGAAGAAGAAGAAGAAGAACTGCTAAGCACATGTATATCTGCATATCAGTGCCAGTACTCACCATCCATTGCACAGTAAGATTCACAGGAAAAAGGGTAGCAGGTTAAATAGAGGGAAATCATGGGTAGATCAGGCGGAGGACATTATTCAACAAGTTTGTTCAACTAAGGACATAGAACCTGGTGAGGAATAGGTACTAGTGCCAGCAGAGTAGTGTACATCATTTTCAGTCTGCATAAATCTTAATAGAAAATACAGACAGCAAGGTCCGTTGTGGTTGAGGCAAAAATTCAAGCCTTAATTCTTGAAAATTCTGCTGATGGAGGTGCAGTTATCAACACTGACAGATCTGTCGTTCGACATGTACAAAGTTCATGGGCTTTCACAGATCCTGTTCAAGGGAAAACGGTAAAAGAAGATAGCAGGGCTTTTGCCTCGACTGCAAGTAGTCTGACTATGGAAGGGATGGCGGTAACAAAAGAAATGATAGGGCTAGAGATACAGCATTTTCCCCATGCATGCTTTTTAAGTGATTATATGAACATGCTTAAGAAGATAGAGACAGAAAGGATTCGAAGAAAATGGTTGGAGTCGCTGAGGAAATCTCGTCTCAGGGGAATTAGTTTCATTTTTGTGCCAGGACACTCTGGGGTAAGAGGGAATGAACGAGCAGATTGGCTTGCTGGCAGGGCCATATTAGGTACAGGAAAATCAATGGACCAGGCTAACATTCTCAGTTCTGTCAAAGATGCAGGACAAGATGATTTAGGAGAAGTCAGTGAGTTGGCAATATTCAAAAGACTACAAGAGCTTCAGGTCACAAGAGGTGTTGCCAAACATGAACACTATACAGGTAGTCAAATAAGAATAGTAAACCAACAAAGAACTGGTATTATCAGTCGCCACACGCTGGGGGATATACTGAAGATGGGATCTGAGCGCGTGTGGAATTGTCAATTGTGCAGTGAGAATAATCTGTCATTTAACTTAGTATACATTTTATAATGAAGTGTATATTAGAAAACAAACAAATGAAGTCATTAACAGAACAGATGCCTAAGAAAAAATACATATCACATATGCACACATGCATGCGAGACGCGCGCACACACACACACACACAAATAAATCCACACACATACAGACATGCACACACACACACACACACACACACACACACAAGGGAGAAATACACAAAGAGAGAGAAGCGGTTATAAGAGCACAGAAGGTTCGGCATCTCCAAATCATGTTTGTGTGACAACTGTGTTCTCTCTTCATCCACAGCATCGTGCCAAGTCAAATTGTTTTGATGCAAGTAGGTTCAAGGATGTGGATTCAACTTGGGAAAAAATGATGGAACATTTCCACTTCCATGCTAAATGTATTGTTCGTTTTGCCAAGCGGGTACCAGGTAAACTTCTCTAACAGTTTGTTTAGTAAAACCACAAATTTCCTTGGTCATGTGATGAGAAGAGGAGCACTGGAAAATATTGTGATGACTGAAAAGATCACTGATAGAAGAGGCAGAGGCAGACAAAGAGAAATGATGGTGGACGGCTTAAGATAGTGGCGTGGAGGAATATCATCAGTGGAGTTGATCCAGAATACCAATGACTGAGAGATCAGTGAAGGTTCATGAACACCTATGGGAGCTGACAAGACACTTGATGATGTTGATAAACACCACAATCAGGCAACAGATACAGAGAAATTAATCCTCTGAACTGTGACTGAGAAGCTTAAATAAGTTGAAAATTTGGGGAAAAACGCACTGAAACAATTAGACGTTTTAGCAGCAAACTTTTTTATAAACAAAAACCACGACGATGATAAAGACTGCTGCTAACACATCCATTTCTTTGCGTGTGTTTTTTTCTCTCTCCTGTTGCTGCCTTCTTAACTCTTTTAGTCCCAGAGGGTTTAGCATCACAGGCCCAAGGGGTAGTCAAAAGAGACTTAAAATCGGCGCATCATGCGTTCATTGGGCTTCTAGGCAGTAACCTATGAACGCATGATGCGTTCCTTGGGACTCAGGGAGTTAAGCTGCTTAGGTCATAGCTCAGTGTGGATTTAATCATTTCATTTTTCACATTCTTTCACTGTTTGAAGAGCGGCTGGCTGAATGGTTAGAATGCTAGGCTGCCATGTGGGAGACCCATAATCAAATCCTCTGTAAGATTAGGGATTTTTTCTGTCAGGGGCCAAAAAAAAAAAAAATGCTCACCTGTACAGAGCTATGTGGCCCTAAATTCTCTGACTCAAAGACCACACCCCACCCCCCACCCACCTACACCGCAAAAGTAGTTTTATAAAGGCAGCATTTGGCAGGTCTTTTTCAATGCAGTCATGTCTGTTTTTAAACAAATACTGAGGATTGTTTCTAACATTCTGTAAAGAATATGTAGATAACTTTTTGTTTTTGTTTTAAGTGAGGAAAAAGAAGGATATAATAGATACAATTTTCACCCTGTACAGTAGAATATATAATTATTTTGTGCAGCTATTAACTTTCTAATAGTTTTCTGTTGTTATTGCTGCATTAATCTGTTAAAATAGAGAGTGAGGACAAATTTGCGTGTGTTACTAACAGCATATTAATATAACATTTCTGGTTGTAGACAAATACTTTGTTATGAACATTCCTAAACATTTGTTTGCTATTTTGGGCTGTTGTACAGTTGATAGGAGCACAGTTGGTCCTGGATTCAGAGAGTAAAAGCTTCAGAAAGAGTTAGACCTGAACATGTTATTCATACTGTTAAGGAATGATACATAACCAAAAAAAAACTTGATACAGACAAAGCTTACATGCCTGTGTTTCTTACTGGCATTAGGTAATACAAGTGGAGACTTCATCAAGCTCTCAAATGGACACCTGAAGGAAAAAGAAAAGAAGGAAGGCCTATAAAGACTCTGCATAGAACCATCATCAGGGAAGGCTTAAACATGGGTTTGACAAACATTCAGGACCTAAAGCAGGTGGCAACGACCTGGCAGACGTGGAGAGCTATGACCTCTGCCCTCTGCGCCACCCTAGGCCCAAGAGGAAAGATTCACTAATAATAGTTGACAGGCATAATTTGGAAAAATTATGGCGTGTAAAACAACATAGTGATGTTTATTTTCTATAATTTTCTATAATGTTTTATATTATAGTGAATTTCCAAGCTTTTAAAAAACATTGTGTGAGAGGAAAGTGCGGGATACTACTTTCTGAATGCTCCTCATACATGATGATGATGATAATTATGAACAACATTTGTTCAGTTTGTGTTTATGTTCCCCAGGGTTTCGACGGCTGAAAATAGATGATCAGGTGGTGCTGCTTCGCATGGCCACATACCCCTTGGTCATTCTAAACCACAGTCGGGCATATGAACTCAGTTCTGGATTTTACAACTACTTTAATTTTTCGCAGAAAGAGATCCAGAGAATAAGTGTAAGCTTTTCTCTATCATCTTTGTTCAAGTGCTGACTGTGTCTGTGTGCATTATTAAATGTAATTTTTTCATAAGTAAAGGTTCAAATTTAAAAAAAAAACTGTTTCATGCATATTGGGCATATAGGGCTAGATCTATATTTTATGGACCGATCAGCATTCGGTAGGTGATGTACACCACACCACCCACCTTTGCTTCCCAGAACTTTACTTGGTACCCATTTAAGGCTGGGTCAACCAGGCAGCCAAGGCAGGACACTGTTATTTATATCAAGAAATAAGTAAGATTTCCAATTGCTGGTGGGAGATTGAAAATTATATTAAGGTATCTGTAAGCCAAAACACCTACAGGAAAGCACTGTCACAACTATGATGCAGAATTTCAAGCCATCGAAATAGCAGCAGAAAAACTGTTAAACATACCTCATATTTCATAACCCATGGTATTTCTGACAATTGCAGGAGCAGTGCTTCAGGCACTCCAATCTGGAAAACTACATGGTATATGAACAGTACTCTCCAAACTAGGCAGTCGGTGTAAGGTAACTATGCAGTGGATACCATCTCACTGTGGAGTTTCCGGAAATGAAAGAGCTGATAAACTAGCTATAGCTAAGGAAGGTGCAAATGAAGAACAACCTGACGTACCAGTCTCTTATCAGCAAAAGAAGAGAATAATCAAAACAGTCAGGAAGCCATTAAAATCGGCACAAGACGATTACCATTTTATGGACAGACCAGAGCAAGTTATTATTCTACACCTTAGAACAGGACACAATCGACTTCATAGTCACATGTACACAAAATTTAAAATCGGCGAATCAGCCATGTGCACATGTGGATTGGCACCTGAGACAACAGATCATGTCCTTCAAGACTGTCCCAAATACAACATATCAAGGCAAAACTTTTGGCCAAGAGAAACATCGGTGCAAGTCAAACTTAACGGCTCGCTGAGTAAATTACAAAAGACAGTGAAGTTCATACTAGAGACAACATTGCAGATATAGATAATTGATTTCAAGAAGAAGTAAGATTTCATCATTGTGTGGATTCCTGGGCTCCAGTTGGATTTTGCCGAGCGCATCCCACAATGCAGAAACTGCAAAACTTTCCTTAGGGATCTTCGTAAAAAGTGCAGACTTGAATTGAACACCGCAGTGAAACAGACCCATGATCCTCAGGATGTGAGGCAGACAGCTTGGCCACCTCACCATTTAGACCTTCTAGACTGTAGCATCTGATTAGTTTGTTCAGTACAGCATACACAGCCAGCTAATATGTAATCCAAGTTATCCAAGGATTATTGAAGGTGGTGGTGGTGGGTTGGTAGGTTGTAATAGCGTCCAGTATTTTTTAACTCTCCCTCCGCAGAAAAATGTGGAGACGCACACAGGTCTAAGAAACGAGAACAAATGAAATGATGAAGACAACCCTCTTCGGACTCTTAGGCCCCATTACGGGGAAAAATAACCATAAACCCACTGCCCCTTTACTCTGTCAGTCGGAAACAATGGCATATTTCACTTCAGAGGTGACGGTGAGGAGCATTGTTTAGATCTTCTCTCTGGGGCATACCGGTGCATTAGAAAATGAACAGCTGGACAGACTGGCTGGCTCTGCACAACTTGGTTGAATATTAATGCATGATAAGGCAGATGTGTTTAGGGCCTTGTGGGAGAATGGGGATAATTCGGAGGAGCAAATGGATCACCACAGTCTGTGAGAGTGATGTAGCACTGTGAGTGGATCTGGCCAATACAAGGCAAGATGGATGTATAATCAGAATACAACAGGTACCATTGATATTAGAACTCTGCACTGGCCGCTGAAGATGGGGACGGAGCACTTATGGAAATGCCCTGAGTGCTGTGATGTTGGTTTTTGAATCAACTCAAATCCCGCACAAGAGTACATGGAGCAGCTGATAATAAAAGTTAGCTGCAGCAAACCATGAGCAGTGACATTTATGTCTTCTATATCAGGGTCTGGGTTTTTTTCTGTCTTTGAGTATGCGATTTGCGCTCCTGACTCTCAGCCATGAGCAGTTGAAGAGGATGGAATGGATACAGAACGAGGCTATGCGCATTATATTTGGATATACAAAATGTACAGCATGCATACCTTCTTGATTTTCCAACCATGGAGGACAGATTTCAAATGTGCCTACCTCAGAGTCAACACAGACACACAACACATGGTGAAATTAAGAAGAAAAGGGGCAGCAGGTTAAAAAAAAAAGAGAAAAATTGTGGATGGGTCAGGCCGAGGACATTATTCTGTAGGTGTGTTCACTTGAGGGGTAGGGTGAGGAATTGGTGCAATGTCCAGCAGAGTGTGGTACGACGTTTTCTTTTTGCATCAGACTGGACAGAAAATGCAGACAGGAAAGTCTGGCCCCTGTTGAGGCAGAAGTGCAGACTTTGATTTTCTAGAATTCTCAACGGGGGGGGGGGGGGGGGGGTTGTGTGTGCTGTCATTTATACAAATGGGTCTGTGGTTCACCATGTGACAAGATCTTGGGCTTCTCCGGCCTATGCTGGAGTTGGAATTGTGACGCAAGATTCTGCTGCTGAGAGGCAGTGATGCAAATCTTGAGGAGAGAGAATTTTATGTGTGTATTTAGCCACTTTTCTTGGATACTAGATTGTATTATTGTCTTAGTCTCCTGGTGCGTAAAGTCACCATTTGATTGTACCATGTCACTGCCGCTTCTGGCCATAGTCCCTCAGAGTTCCTTCACTAAAGATATGAAAACATACATAACATAATGATTGGTACATGTGAAAAGTATCCATCATCATCATCACAGTCTGCATGAAATCAACTCGGTCTCTCGCCAGTTCTCCCGCCTCATGAACTTTCATACTCAAGGAGTCACTTATATACTGCTCCCATCTTCATGTCGGTCGGCCCCTGCCCCTCCTTCCTAGTACCATGCCTTCTGCTATAGTTTTTTCCAATCCGTCGTGGTGCTTAAATGACCAAAAATATTTCAGCTTTCGAGAAAGGATGCTGTTTATTAGCCAATCTTCCTTGTTGTTCAGATCTTTTAAGATGTCAATATTTCTCATCTTCCTTGTCCAAGATATTCTGAGAATCTTTCTATAGCATTTCAGCTCAAAAGCCACTATTCTCTGAAAAGTATCCACTCACGCATAATATGTTGTTTATGACAGAAAGAGTCGAGCTTGTCGTAAAAGGCAACTAATTGTGGTTTTGTTTAAAAAGTTAGTGATATTGAGCCAAGAGGTGCAGATATAGCAGCCTAGCTGTAAACCACAATGTATCAGTCACCCTCTTAACAGTGAACACAGAAAAACAAATATGAAGACGTCCAGTATTCTCAAACTCTTTCTTCACAGAAGGAGGTAAAGACATATAGGTCTAAGAAAAGAGATTTTAATAACAAGACAGAAAGGTTAATTTAATAATAGCCTGATGAGAAGACAGAGAGTATTAACTCTCTGAATCCCTGGGGATTAGTATCAGAAGCCCAAGGGGTAGTCCAGAAAGATATACAACCAACACATCTTGCGTTCATTTGGCTTGTAGGTAGGAACATGAGAACGTATGATGTCTTCCTTGGGACTGAAAGAGTTAAACATTTGTTACTTTTTTTCTGTTTGGCAGGAATTGTTTCCAGAATTTGATGTGATCCACTCTCACTACAAGCACTCAGGGATTATGCTTCAGAGACTCGGTCTCACCGATCTGGAGTATGCTTACATGTCGTGCATGCTTCTGCTCAATGAAGGTATGTTTGTTGTGCTGGCTATTTTCAGCAATTACGATTTGATATTTTCTCCCTGTGTGGGTTCCACAGCCCCATTTTAAGAGATGAAAAAAGAATAGACTTACTGCCCGTTAATAAGCGTGCCATAAAAGGTGACTAGAAATTTGTTGAAATCAGATACTTTGGGGCCAAAAGTTTAGGTCCTTTGCAGAATGTTATTTCTGACATTGGTGGCTGTGAAGCCATCTTGGTCATAAATGCCAGTGTTGTAGGTAGGTAGGTAAGTTGTACCCCACCAATACATCACACAAGCGATAAACACCCGGTGACACAAAGTGCCACCATGCGGATGAGGATCACCCATGGAGAGGTCCTGAAAACCCCGTTCAGCCACTAGGCCATATTTAGGGCCCCTGGCAAATGTCAGTGGGGTTTCCAAATAATAAGTCTTAATATAGTATTGCCAGTGTCACAGTAGAGCAGAATAGAAACAATTTATTTTGGAAAAAAAATTGGTGGTATTAAATTTAAGGTAAAAAATAAAGCTATATTTGATGTGGGTTCTGGGGCCCTATTATATTGAAAACAAGAATAGACCCACTGCCTACCCAAAAGCATGTCATGAGTAAGAGTCTACTAATTGGAAGCTTCCTTCAAAGTCAGAGTGCATCTGCCTGAGAGGCAAGGAACCAGCAGTCTGCATACAAATGAGTCAGATCTGTCAAATGGATGCACACGCAACACTTGGATTCTGGAACAGGACTGCAGTTCAGAAGTGGATGAACAACCAAAAATTTTTCGCCAGAGTTTACAGCTGGTGAACACAAAGAAGAAGAAGAAGTTTATCTGTTTTCATTCATTAGAGTAAATTTCATTGAGAGTATTAGATGGGTCTTGCAAAAGCCTGGTTTATGTTTATCATTATATTTTAAACATCATTTTCGTCATTTACTTTTATAATAAATTTGATATCCTTATTTTGTCTAGGCAGTATGAAGCTCATCTGGCTACCTGTTTAACATTCCATTTGTGAGAGACCAAAAATCTTTGAGGTTTTGATAGCATTCTGTAGCTATATTTTTTTTTAATCATTGCCTTTTATTAACAATAATTCTCATTATTTTTGCTTTATAATATGAATAATTATGTAATATCTATTTTTGTTTTTAATTTGTAAAAATACATTATATTGTTTTTATATTGTTACACATGTAATGTGTTTATTATAACTTTTTCTGTCCATTTTTTCTCTCGCAGAACATCCAGGATTAGAAGATATACAAAGAACTCGAGAGCTAAAAGAGAGGTATATGAATGCCTTTCAGGATTATGAACTTGGTGAGTAGAAAATTAAAGGACCTTTTTCTGTTACTTGAGGTATATTGAATATATGCTGCTAGTGACATATTTTATTTACAAATGTATATGTTTTAGTAACTTTGATTGCTGCAGTAGAACTGCAGTTTGGTCTTTCATTATTTCTACCTCTACTTTAATTGCTGCAGTTGAGTCTCTCATTATCTCTACCTGATTGTCACTTTGATTGCTGCTATATAACTACAATTGAATCTGTCACTATCTCCGTCTGAGTGTCACTTTGATTGCTGCCTTAGAACTGCACTTCAGTCTGTCATGATCTCTTTCTGATTGTCATTTTTATTGCTGCAGTAGAACTACACCTGAGTCTGTCATTATCTCTACTCAATTGATTGCTGCTGTTTAACTGTGCTTGAGTCTGTCATTATTTATACCCGAACTTTGACTGTTGCAGTAGAATTGGAGTGTGTCATTGATTCTACCTGAATGTCACTTTGATTGCTGTGTATAACTCAGCCTTTTTCATCTTTATATGACATCACTGTGATTGCAACAGTACAGCTAAAGGCTTTCATTCTCTCTGTCTGTTTAGCCATGGGGGCAGGACACTTAGTGCACTTGCCAGCAAAGACCACATGCTCAG
Source organism: Candidula unifasciata (assembly GCA_905116865.2). Lineage (NCBI taxonomy): Eukaryota > Metazoa > Mollusca > Gastropoda > Stylommatophora > Geomitridae > Candidula > Candidula unifasciata. The sequence continues at coordinate 162,226 of CAJHNH020008454.1, read as the reverse complement.
TCACCATCACAAGCATAACGACTTTTTCCAACCAGCATGATTCACTGGTTGACCAAGTTTAATAAGTTTAGGTCGTAGTAGACTTTCTAGGAAGATGACAAAGAAGGGAACTGGCCACCACAGCCTGTATGTCATGTTTCAGAATATGTTGTTTCTTTGGGTCCTAAAGAACACATCCAGCATTGATTTACAGCTAATTCAACTGTCCTCTGGTACCAGTAGAGTTAAGGCCTAAGACTTGTTAACAAAAAAATGGCTCGTTTACTCTAATGATTCCAAGCTTAACCGGTGTGGGATTTTTGCTCTAGGCCAATTTAACCAAGTCTGGACTGGAAAGGACGGCTCAGGCTAAACTAGCACCTAAGTATTCCAGTTTGGGTTTTGGGCAAAGCGTTGACAACGCATTGATATTTAAAATAAAAGGACCTTGTTACAGAAACATGATTAAGTAAAAACTTTGCACCAACAGAAAGAAGTGAAACAAACCAGTCACTTTGGCAAGGACAGCTCCCAAAAAAGTGGCAGATGAGAAAATGTAGACGTAGACAGCCGGAGGAAACCTGGAGAAGGATATTATAAAAAGAATTGAGAAAAAAAAAAAAAGCTGACATGTGACCCCCAAGGGTGGCAAAGCAGCAGACTGGTTCGGGGACCTTATGTATCAACAATAACAGATTTTAGAAGTCTTCAAACTCCAGTATTATATGCTGGGACCACTTTTTTGTTTTACACAAGATATTTTAGAATATTGTTTGTTTTGTTTTTATTTTGTATGTGTATGGGTGTTTGTTCGTGCGTGCGTATACTTTAACGTTCTAGCTTTGCTGGTGATCAGCTGTTGTTTCAAGAAATATATTGTTACGCAACTTTCATAGTTTTTAAAAAAAAATAATCAGCATATGTTAACTGTCTAAACATTTTTTTTTTAAATGTACAAATGTTGACCATTCTTTTGATGCAGTAATAATCCTATGATTCTTTTATTCATTTGTAGCTTTGATTGATTATAGCAGTACAGTATTATCTCAGCTGTCTTAATGCTTGCCTACAGAACACTTCTCAAATGGTAGCCTCCGCTTTGGCCAGATGCTTCTGCGTCTGTCAGAATTCCCCAAGATCAGCATGGAGCACAACATTGCAGTGGGGCTGGTGATCACCAAGAACTCACAGCTTCATATACCTCAGCTGTATGCAGAGATGTATGGACAGAACAGTTATGTGCAGGAGGGTGGCGACTCTACCAGAGCTTAGAAAGATAAAGGTACATATTGGCATATTAACAATGAAGAATAGTCCTTTAAGGCATGTTAAATCTGTGAGGGGAAGTCAGAAAAATCTTCTTCTTCACTTAATCTTCTACTGCTTTTGGAATGGCAGGAGATATAAGGTTCTGCTGCTAGTTCTTCTGGCCATCTTGACCATACACACATTGTGCTGTTGTAGAACTTCTCTTGTGTTGTCTTTCCATATTGTGTGTGTGCTCTGTGTCTGTAGCTGTGATTGTATGTGTGTGCATGCATGCATGGGTCAGTGTGTGTGTGTGGAATGTATGTGTGCATGTCTGTCTGTGTGTCTGTGTGTCTGTGTGTCTGTCTGTCTGTCTGTCTGTCTGTCTGTCTGTCTGTCTGTCTGTCTGTCTGTCTGTCTGTCTGTCTGTCTGTCTGTCTGTCTGTCTGTCTGTCTGTCTGTCTGTCTCTCTCTCTCTCTCTCTCTCTCTCTCTCTCTCTCTCTCTCTGTGTGCGTGTGTGTGTTTATATGTTGTGTATGATTGTGTATACATGATGTGTCTATGCATTTTTTTAAATAATTTATACCTTTTTAAAATTATAAACATAACATGCATTATTGATAACATGCAATTTTACTCTGAAAGATGAGTGCTTAGAAGGGCCGAATGTCAGATGGGTCTGCGTGCCCAATTTGTAACCCTTTGAAAATAAAGTTTGTTCGTTGGTTTGTTTGTTCCTCTTTTGGTATATGCCTTGTATTGTATGGTGTTAAAAGGCATTCTGTCTAAGTGGGCAAGCCATTTGATTTGCTGTTTTTGTATCTAATGTAGAATTGGTTCTGTGCCAACGTTTTCTCATTTGACCTCATTTCTGATGTCATCTCTTCTCATCACTCCTGCAAGCTTTCTCAGACATCTCATTTCCATAGTCAGAAAAATACAAACTGATATGATGGAAGCTTAACTATTTATCTCTCTCTCTCTTTCTCTCTCTCTTTCACTCTATCTAACCCACACACCCACCCACACACTCCCTCTCCTCTTTCTCTCTTTCTCCCTCTCTCACACACAGACCCACCCACACACTCCCTCCCTCCCCTCTCTCTCTCTCACACACACACCCACCCACCCTCTCTAACACACACACACCAACCCACTCCCTCCCCCTCTCTCTCTCTCTCTCTCTCTGTCTATACCTGCAGTTATCTCAGTAAACTGTTGGGGGGGGGGGGGGAATATAAGGATCATCTGTGTGCTCTGTCTAATGCATTGTGTAGGGTGGTCTTCAGTTCCTTATGTTTGTTTCTAATGCTATCATTCCATATTCTGCATGGTTTTTAACTTGCTGCTTGTTCATTTATCTCTTCCCTGTTGTTCTCTGTGGCAATTGATATCAGGGCATTCTCTTCCAATGGCCAGACCATCTCATCTGATGCTCATCAATTAATTGTTTGATTAGATTGTTGTGTTATTGGATTTGTCATCTTTTAATTTGTTCTTGTAACTCTTTTGGTGTCATATATTATGTTAACTCATTTTAATCTAAGAATTTATTATGTTATAAAATTAGTTTAAATTATAGCTGTATGTTACAGAATTAGTTTATAAATTAAAATAATATATTATAAAATAAGTTGATCTTCTTCTTCTTCTTCTTTTGTCGTCTCAATGTTACCAGTTTTTAGCCCAGGTTTTTTATAATAATTGTTCATTTGGAGAATGATGTTAACTAACAAGACTTTTTTTTCACTTCTCTCTGTTTTCTTTATTTATCTTATGAAGGAACTTGAACGGACCATCTCTGCAAGCACCCATTCAGGAAACCTACAGGGAAGCTGAAGCGTCCTATTCATTATTATTAAACTTGATCGTATGTCTAGCCCTCCCAAATGCAGCACCTTGCTTGCCACTCGTAAGAGATTAGAAAATAGTTTTTTTTTTTTAAACTCCTTGTAATTACAGGTGCTGTTTAACCTTATTACCCTAAGAATCTGCAAAAGCGACACTTTCAGTTAGGGTCAAATTTCCTGTAAATGTCCTTTTCCAGCTTGTTTGTGGTGATTTGTTTACAGAGTTTATATGTGGTTAATGCTGTTGGCTGTGTTATAGTAGCATTTTGTGGGGGGGGGGTCCTTCAGCAGGCTAAATGGTTAATTGAAACCAAGTTGACCTGGAATTTTCCTGTGACCCTCAAGGATATAGGTCACTGGGCAGTGGCCTAAGTCACCCGATACATATATTTTTTTAGGCCATGGGAAATCTGTCCTATTTAATACTGTCTCTGTTCATGTTTATTGATTACGCCTGTTATATAAAGTTATTTATTTAGAAAATATTAAAAATAAATATAAAATAGTTTTCTTATTGACCTGAAAAAATGTTTGTATTTAACTCTTTGAGTCCCAAGGAACGCATCGTACGTTCATAGGTTCCTACCTAGAAGCGCAATGAATGCATGATGCACCGATTTTATGACTCTCTTTAATACCCCCTTGGGCCTGTAATGCAAAACACCCTGGAGCTCAAAGAGTTGAAGATTTTCTCTAAAGAATTCCCATGGGGCGGTGACCCATTTTTTTTAGGGCTACTGGGGCGAAAGGGTTAAGACATAGCAATTAGCTGTCAACATATTAGTTCTTCCCTTCATTGAGGAAATACTTTTATTGCATCTAGATGTCTCACTAATCAACATGTGGCTCCAGGGATCAATTCCCATAAATTTTGTGCCAAGAGGGCATAAACTACAATGTTTTCACTTTGTGCTTAATTTACAAAGAAGCAACTTTGTAATCGGGTACAAGCATGTACTATATTTTTTATGTTAAAGTATCTAGCTAGATTAATTTAGTGTTTTCATACCATATTTAATAAGATACCATTTGTGTGATTGATTAACATATAACGATTAGATAATTACATGAGGTGTATTTTTAGAATAGGATTGGTTTTCCTCTTTGAACACTACAGTTCTGGGTTCAACAAACCTCATGAAATGAGTACTTTATCTAGAAAAGATATGATTAGTTACCTAGGAAGGGAAATGGTTTCCTAACCCCATTCCTGATTTGATATGATTAAAAAACACATCAGTGTGCATTATTAATTTTTTATGTACCAAGCAGCTTATCATACATATGGTTACTCCAATTATTATGCCAGCCCATAAATTCTAGTTACTGTAACTCATTTTTATGTAATCTTACATTATAACTATTAAGACCGACCACACCTTTATTGTTTTAACATTTTGTTTGGATAGACTTATGACCAGAATGACCTATGGCTGGCTGACTACTAATGCTCTGAAAAGGTTATTTGTTTCCAGCAAGGTTGTGCTGATGCAGATTCCACATTTCTGGACAGAGGGTTCAAATGTTCCATTGCCTCTTAATAGGTTAAGTGCTTAGTGTGACACTGTGAGCTGGGAATTTTATATGGAATGTTACTTCACCAGCGTTTTTTTTACACTAAAGTTAGGATTACTTTAAGAGAAGCATGTACTTTTGTGGGTGCAATGCCAGCTTTTATGATTAGCTGTTTTGCGTCAACACTGGACTGCAGTTATGATGTGGGGCCGTTAGTATTGGCACATTTGGCAGCTGCCTGATGCATTTTTACTTTGCGTATGCAAGCTTCAAGATTTTGCTGGGACTGACAAGCTTTTCATTAGTTTGGCCATTGGGACAGTGAAGGAAATTTGTAATGATTTCCACTAGCACAGGAATGGAGTTATTAGGGGCAACCCATCTGCATTGAGTTTAGAACCTGGACTGATGACTTTGGGGAAGTAGCTTAGTTGTTGTGACATCCTTCGCTGGCTTGTTTAGACCTGGACCATTGCACTGCCTGGACAGTGATTACTTGGATTATGATTAATGTTATTACAGATTAAGAAAGCAGTGGTATTCTTAAACCTGATTATGTTGAGAGAACAAACCAACAGTAAACATCCACAAGACCCCATCAGCAGGCTTAACAGAAAGCAACACACAACAATTTTCTGTCTACGAACAAGACACTGCAGGCTCAACTGCTACATGCATAGGATAAAGACTGTACAGTCCCCACAGCGTGCCTGTCAGACAGGACTACAGAAACCTGAACACATTCTGCAGACCTTCCCACTATGTCTACAACTTTGAAAAGATACCTGGCCTCAAAAGCAAAGTGTGCAGAGCAAGCTGTGGGGAATCATGAAGGACCTGCAGCTGACATGCGAGTTCATAGAGGCAACCCAACTGATGGCCTGACCTGAGCATATGAAACTGAAGCAAAGAAGAAGAACTAATTTTTAACTATTAGAATTGACACCTAACTTGGACAAAGGCAGAAGACCCATCTGCATACTGCACAAGTTAAAAATTTGTTGGCAGTGACCAAACAATATAATGTGCATAAATGAAAATGTTTTACAGAATTTGATTAGTTATCTAGTGCTGAGATAGCTTATATATGTGCCTTCCTCTTGTATCTGTGAAGTTTGTGACCTTAGCCAAAATTAAAGCTGCGTGTTAATCCTGAGTTGTGAATATCAGCCTGTGATACTGTTATTGTTTCTGTGACATTTTCTGAGCAATATGAATTACCCCCAAAACCCAGCTTTAAACATTACATGATGACCACTTTGATAAGCAGCCTTTTTTTCCCCCAACTTAGCCTGAAAAGCCATCCTGGTAGATGCTAGTGTGGTTACAAATGCCAAAATTAAGTTTTCGTTTTTATTTCTTGTCAGCTGGGCTGTGTGTTTACACTGATATTCATTACAGCAGTGTGAAAAGTTTAAAAATAAGCACATCTGTATGTATAATTACCTATCAGCCCAACAGTATGGATACAATAACAATCGGCCAAGCTTTGTGAGTATAGGAATAACCAGCTCAGCTGTGTGGAAATAATAATAATCAACCCAACTGTTGATGTATTAATATTCGTTCAGGCTTTGTGGATGTATTAATAATGAGTTAGGTTCTGTTGATATATCAGTAATCTGCAAAACAATGTATATAATAATATTCAGACCAGCTGTCTGAATATTTGGAAGGTCAGCATAGCAGCATGGATAAATTAGGTCCAGGAGTGTTGATAAATTGGATGTATTTATAGTCAGCCTTGCAGTATGGATATATTTATAGTCGGTGTTGCTGTATGGATATATTTATAGCCAGCCTTGCTGTATGGATATATTTATACTCAGCCTTGCTGTATGGATATATTTATAGTCAGCCTTGCTGTATGAATATATTTATAGTCAACCTGGCTGTATGGATATATTTATAGTCAGTGTTGCTGTATGGATATATTCATAGCCAGCCTTGCTGTATGGATATATTTATACTCAGCCTTGCTGTATGGATATATTTATAGTTAGACTTGCTGTATGGATATATTTATAGTCAGCCTTGCTGTATGGATATATTTATAGTCAGTCTTGTGTTATGGATATATTTATAGTCAGCCTTGCTATATGAATATATATATAGTCAGCCTGGCTGTATGGATATATTTATAGTCAGCCTAGCAGTGTGGCAAAATTAATGCTCAGTTTAGCTGTCTGGGTACATACATTGTGAGATCCTTCATCTGAGTATGTTAACTGACAGGCCAGCTGTTCAGAGATATTATTGTTCTACTAAACTGTCCAGATGCATACGTTTTCAGTTCACTTAAGCTGATGCCTTAATCATTATGTACAGCTGTTTGCAAATATTAATTCTCAGTGTAACTGTCTGAATATATTAATTGTCAGTGTAACTGTCTGAATATATTATTTGACAGTGTAACTGTGTGAATACAAGGTCCAGCAATTAAGTAATAAGACTGATTTTATTATGGCCAAGACAAAAATGCCATCTGTGAAGCAAAGCATGGAGTCTAAAGAGGCAACATTCATCTGTGATCTGACAACTTTTCATTGCCACTTGATAAGCAGACAACAAACAAGCCGCCATTTTGTTGACCTAGTCAGAGGCGCATTGTTATGTAATTGGCACGGAGCAAAAAAGCTAACATTAAATTCTTTTTAAAACTCAGAAAAAGTGCCATTGAGACAGTTGAATTGATGCAGCAAGTTTATGGGGGTAATTGTTTATCTCATGCACACATTTTCAGGTGGTATTCATGATTCAAAAGTGGTGTGGAAATGATTACTAATGCCCCTAGACCTAGACGCCAAATTTATGTTCGTAATGGTGAACTAATTGCAAAAGTCAGAGAACAGATACAAGAAGATCATTGCTTTACTGCGAGGATGATGGCAGATGAATCTAGTGTTGATAGAGAGACCACTCATAACATTTTAGTGCAAGATTTTGGCAAGAAAAAAGTTGCTTGCCAGTTTGTACCACATTCGTAGGTTGAGTACTGAAGAGACTTAATCAAAACAAGAATTGTTGGCCCAAAAACGATATTGATGACATCCAAAGGGCTGTAACATTGACTTTGAGGGCTACAACAATAGAAAAACTACAGAGTTTGTTTCAGTGTTTGTTAGATTGTGCCACTTGCTGTATCAATGCACAAGGGGCTTACTTTGAATCAGATACAGGGCGTATCTTCAACTGTTGATTATTTTAGTTCTTATGGAATCAGTCTCATTACCTAATTGGTGGACCATGTATATTAATTGTCTGTGTAACTGTCTGAATATATTAATTGTCAGTGTAACTGACTGAATATATTATTTGTCAGTTTAACTGGCTGAATATTTTAAATGTCAGTGTGACTGACTGAATATGTTGTTAATTGTCAGTGTAACTGTCTGAATATATTAATTGTCAGTGTAACTGTCTGAATATATTATTTGTCAGTGTAACTGTCTGAATATATTAATTGTCAGTGTAACTGACTGAATATATTAATTGTCAGTGTAACTGTCTGAATATATTAATTGTCAGTGTAACTGACTGAATATATTAATTGTCAGTGTAACTGACTGAATATATTATTTGTCAGTGTAACTGTCTGAATATATTAATTGTCATTGTAATTGTCTGAATATACTTGTTGTCAGTGTAACTTATTCAAATATATTTATGGTCAGTCTAACTGTTCAGATATATTAATCGTCAAAGCATCATGAAAAGAATGCATCCACTGTCAGTCCAATCTGTAATATTATGTTATCATCCTTAGTGAACATTAAAATAACATTATAATATTTGTTTTGTTGAAATTGCCAGTCAAGTAATTAACAATAACAAAGATGCATAACTGTAATTTAAAAAAATACTTTTCCCGGTGATGATAATTGTTTTATTTTACAAATTTGAAAACAGGTTTTTAAAAAAAAGAAACATTACAATGACTTTTGTTTTGGGTAGTCTTTTACCTTTCCAATACTTTAATTATACATAAAATGTATACATTTATATATATTTCTCAAGTGCTTTCACTGTGCTGTATTATGGAAACACAAAACTGAAGGTGATTTAACTTTGATTTCCTTATGTCTGATTCAGATGCTATGTTTGTTGCTGTGTTTTTATGTTTGTAAATGACAAAGAGACTTTACTTCAAATGTATTTGTATTCATGCATGCTGTATGTTTGGAACTGTTGTCATTGTGTGTTTATAAGTGAAGAACTTATTGTATGCTTCTGTGCTCCTGGATGTGTGCAACGCTGAAGTCCCAGAACAAGACTAAAATCCAGGAGTGGATGCACAGCCAGCACTTTCTGCCAGAGTTTACAGCCGGTGAGCGATAAGAAAACGAAAAGTACATTTCTAAATGTCAGATTTCACACATTTCCTGTTAATACCCCACTCCCATCTTGATTAGATCTCGTTTAAATCTTGTGGATAAATTAGGTTTTGTTTAAATATATAAATTTTTTAATTGAATTGGCTGTGATATGAAATCCAGTTATTATGACCTAATTGGTCAGCATTTTCCTGTTTATAAGAGTGTCTGGATAAGTTAAGTCGTCCGCTTAGGGATTTTAATTTAGATGTTCATTGCGGATAAGAACCCATAACCTTTAGGCCAGCAGATGAGCTACTTGCCACTGCGCTACTACAATTCCCTGATGGAACCGTTTTAACATAATAAATGTATGACAATGTAGTTCTTACGTAACTTAAAAACAGATTGTTAAAAACATACACACACAAGCTTGCAGTATGACCTTTCCTCTCTTTGTAGAGTGTTGGCCAGGTCCTCGGGTCACTCCCAGCTGCCGAATTCTCTCTATGCCAGGCTTTGTTGCCACTGAACACAAAGTTAATCAAATAACCTGCCTGGGGGTAAGGAGGAGGGGGGTCAGGAAGAATCTTTGTGAATCGTTTGCTGCCTCTCCCTGCACTCCCAGCCTAGTGCCATATTATTTGAAGCCCAGTGAAAAAAAAAAAGTCGATCCTCCCATTTTAAATGCCTCTAATGTGCCCTGAAAATGTGATACTAAATTCACCTTGTGTACAGTCATGTTTAATGTGTTGTTCATCTGTAAAAAAAATATAACATAACCCTGCATGTGCCATGATGTTTTTATTCTTTGATATTTATATATGATGGGCACTGTGCCAACGTCACCTAATTGCGGTTTTGGCAGTTTTCACGGAGCTGTATTTGCTGGGTGGTTATTTATCATTTTACAGTACGCTGTAGACCTGTGGTCTGTAACTGGGGGGGGGGGGGGGGGGGGGGGGGGGGGGGGGGGGGGGGGGGGGAGGGGGGGGGGGGGGGTTTCCTGGAATTGTCAAAACTGTTTAGGTGAACTTGTAATATTTGGTAATACTGTCATTTTGTTTTAGTGTGATTATAAAAAAACATTGTTAAAAGTATTTTTTAAACAAAATGACAAGGACATTTTTGGGTTCATGAAGAGTTTGTACATCTACAGTTAAGTCTGTTTAATATGATAGCATACACATGTTATTATAGATCAAGAACGCATTCTGACTGAAACGTATGTCCATACTTTCAGTTTTCTTTGTTGAGGAATCTGTTGTCCTCTTCTTTGTAATTACATTTTCGTTACATTGGGGACTTTGTAATTACATTTTCGTTACATTGGGGACTTTGTAGTTACATTTTCGTTACATTGGGGACAGTGTTCTTACCATATACTCAAGAGTGTGTGGGCGTCTTGCCACATATTCCTGGTGGTGTGAGGGTCCTCTGCCATATGCTAAAGGGAGGGGTGACCTGAAAAAGTTTAGAGACCGACATGTTAATTCCTACTCCAAATAAGTCTGAAATGAAGTATTACATTTTAGCAGCTACACGGTTCTCATTTGCCGCTCCGCTCATGTGGGTTCTGGGGTCCCATTGTAAGAAAATCAAGAATAGGCTCTCTGCTCTCGTAGGAGTCGACTAAATGGGGGCTTTCTTCAGTCAGAGTTCATCTGCCTGAGAGGCAAGGAACTAACAGTCTGCATACAAATAAGTCAGGTCTGTGGAATGGAAGCACACAAAACACACACATTCTGGAAAATGACTAAAGTCCAGAGATGGATGAACAACCAGGACTTTATGCCAGAGTTTACAGCTGGTAAATATGAAGAAGAAGAAGAAGATTTGCCACTCAGGGTTCAGATATGATTTTTTCGAAACAAGGATTTAGCAGTTATGTGATTTTGGCATAGTGTCAATGAATGTAGGTCACATCTTGCTGTTTTAAAAATCATCTTTTTATACTCCTTCCGCATCTTTTTTGTTGTACTGTGTATAATTGTATGATGTAAGTTGTATGCTGTGCCGGCTTCATGCTGTTTTGCTGCATGAGTTTTATTTATCTAACATTGATATGGTGTCCTATTTTGTTTATACATTAGACCTGCATCTTGATGCCCAACTGTTATATTTATTTGTTACACAGACTGTCCTACTCTGATATATTTATTTGTTACACAGACTGTCCTACTCTGATATATTTATTTGTTACATCTAAATCTTGTCTTCTTCTTGTTCACATTCACCGGCTGTAAACTCCTGTGGAAAGTTCTGATAATTCACTTGTAGACTTTCATTTTGTTTTAGTGCCCGAGTTTTGCATGCATATCCATTTTATAGATCTGGCTTATTTGTATGTAGACTCTTGGTTCCTCATCTGTCAGGCAGATGCACTTCAACTCAAAAGAGACATTCCTAATTGGTCAACCTTTACGACAAGCTTGTTAGGGGGCAATGGGTCTTTTCTTTTTTGCCCCCCAATAGTGCCCCAGAACCCACACGCAGAAGCTGTCTTACTCTCTATTGTTTTTGGTTCACCTGCATCATTACATCTAGATCCTGCTGCTACAGGAAAACCTTGTTAAAGTGGTTTCTGTGGTGCTAAACAGGAATGATGAGTAACACTTCCCTGTTGGAACCACACTTGTGTTCATGTTAACCGTGTGTTCTTCTTTAGTGAATTTGTTGAAACTAGGTTTTACTGTATTATTTTTTTTAACGCTTACATCATGCTGTTTTGTTCTGTTGTAATTAAAATGTGTACATCGTTCTGTCTTACTATGTTATGTTTATGTATGACATCTACACTGTGCTATGTAATATTGGGTCCATTTTACGTTTCCTTCCCCAGGAAGAGAGGGCCATTCATAAATCGCTGTGTTACAGGTCTTGTTCTATATTGCCAGGGTGTCGCGTTTAGTGGACGCCTACCAGCATGTAGGATTTTACTAGTTGTCACCAGCTGGTAATATCACATGCTGTATATTCCAAGATGTGAGCGCTTTTAACGGTCGCAAAACATGCCGATCTGGCCTTAACCTTAATCCCCCCCACCTCCCACGCCCTACAAGAGAGTGCAGCCAACATCCCACAAGAGAGGGAAGCCTACATCCCACAAATGCGTGTAGACTAGGTAACACGACTGTATGCAGCGTATATTATAGACCCACTACAAGTTAGCCCCACTGCTTAGGCACCCATGTCTCCCTCCCAGCATAACAAAAAAAAACCCCAGTAAATGATTAATACCATCTTAATCCCTACTCTGTGTTATCAGTGCCAAACATGGACAGTGAATAGGGTACTAAAACAGAAAATAACTACATGTGAAATGCGCTGTCTCCTCAAGGTCACTGACAACACTGTATGAGACAGGGTTATGAATACCAGCATTAGAGAGAAAGTCGGAATAAGACCATGTCTGGATTATATTGAAAGACAAAGAATGAAATGTTTCAGCCATTTAGTGAGAATGCAGCCAGACCAGACTGCATATGAGACTTTTTACAGTACAACATCTGGGAGGAAGGCGAGAGGAAGACCAAGAAAGGGATGGATAAATGGTGTATATGAAACATGCAAAAAGTTGAAAAAATTCATCACACGAGCCACCCAAGAAGCACAAAACAAATACAGAAAACCAGGACACTGGGTTACAACCTGGTAACAGTGAGACGACAGAAAGAAGAAGATATATATTTAATTATTACACAAAATCACAGTGGTACCACTCGTTAACATCCTTTGCAGAATGTCACTCTTATCACAGAATGCCTGCAGAAAACCCACCAGCTCTTATGCCTCATGCACTGTCAAGCCAAAGATGTCTCTTATGTCCTGTGCCCCTCTTCGTGCTGGTCAACCCATGCCTCTCTTACCCCTTACTATGCCCTCCATTACTTATCTTTTCCATTCATTGTGTCATTTGATATTGCCAAAGTATTTCAGTTTCTTTGACTAGATGCTGGTTAAGGAGCTAATTTTTCTTGATTTCTTTAAGGATGTCATTTCTTTTCTTCTTGAACGTACTCTGTTTTATAAATTACACTCCCCATGTATGTTCTGGGGTGCCATTGTGGGGGGGGGGGGGGGGGGGGGTTTAAACTCCCACTGACCTCAACAAGCTCACTATACAAGGTGAGTAATTGGGATATTCCTTTGATGTTGAAATGCATCTGCCTAAGAGGCAAGGCACCAACAGTCTGCACACACAAAAACCTGAAACCCATGTGTACACAGAACTCAAATTCTGGAACAGGTCTATAAGTGGATGAACAACCAGAATGTCCACTAGAGTTTATACAACCGATGAATGATAAAGAAGTAGTAGAAGGAGAATATATTACACTTACATCTTGATGTACTTTATTTATAAATTTCACGCCTACATAATACTGTTCTGCTATGTTATATTTATTTTATTCCCTGTAAGGGTTAAAGACTGTACAGTCCCCACAGTGTACCTGTCAGACAGCACCACAAACACCTAAGCACATTCTGCAGACCTGCCCACTCTACCTACAGCTTCGAAAAGACACGTAGCCTCAAAAGCAAAGTGGGCAGAGCAAGCTGTAGGGAACCATGAAGGACCTGCTGCTGACATGTGAATGTGAGTTCATAGAGGCAACCCACCTGATGGTCTGATCTGAGCATACAAACCCAAACGCAGAAACGAAGAAGAAGAAGTATGGGTTCCCTAGGACATCATTTTAAGGGAAACAATAATAGACCCACAGCTCCTCTAACAAGCGTGTCATAGGCAGTGACAGAAGAGATGTTTTCTACAAAGTGAGAGTGCATCTGCCTGGGAAGTGAGGAACTAACAGTCTGCATACAAATCAGTCAAACCTGTAAATTGATGTGCACACAATACTCACGCTCTGGAACGAGACCAAAAGTCCAGACATGGATGAACAACCAGAACTTTCTGACAGAGTTTACAGCCTATTCTGTTTAAAGTAGTCAGGTCGGTTTGTCTTACACATGGTTGTGGGCTGTTGTTCAATTGATGGGTGCAGTTGTTATGGATTTCCCCAGAGATTGTCACTGGACTACATGGTTCATTATTTGTGGTACACTTTCAGCAGGTGGCGGCATATCATTCTGCAAAGAGAGAAAGAGTGAGATAGAGTCATATGAGTTCAAACCCGATGCGGTGAAGTTGATAGACTTTTACATTTTAAACCTCATACTATGCTGTTTTTGATTAATAAAAATATCATGCTGTCCTAATCTGTATATATACTATGTTCACATTATGTAATTCTATACTGAAGGTTTGTATGCTTTGTTCTCATCATTCTACTATGTTCACATTATGTAGTTCTACACTGAAATTTGTATATGCTTTGTAATCATCATTCTGTTACTTGAAGCTATCTATAATTATAAACGGTGACTGTACAGATTTATTTGAATGCTACATCAAGATTATGTATATATTAGTGTTTTTGAAATCATGTGTATGTTCCTTTGAAGTCATTGATATGTTATATTAACATTACTCACATCTTTATTTTAAAATTTTAAATACGTAGGTATAGTGATTGTATCATACATGTAAAACATTTCCGGTGATATGTTTGATAACTTCACATTTATATTATTGCTGGGATGAATTCATTTCTTTTTGGCTTTAGATGCTGTTTGAGACATATAATTGTTTTATGTCCTTTGGACAAGAGAAATGGTTTTATTGTGTTAAAAGTTTCATATATCATATGTATATCAAATTTATAATATGTTTGCTAACTTTAAATTCATTATTGCTGGGATGAATTCATTTTTTCCCTATTTGTTTTGTTTGATGAGACGTATTTCTTTTGTATCCTAAGGACACGAAATATGAGTTTATTCGGTTAATGTTTTTGTAAAATGTGTTGTCAAAACATTCATGTACAGTAGATAAATTCAATTTAAAAAAACCCCAAAAAAGCATTGCTATCAGTGCCAAAGTGATATATGGTTATTACTACTGAGAAAATGTGGTACTGGCCCTTTGGAACAGGTAAACCGCTTAGGAGATGGTCTTGAAAGAATGATGAGTATGAGAGTGACCAGAGACTCTAGTAGACGCTTAAGGCTCAGAGGAAAGGCAATAGAAACTCATGATCAGCCCATAACTGGCAGTGTTAATATTGGATCCTTGTGCTGGCTGCTGAAGGTTGGGGCAAAAGGGGTTGGTGGAAATACTTAAGGGCCATAATGTCAGTTTTTAAATCTTAAATCTCATTTCTACCTCTGTCCCCCCTGTGTGGGTTCTAGGGCCCCATTATGGGGAACAAACAAAATAGACCAACTACCCCTTAACACACATGTCATAAGAGTAAACTAATTAGGCATGTTTCCTTTGAAGTCGGAGTGCAACTGCCTGAGAGGCGAGGGACCAACAGTTTGCATAAATGAAAAGTCAGGTTCTGGAACAAGCCTAAAGTCCAGAAGTGGATCAATAACCAGAACTTTTCACTGGAATATACAGCCGGGAAACACAAAGAAAAAGAATACTGCTAGAATACTTTTTTGACTAAACTTCGGTATAGTTAAAAGTACCAGTTGAATAGTATGGTTAATTGTAAAAATTGTCACGAAAGACAAATTTTTACAGTAGTTTGTTGTGTATATAGCAAATAATAAGTTTGTAGTACATTGCTTGGTACATAACATGTTAATAATGAAACTAACCTGATGTATTAAAAGCACATATAATTCACTTGTAGTATTTTTGTTAAAAAGTCTATGTATAAAACCCATGTACAGTATGTTTAGGTATTTGTTCTGTTGATTTATTGTTCACTGGTGATAGAATATAATCTCAAGCTTTTATTAAATTAGAGGATGCTACATTCACATATAAACATGCCGGTATTGTTAAGAGCGCCTTAAATCTCACTTCCTGTAGTGTAGAATCTGTGTTATCTTTGTTTTCATTTGTACTTCCTACGAAATAACCACATAAAGTTTGAAAGTCTAATACATTTTCACTCTTGATATTACCCACTTCCTCCAGTGCACATGTTAATGAAATTGAGCAGTGTTAACAAAATTATCAATGTTTTTTATTGTTTGGTATTGAATGTAAAGAAAAAGTTATTGATTACACTGCTGCTATTTGAGCATGACACTTACTATATTTTTCCAAGATGGTACGTTTTGCAAACTTTACTGAAGTTTAAAATTGGGGGTCATCTCATACGTAGAATGTGATTAAAATATTTATTTCCTAATATTGGGCTTTAAAAAAAAGGGGTCGATATACACAGACAGATACGGAACATCCATAACCTTAGAACATAATCATATGTGTTGACTAATTCAGTACCAAGCTTTCATCATGTGTTTGTTGGGTTCTACTTACATAATACATTTTTCTGAACTCCTCATGTCACATCCAGTTGTTTAACTAACACACACTGCTCCAGATATCACTTAACTCTTTTGAGTCCCAAGGAACGCATCATACGTTCATAGGTTACTGCCTAGATGCCCAATGAAAGCATAATGCGCCGATTTTACGTCTCTCTTGACTACCCATTGGGCCTGTGATGCTAAACCTTCTGGGACTCAAAGAGTTAACTCCTATCTCAAAGTACTGTTATTTTAATTAATTCAAACCAAAACTGTCGGTGTCTGTCGCTTAGGCATTGTAAACGTACTTCTTAATACTAGGGTGCTAGGTTTGATCCCAGCTGCAGGCCCCGCGCCCTGCGTTGGCTTCAACAGTGGTATCGAGAAGCCAACCGTCCAGAAAGCAGTGGCAAACTATTGGACATAAATTTGCTCAGAAAAACCACGAGAGCCAAAAAATGCTGGGGTTGGTTCTGCAACTCTCTGTAAAGGATACGCAACTAACTTTAATGTACCAAAACCTATTAGGACCACACTTGATTTTTAACCAGGATCATGTCACAACACGGCCTGTTTACACCTCTATCTATTTACACATCTATTTACACCTCTATCTGCACCTCTATCTATTTTCACCTCTATCTATTTTCACCTCTATCTATTTGCACCTCTATCCATTTACACATCTATTTACACCTCTTCAGGGTCAGCCTAGAAACTGGTTACTAGCCAGAGGCCTGGCCAGTGAAGAAAGGATCAGTATTTCCTTCAAAGTTAAGAGTGCACCTGCCTGATAAAGCTAGGAATCAACAGCCTGCATACAGAAAGCCAGATCTGTAAAACAGATGTGCATGCAAAACTGAAATTCTGAAAAAAGTCTAAAGTTCTGAAGTGGACAACAAACAGAACTTTCTGCTGGAGTTTACAGCTGGTGAACACTAAGGAGAAGAAGAAGAAGATCCAAGTATTTATTACCTAAATTGACTGAAATACTCTATTTCCCCAGTATAAGACGATCTTACATATAAAACACACTTTGATTTTGGGATTGGAAAATTCCCCCCCCCCCCCCCCCCCCCCCCCCCTTCCCCTTTCCAAGATTACATCAAGTTATTGAACTCACAATTTATTAATCAAAGAATCCATAAAACGCATCACAGTCAAAAGTAGTCTCATCTAAATGATAGTTCATTAACTTGTCCTCGTCTGTGTCTGATAATGAATGTCTTTATGTTTTGGCTTATCCTCTGTTCCAAATCAAGCCGTTCTGCCGACTTGCCTCTCATATAGAAAAACTGTTCATATATTATCTTATTCTGAGTTCCAAATCAAGCCATTTTGCCGACTTGCCTCTCATGGCGAATAACTGACTTCATATATTGCCTTATCCTCAGTTCTGAATCAAGCCGTTTTGCTAACTTATCACTCATGGCTCTTTCATCTGTGGCATCTCTGTAGCCAGTCTCGGATTGTTTTCTCAGTTTGAGGAGAAAAAAATTTATGTTAAGCCGCATGATTTTCATTCACTTTTGCAAACCAGATCACTTTCAACTTGAATTCAGCACTGTACAGAAATATTTTCTGAGACATTTATGGACAGAATGAAAAGGCAAAATGAGTGAATATGTAGACTTGCGCAAAAACTATTACAATGGGAAATAACTTTTAAATTTAGAATTTTGTTTTCCATTTTGTATTCCCCCGATTGGAATTCCCTAATAAGGCCCTGTACGGGATATTTTCCCCACAAATCATTTATTAAAAAAATCTACCATTGTGTAAGATGCACACTGTTATTAGACCTTATATTTTGGGAAAATAAATGCATTTAATACTTTGGGAAATAGCAGCGTCTGTGGCTTAGGCATTGCCAGTCCGAGTCGTAATTCCAACATACCGCAATCGAAATCTACTCCTGGCTGTATGGATTTTTATCTTTCTATGGTACGGCGCAGTTCGACCCAGCCTAAAATGGGTACCAGGATGTATGTCCTGGGCAAGTAAAGAGGACCAGGGTATTGCTTACCACATTACCCACCTAGTGCCCATTAGTCTGTAAAATATAGATGCTCTTCCCATATGCCAGATGCATCTAAAGGCATGAAAAGGGATCTTTACTTTGGGAAATACAGTAGTTCTGTCTAATGTTGAAAGAGTTATCAGATCAGTGCCAGACCCAGACAATAACAGAAAAGGAGAAAATAAAAATGTCAAGAATTACAAGAAAATGAGATTCCTATGAAGGGCTCGATATAACAAGAAGAAATAAGATCAGAAATGATGAAATTCAAAGGAAAATTGAGGTAGAAGCAGCTCTGGATTTAATTAGAAGACAACAGTTGAAATGGTTTAGCCATATTACACGAATTTCAGAAAACAGTATACCTTAGCAGGCAATGATGTACAGACCAGGCAGGAAGTGAAGAAGAGGCCAACATGCAAGCGATGGATAGAGGGAATAACATAGTCACTTGGAATCCCAAATTAGGCTGTCCATTTGATGTTCTTCATCATTGTTGTGGTGTTAGATTATTTTTGTTCGATTTTTTATAATGATTTTTGGTTTAAACATGTGTATGTATCAGTATGCTTTTTTTCTGTTTCTTCTATCCTTTCCTCATCTTCCTTTGTGTTTTGTTAATTTAGCTCTCTGTTTGACACTAGATGTTGTATGAAGTGCTTTATCGTCAGAAATGATTGAAGACTGTATACAAGTGTGTCAGTCAGAGTCACTACAGTTCTGGACTTCTACAATTGTTTCTGAAAATCAAAGCAATGTTTTTTTGTTGTAAATTTGAATAGAGAAAATACAAACAATAGACCACAATTTATTGCTTGGTATATTTTGTGCAGAGCGCTGCGCTAAGATTTCTTGAAACTGTCACGATTCATTATCTCCATCCTGAACTTTGTTAACAAAAAGACAAACTTTTGACCTGAAACTGTCACGATTCATTACCTCCATCATGAACTTTTGACCTGAAACTGTCACGATTCATTACCTCCATCCTGAACTTTGTTAACAAAAAGTCAAACTTTTGACCTGAAACTGTCACGATTCATTACCTCCATCCTGAATTTTGTTAACAAAAAGACACACTTTTGACCTGAAACTGTCATGATTTATTATCTCTATCCTGAACTTTATTAACAAAAAGACAAACTTTTGACCTAAAACTGTTACAATTCATTATCTCCATCCTGAATTTTTTTACCTGAAACTGTCACGATTCATTACCTCCATCCTGAACTTTGTTAACAAAAAGACACACTTTTGACCTGAAACTGTCACAATTCATTACCTCTATCCTAAACATTTGACCTAGAACTGTCACGATTCATTACCTCCATCCTGAACTTTATTAACAAAAAGACAAACTTTTGACCTGAAACAGTCACGATTCATTACCTCGATCTTGAACTTTGTTAACAAAAAGACACACTTTTGATCTGAAACTGTCAGGATTCATTACCTCCATCCTAAACTTTTGACCTGAAACTGTCACGATTTATTACCTCCATCCTGAACTTTGTTAACAAAAAGACAAACTTTTGACCTGAAACTGTCACTATTCATTACCTCCATCCTGAAATGTGTTAACAAAAAGACCACTTGTGACCCTACAGTTGCCCTGGTAAAACAGGAAGTTGCTTTTGATTGTGGTTTAATTTGTACTTTAGTTATAAAAGATCAACTTATTTGTTTAATTTTTTTAATTGCTTCTGTTGTACGCACCTGACGAGAGATAGCAAAATATGCCGGGCAGTAAATTCTACAATCTCTTGTTCATATTTTCTTTGTTAGGAATTATACAGCTGTGTTTGCTTCTTTTTTGTACTTGGAGGAAATAACACGTAGCTTAGCTGTTAACATAAAACAGCATGCTAAGTAAAAGAACATTACTGGTGATTATTCAAGTGCCTTAATTGTTTTTTCTTTTGTAATGTATATGCATTCTTTATGTGATACATTATTATTGTTAGCTAGTAAATTTGTAATGTTAGCTGATAAATTAATATTTTTAGTAGGTACATTATAGTAATTTGCTTAAAAATTAACATTGTTGGCTGAAGAATTGGAATTGTTAACTACTAATTAGTTTAATTAGGTGATAAATTAATATCGCAAACTGGTAAAATAATACTCTAGACTAATAAATTTACATGGTCCAGAGGTAAATTATTTTTGGCTGATAAAATTCATATGGTCACCTATTAAATTAACATTGTTTAGCTGTTAAGTATAACTCGTCACCATTTAAATAAATATTGTTGGCTGATAAATTATTATTAACTTGTAAATTAATATATTTGGCTGTTAAATTAATATTGCTGGCTAGTAAATTAGTATTGTTAGCTGATAATTAGTGTTACTTTCAAGTTTAATATTGTAAGTTAATATCCATGGCTGATAAATTAATTTTCGTATACAGTAAAAACCTCATAAACATGAATTCGCTTAAGATGAACACATGGTTAAAATGAATACATTTTTGGTCTGAGCAAGGACGTTATTCATAAGGCATTTACTAGTCCCCAGTTAGCACCAATTTTATTTTAAACAAAAACTCTCGATTTACCCAGATTTCTTTAAACTCTTTTAAAACCCAGATTCTTTTTAAAATTCTTTTAGACCCAGACTCTAAACTCTTACACCCAGATTTCTTTCAACTCCTCAAGACCAAGATTCCTTTAAACTCTCTTAGACTGAGAGATGTAAACCCTTTTAAACCTAGCCTCCTTTAAACTCTCTTAGACCGAGACTTATAAACTTTTAAACCCAGCAGCCTTTCACGTCTGTTGGACCCAGATTCCTTTAAACTCTTTTATACCCAGACTCCTTGAAACTCTTTTAGTCCCATATTCCTTCAATCTCTTTTAGACCTTGACTTCTTAAAACTCTTTTAGCCCCAGATTCCTTTAATCTCTTTGAGACCCAGGCTCCTTTAATCTCTTTTAGACCCATTCATTGACTCATTCATTGTCCTGTTGTTCCACACAGGGCTTATAATTCATTTTTCTATCCTGTCTTGTACAGCCAATTCAGTATCATGGATGGAATTCAGTCCAGCACATTCGGCTTCTCTCATCAGTGTTCACCTAAAGGTTTCTCTTGGACGTCCTTGATTCCTCAACCCCTCTGTTTCCCATTTCAGTTCTTTTTTGGTGAAATGGGAATTAAGAGGAATTGAGAAAATAAAGACATCTAAGAGAAACTCTCTTTCAGACCCAGCTTGTATTAATTTAAGAAAGAAACTGTTTCAAGAGAAACAAGTATCAGGAACAACGGGGGTTAAGACTGAAGAGTTCAAGTGCAACTAGAGGTACAGTCAGTTGTATTGTATTGTTTCAGAACTGTGAGTGTTGCAAAGTAGACCATTACAAGCAATCATTTCAAGGTGATGTTAACACCAGAAAAACCATAGGAAGTCATCATTGTATCATGTAAATGTTAACATTTTACCACAGGTAGCTTTTTATTGTATCATAGGAAAACTCTTCGTTGTATCATATAAATCTCATCCTTTTACCTATGTAATTTCTTGATCACATAATTTGAAATTGTTTATGTAATTAACACGAATGAAATGTATTGTATCATTTATGAAAATGTAATGTGTTTTCATTTGATTACCTTCATTAACTGTGATACGGGTTTTGGACTGTGCAGTAAAGATCATATACCACATTGTTTGTGTTTGTTTGTGTAAATATGTAGCTGTCTAACAAAACATCAGGCCTGATACTCATGTTTAAAATTATCATTCATACTTATGTGTATTTCATCTGTAACATACAACCATGGTACATTGTACAGGCTTCATGACCAAGATACTATATTTTATTCAGAAAGAATGTAGTGTATGGTGAAAACAAGGATTGATTATATGTGATTTTTATGGGTCAAGTCAATTTATTCATTTGAAATGTTAGGATGTAGTTCCAAGTCTGGGGCCCCATTTAAAGGTTTAACAAGTATAGTCCCGCTGCCCTTTCACAAATGTTACATATATGAGGTACAAATCAGTAACAGTTTACTGAAATCAGATGTGTTGGGTCGAAAGGCTCAGGTAATACAGTCCAGCTTCAAACAACACAGTAGGCTAAATATCCTTTATTGGATATCTCTCTCTCTCTCTCTCTCTCTCTCTCTCTCTCTCTCTCTCTCTCTCTCTCTCTCTCTCTCTCTCTCTCTCTCTCTCTCTCTCTCCATCCCTCTCTCTGTCTCTGTCTCTCATTCTCTCTCTCCCTCCCTCCCTCCCTCTCTATGTCTATTTGCATAGTTTAAATAATCACACTCGTCATTGTATATGCACACAGTTTTGCACATTAATTGTCCACTCTTTTGGTCCCAAACAATATATGATGTATATCTCCGGGATTCAGAAACACACTCTGATATATGCTCTATGTTTAATATTTGATCAGAGTGTACTACAGAAATCTGGCTTCCCCAAGAGACATCTGCATTGCAGTTCACTGGTGGTTTTTCTTAATAGTGGTTATATTAACTTACGAACATCTGAAAACTTTTCTGGGACATGAATGTGCAAAAACTGAGAGGCAGAGGGAAAACCTAGAAGAAGGTGGATTGAAGGAGTCCTGGCATCTTAAGACCTCACAGTTTTACTGGATACCAAGCAACTGTGAGCATTTTGGCTATGCTTACTATCCATCCCTTAAACAGTGACACCAAACAGCACAAAGCTGATGTTGACAGAAGATGCGGCCGATGCTTTGCTAAAAAACCAGCATTCCCGAAGAGGGGAGCTTTAGGTTATAATTGTGACTAGGTTATTTGCGCCATATAAAATGGCTTAACATTGCACGCCACCAAGAGCCCTGAAAAGGACTCCTTCAGTGTTGATGTGATCAAAGGAGAAGGACCCAAATGCTGTCCTGACCAGTGACAAACTCATCTACCAGCGAGCCAATGGGCAACCTGGTCACTGTTGCGACAGGAATAAAGAAGGAGTTGGTAATCACCATTTGTCATTTCTGTGAACAGCCAGAAGATGGTGTCCTGGGCGAAGCTGATGAAGAAATATCCATGATTAAAATTCCTCATGAATATGTTTGTAGTGGTAATACAAGTATAACAGTAATAGTGACTATTGGATAAGCCAGATTTCCTTAGTGGGTTCTTACCAGATTCAGAAGTAAGAGAGAGCATATTAAGCTAAGGAGGAGATTTTGAAAATCTGGTGATTTGCACACTATGTGTTGTTGGGGATTTAGAGAGTTCAACTGTGCCAGGCCTAGATGGTTTTGTTTTAGATTATTGTTTATTGTTGCCATTTGTTTATACGAGATACCTTGAGACTTATGATGAATTTATAATCCTCATTATGTACACAACAGATTAAGATGAGATGTGGGATGTGGTATACCTTGAGAAAGCCCAGCGACAGGATACCTAGAATTGCATTAGACTGGTACCCACAGGGTTAGAGAAATAAAGGTAGAACAAAGTACAGTAGAGAAGAGATTTAGAGACATAAGTGATTGAGATGGGAGGTTACTGTTGACTGTTGCCATTTGTATATACCAGAGATACCCAGAAACTTTGGAATATTTTATAATCATTAAAGTGCAGATGAGAGGTGAGGACAAACAAGATAGGCAGGGCATACATTGAGAAGGCCTGATATAGTATGATTAGAATGTCCTTAAACTGAAACCCACGGAGCCTGAGGAGTAAGGGGAAGGGCAAAAAGCATTTAGAGACGAGAATTCAAGACAAAAGAGAATCAGATAAGAAGGTATTGTTTACTGTTGCCATTTGTATATTCCAGATAAAGCCAGAGGTTTATGGTGAATGTATAATCCTTAGTATGCACATGAAAAAGAGGAAAAGATGCTGGTACTGGACAGAACACACATTGAAATAGCCTGATATAGTATAACTAGAATGTCCTTAAACTGGAACCCACAAGGCTAAAGAAGTAAAGGGAGGGCAACAATACCTAGAGTAGCAAATCAGATACATTATTGATTATTGTTGCCATTTGTATAAAAATGAGATCTGGGTTCATTTCACGTCTGCGTCTTTTGGTTCATAAATGCGATCTTTAGGTTGATCACTTTAAATCATTGTCAGAGCTATGGAGTTTGTGTCTTATGCCATGCTCGTGGCAGGCGGCAGGGAGAAATGTAACGTGAAAGATATAATGTAGTTGAATAACTTGAAAGTTAATAAATATATACATGAGCTGTCCTGTGTTGTTTTGCTGTAAATAAGTATAGGGATGTTGAACGTTGACAGCTAACCCGGTGAACAAATGCGGATGAAGTTGGATGGGTCAGCAGAAAGGCACCAATTTTGCAGCTATGCTGTAAACGGGCACAACACAATTACATCACTAGAATGAGTGATGAAGAAACTTTGATGGGATTTTAGTGACCTTTACACGTGTAGATGGGAGTGCAGGTGATAAACATGCTTGGTTTAAAGCCTTAGTCCCTAATATATGACATCTATTCTTATTATATGTCCCTGATAGATATCATCTAATCTTGATAACATGCTTGGTTTAAAGCCTTAGTCCCTAATATATGACATCTATTCTTATTATATGTCCCTGATAGATATCATCTAATCTTGATTGGTGACATCTGATCTTGATGGACGATGTCTATCCTTGTTTGATAACATCATGATTTCACATAGTGCAGAATAACACTATTGTCTGGGAAGATGGAAAGGTGCCAATCAATCATATTCTGGTGTTTTGAAGATGTATGTTATTGATTGGTGAAGTCTGTTTTTGAAATAATGACATCAGTTGTTTTATGTGTCCTTGACGGATGTTTTTTTTCCCCTCCTGATTGATTGCTTTTGTCCTTGTTTAATGGCCTAGTATTGGGGATTGATGAATTATATTTTTGTGATAGCATTTCTCGTATTTTTGTCAGTTGTCTTGACTGATGACTTTCTCCTTGATTGATATTTTCCATGACTGCTGAATATGTCTTGGCAGATGTCCAGATTTTCTGATTGATAACTTATTCCTTGTCTAATGATTCATGTAAAATCTGAGCTCAGAATGATACATCCTGTTGATATGAAATTATCTTGTACATCTGAAAATGCTCAACCTCTTGTTTATATGGAAGCCTGCAGAAAGTTGTGATTTCCCAAAGGAAACACTTTCAGTATTCATCTCAAAGTCTTTCTCATATGTCTGCCCCTTTAACTGTTTATTGTGTGTCTTGACCATATTTTATGTTTTAGTCTTCTAAGCCAGTGTTCTTCGACATTTTACAAATGGGGACTAGGAAAAGATGAGAAATATTTCAAGAACCAGCTGATTGCTAATTCCTGTACATGTAGAGAGCATTTTATTTATTAAATACAGCGCTATACAATTATTTAGCTGTTGTGACATCTGCATCTTAGGGGACAGAAAATCTGATGTATGTGGTTGGAGCATTGTTTTTGAGAGACTAAGCTCTGCAATAAAAACCCATGTGATTTCTTCTAATGGTTTTCACTAGAATATGGTTCTGAGTTATCTGATGAAGTCTCCAGAATATGTGTGTGGAAAAAAAAAAAGCCAGAAGAAATGCTGTGTGCATTTTAGTACCATTGAATGCCATTATGATTTTCAGATTCCTTATTTAAAGAAACAATGTTTCCATAATTTGATTTCATTGTATCATAGAAATAAAATCATATCTTTTAGCCTTGAACATATTTTGCTTAAATATTTTAAAATTTCTTTTGGAATAGCAGCAGAATATTTGAATGTCTGTGTTCACTGTATGACATTTACAAATTAAAGAAAAAAAAAAAAAAAAGCTCCAGTAGAATGAAGAATGAGAATCTATACTCTCAGAAACCCTGTTTAGCCTCATAGCCATTTATTTCACAGTTATATTAGGTGGGAGGACAAGATCACAAACACTGAGGTATTGGAAAGAACAAGTATTACAACACTCTTCTCACTGCTCAGTCTGCGAAGGCTCAGGTGGCTGGGTCACACCTCGAGAATGATGGCAGAGTCCCTGGGGACATCCTTTATGGTGAATAAAGGACGGGTAGAAAATGTCTGAGGCCGACCTCTACTACGATATAAAGTATGCAAGTGGGATATGAATGATACAGGTATTGAGGTGGACTCGTGGGAACAAAATGCCAGTGACCGTGTTGTGTGGAGTGGGCACATCGGGAAGGGAATGAGAATAAAGGAAGAAACTATTGCAGAAAGGATGAGAGCTGGGCGTCAGAGAAGAAACAGACTAAACACAAATGTTGACAACGATCCTGAAATCTCAATCTATAACTGTGGAAGACTTTTCTAAACGCAGGCGGGTCTAGCTAGTCACACTCGCCATCGCCATGGGCTGCGAGAACCATGCTTCCTCATAACACGGCATAACACTGTTATTGGTAAAGACGGAACGGTACCAATCATCATCATTTTCGGGCAGCTCAAAATGTTACGAAGTAAGGTATAATCCAGTATAATCTGTATGTGTCAGCATTGTGTGTGTACGAGTCTTGTCATATGATGCAGGACTGCCCTGTTATTTATGTCTTCAGGGACCGGCAGCGCCTTTAGGCTACTCTTTTTTTCGATTTCCAACTGCCAAGGGATTTTTTACGTGCGCAGCAGTACACACGGGGGTCCGATCTTACTACCCAGAGACCAGGGGAAATTACTATAAGTCCGGGTGAAAAAACCCGGGACCTCCAGCACTCGAGGCGGACGCAATGCCTCGAGACCACGCAGTCATACAGTTAATTAAATAGCGACCGATGAAATGGTTTGGCCATCTGGCTAGACTGCCCTGGTACTGACTGCTACAGAGTCATGCTGAAGAAATATAATAAACACAGAGGAGAGGAGAGACCAGACCAGACACAAGATGGGACGACGCTACCAAGAACAGCTCTAAAGAATTGAAGTTTGAAGTTTAAACAACGGATCAACATCATGGCACACGGTTAGTAACCGATAAGTGCTCCGTTCGTCTTCTATATCAAGTCTGAGTCCGAAGAAGCTCAGCAAAGTGCACGGGCTCTGTAGCACCGGCGAGGATCCTGAAAAATATTTTTGGTAGATGTTGAATTCTATATTTTGCCCGGGCAGCGCCGTCAGGCTACTCTTTTCGATTTCGAACACCCAGGGGATTTTTTACGTGCGCAGCAATGCACACGGGCGTCCGATCTCACTACCCAGAGACCTGGGGGAATTACTAGAAGTCAAAGTCCACGTGAAAAAATCCCAGCCCTTACCGGGGACTGAACCCGGAACTTCTAGCACTCGAGGCGGACACCATGCCTCGAGACCACGCAGCTCCCTAAAAAAATGAAGATATACAAGACAATGGGAGACGCTCTACTGTAGCAGCTAAACGCTTGCCAGCGGATCCCAAGGTACTGGCGAAGCCGGACTTGTTTCAGAAATGACCTTGGCTTTCATTTCAACCCAGCCTTTAATGGGCACTAGGTTAAGTCATGGGAAGTAATCGCGACCGGAGCAGTGTTGACCACGTCATCCACCAAATGCCGAATTGGTCTGTAAAATATAAGTCCAGCCCTATGTGGCCAGTATGCGAGGAATAGAGTCTTTTATTATAACGTAGTAAAAGATCAATAATGCAAGTCTTTTCATGACAATCTTTGCTTCAAACGAGATGTATACGATCAATATTGCAAGTCTTTTCATGACAATCTTTGCTTCAAACGAGATGTATACGATCAATAATGCAAGTCTTTTCATGACAATCTTTGCCTCAAACGAGATGTATACGATCAATAATGCAAGTCTTTTCATGACAATCTTTGCCTCAAACGAGATGTATACATATTCCATTAAGACAAGAGCCTGTAGGAGAAGGCAGACACAAGAAAGAAATTCCAACACAGCAAGTAAAAGAACTAACTATGAGAAAACTAGACAAGAGCCTGTAGGATGACAATAAGAAAAGAGAGCTATCCAGACAGTAGAATGTAGAAGGCCGACAAGGACATTTACACAGACAAGAGACTAGGACAACGCCCAAAAAACTTTACAGACAATAGCACGTAGGAAAACACAAACACGGGGAAGTTATAAAGTAAAGAAAATCACAACAAAAAGTCTACTCTCTAAAGGGGTTAAGGTTAGTTGCGTATCCTTTACAGGACGTTGCAGAACCAACCCAAACATCCCTTTGCTGTTGTGTGGTTTTTCTAGGCAAATTCACGTCCAGTAGTTTGCGATTGCTTACTGGACGGTCGGCTTTCTTGATACCACTGTCGAAACCAACGCAAGGCGCATGACCCGCAGCTGGGATCGAACCCGGCATCGCGGCATTACGAAGTGTTCGCAGCGACTTAGCCACAGAGCAGACTTCTAAAGGGGTATAATGTTCAAAATCGCACTTAACTGCCCCCCTCCCCTCAATGCTGAATTTAAAAGAAAAAAAAAGGGGGAAGGGGGCAGCTGGCAAGTAACGCACTACTTCATAGAGTAAAGGATTCTGTTCCATCAGACCTTTGAGCCGACATAACAGCCACTTACTGTTACGCCACCACTGTTCCTAATGCACATCTTCATGCGGGGCGAAAAATATGGAAAGAGTTCATATAACTAAAGCTGAATAGATTTTGTTTGTTTGTTAGTTACGCATCCTTTGCAGGACATTGCAAAGCCAACCCCATAATTTTTTGGCTGTTGTGGTTTTTCAAAGCAAATTTACATCTAGTAATTCTAAACAGTCGGCTTCTCGATACCACTGTCGAAACCAGAGCAATACACAAGGCCCGCAGTTAGGCTCGAACCAGGCACCCTGGCATTACGAAGTGCGTTTGCAACGCCTAAGCCACAGACGCCGACTGTACAGATTAGCCTGGTGAATAACGACGTCTCTGACGCCCACATGACCAGAGAGTAAAGCCTGGTGATGTTTTTTATGGTTGTATTGAATCCTGGTGTTTCTCTATTCGGCCGAACACGAATAGAGGGAGCAACTATTCGGCCGAATACGAATACGAATAGTGTATCATCATCACCATCATCATCAGGTGCCTTGCCGACTGGCGTGGGCGAATATGCCACACCACAATCTGCGATCTCCTGCAGCATGCATTAGTTCGTGTACTGACACACCTCCATGCCATGCAACAAGACTGCTCAAGAATCTTCTCTCGTTGTCTTCCTCTATCCCTCCTTCCACAGATCTTTCCAGTGGTCACCACATGTTTCATTTTCCCTTTTCTTATAACATGGCCGAAAAATGATGACTGTATCCTTCTGATGTCTGTGATAAGTTGTTTTCGGGCTCCCGTTTCTTTCAAAACCATCGTTCGGCCGTTCGTTCGACGTAATTTAAACGCACCTTCATATTCTCGCTAGCAATATCTTCAAATTTTATCTGGGCAAAGACACACTGAAAGAACGAAAAATGCATGATCTCTCTCTCTCTCTCTCTCTCTCTTTCTCTCTCTCTCTTTCTCTCACAGACACACACACACTCACACACACACACACATACATGCATACACAAGCAACACAAAATAATTCATTGCCTTTAAATATAAGTGCTCACTTGACGAGGCTACCAGTTACTATTGTACAGACCACATTTTCCACTTTAAAATTTCAGCCAGAATGTAATCACAACCTTACTTATCCGCTGAACCTTCGCGAATACAGATGGAGGATCGGTCGCACCTCTGGATAAATACAAAGTCAGTTTTTAGCACGCTGCTGTTGGCATTTTATGTAGTATGATGCACTTTTGAGTTTGAAACAAGGGAAAAAAAAAAAAAAAAAAAACTCTTTTCGACAGTGGCAAGGACAGACATTTTAAATTTTAACTTTTAAGTATCTTCACGCCTTCTTTAATAATGTCACAATTTATAGCCGACTTTTCTTGATTTTTACCGCGGCACTCCTGGCATATGCACACAGTTTGAGAACCTCTGCTGTAATGCCTCGGTCGAGTTAGCAGGCAAAGACCTTACCAGCTGCTGTAAGACGCAACCGGGTCACAGTTTCCCCCTCTACGACAGACTTAGGCAACAGCAACTATTGTGTTAATGAGAGAGTTATTTCAGTCCATTGCAGTGTATGCAGAAACAGGTGTAAGGTAACCACTATTCGTATTCGATCGGACCGCAAGTATTCGGCCGAATACCAAATAGTTATTAGTTCCACTGTTCGACACCGAAGCGAATATTCGGTACAGCCTTAGTTTTTTCCCCCTTTTCTTTTTCAACGCATAAACATGCTTCCCTGATCAATCCAGACTTTCCTCCTGTGAGTTCCGTAGCCCCATTGTCGGGGAACACAAGAATAGACTAACTGACTTCCTAACAAGTATGTCGTAGGAATTGACTAACTGGATGCTTCCTTTGAAGTCGGAAGGCATCTGCCCGAGGGACAAGAAACAACCAACTGCACACAAATAAATCAGCAAAACGGATGCACGCGCAAAACTCAGGCCTCGTCACACAGCTATAATACAGATGGATGAACAGCCAAGACTTTCCATTGGAGCTTACAAAGAAGTAGAGGAAGATGACACAGCCTTAATAGGTACCAGGTACAGTCCTGGAAAGTAAAGGCGGCGGGCGTAATGTTGACCACGTCATTTACCGAGTGCCGATTGCTATTTTAAAAACAATGTGTTTAACATTATATGCTCAATACGTCTAAAGGTATGAAAAGGGGAAAAGAGTCCTTTGTTTTACATTATCAAACAATGTTTAAATTAGCATTTTTAGACTAAGGGTCTGCTGGACTATATGTGTTCGTCTTCTTCTTCGCGTACACTAGCTATAAACTACGGTGTAAAGTCCTGGTTGTTCGACTACCTCCGGATTTGAGTCTTTTTCCAGAATCTGAGTGTGCGTGCACATCTAATTAACAGATCTGTATACAGTCTGTCCAAGTCCAAGTCCTTTTAAGAAAAAAAAAAAAAAAAAGAAAAGCTCGACCACGTTCAGACTGCTGCTAGCTAGCCTAGGCTGCTAACAGTCTCCGCCTATATTTGTGGTCTGGGTTATTTGCGTCACTTTCGTGACTGAATACTGGTGTTTGTGCCATTTCTGGCTTAATGCTTCCCTCCGTATTAAACCGCTCGTCCTGTTGTCACTGGTGCATGTCTTCCTTCTTCATTCTTGGTGTTTCCTGTTTGTTCTGTCTCCCTTTGATCTGGCTAGGCGTATCTCGAAGGAGAGCGAGCTTCCAAACACAACGACCTTTCGGCCACCATTTATTGTTTTAAAATTTTGAGTATTTTAATTTTGCCAAAAAGTACTGAAAACAGTTTTTGAATGTGAATAGTTCCGAAATGTGAAAATTTTCCGCGTGTGACCATAGTGGTCTTATAGTTGTCTTCCTGTAATATGAACGGGTTAGTCATGTATTGGATATGTGTGTGAGAGTTTGTGTGGAGTCTTAAGCGGGTCCAGTCGTCATTTGTTATTATGTGATCAGGTTGTGTTGATAGCTAAGCTCCGGTGTACAGACTGTTGGTTTCTTGCTTCTAAAGCAGATGCACTCCGACTTCGAAGGAAGCACCCAAATTAGTCGACACTTACAACGTGCTTGTCTGGGAGGCAGTGGGCCTATTCTTATTTTCCTCGCAGTGGACTTCCGAAGCCACACGGAGAGTACAATAATTAATGTCATACTGCTTTTTTAAGTGCCTCTTTGACTCCCTCCACCCATCTCTTTCTTAGTCGGTTACATACCTTGTAGCCTACTTTAACATATAGTATGTTCTACCTGCTGGCTGATTTTTGTTCTATTGTAACCTGATGACCAAATCATTTGTTTCTTTCTTTCTTTACCAATACTGTCTTCTTCTACTTCTTCTTCGATCCTTCTGTCAGAAAACTTATACCAGAAGGCCGGTAGCCTTTATGAAAGCTATGGTGCAGTCAATATCCTCTCGTGTACCATACAGAAAATGTATTGGTATTTGTTCTTCATTGCTGATTGTCTTTTCCTTTTAATGATTATATCATCAAAATAGTCAAACGTGGGCATTTTTACACAGAATTATGTTTGTTCCTATATTATACCCACATCATATTATACCGTAAGATAATAACGACCCTTTCTGAAATTACACACTTACAGTTATATCTGGGGTCTATAATCAGCACCGCTAAATTATGTGGGTTAATTTTGTTTTCTGTTGAAAGAACGTAGCCTCTAATGTTTAAAATAAAGAAAGTATCTTTGCACGAACGAAGCTGAGATCACATAGACTGATGATGTTTATTCATCCAATTAAATGTTTTAATTTTAAATAAACTACACACAAAAGTAATAATAAACACACACACATTTCTGTTATTTCTTTGTTTAAAATATGCGAGTTTACCTATCTCCTGCATCCCTTTTTATACCTTGTGTATGCTCTTTAATGCAGCATAGCAGTTATTTTCTTCATATAAAAGGGTATCTTATTTGTGTAAGTTATTTCTCCATCATAGAAATAACGAATACAGGTCCTATTCACGTTTCCCGGCCCATCTGTACAGTTGCTGAACTTTCATTCATGCTTTCCCAAACTTTTCTACATCAGAAAATATGAGTGGTTGTGTGTAGTATGTGTGTAAGTGAGTGAATGTGTGCACACATTTACCATCCATGCTTTTGTACCTCTCACCCCATTTTTGATATTCATATTGTACATAATGTTATATGAAAATAACATGCTTTATTGGTAAAATACAATTGCTGTGCGAAAGATGGCTGTTTTAAAGGGCCGAATGTATGATGGGCCGGTATCCCCAGTTCATTCCTTCAAATTGTGGTATAAAGCATTTAATATTATTTTAGACTGCTGATTCATTTTGCTTATTTCTTCATGACTTTAAACAAAAAGGCTTGAAATACACAAACGTGTTGACACTGGAGTTAATGACTTCTAAGGTAAATGACACAGATAGAGTCACAAACACTAACCTCCTGTTCAACTTGTCATAATTAAATGTCGGTTCAACGATTCCGGTAAAAAAAAATACCGGCGGCAGGAAAGAAGGAAGCAATGAAAATGAGGGACATAATCACCACCATTTTGGTTATTTTCATTTCCTTGTTGTTGATGACGACTTTTGCATTGGGCTGTTGTGTGTCGCGAATCATAAATGGATATGGAATGTATTCAATTGAGTCTTATTATACTTTTTTTTCCCTTATTGTCACTGAGAGGCGAACAACCAAATGTCTGTTTGCAAATAAGGCAGATCTGTGAAATAGATGCACCCGTACAACTCAGGTCCTGGAACAGACCAATGTCCAGAAATTTACAACAACAAAAACATGACTTTTCTCGGAAGTTTACAGCCAGTGAACGCGAACAAACAAACAAACAACAACAACTAGCTAATTATCGGTCTTACTAATTCCCTAATTAACAAGACAACCAGCCAACCAACCCAGCTGACAAAATTTGTTCACCTAACAAGCAGTATAACTAGATGAATGACTAGCTAGTCAATCCAACCACCGAATTATATATTTTTTTGTTTCTTTTAACATTTTGCAGATAGTCGTAATAAGGCTGCTAAACCTGTCTCCATCCAGTTTTGACCACCAAGGCAAAAGCAATATCTCAGTTACTGCTTAAAAAATGATTGCACTCACAGTTTGGCATTCTCAGTCTATGAGTAATCAATATCCAACACAACTCTATTTAAAATTATTCAATTTAATAATACATTTATTTATTTAACTTGTTCATATTTCTCCCCCTATGTTTTCATACGCCTTCTTTCCTATTTCTTATAACCATATTTTACCCCTATAATGTATTTCTTGGTTTCATGTCGACCTTGTTTTTTTTTTCTTTTTTATATAGAAGCTCTGTTGTCTTGTCCTTTCAGTTTTCCAGTCACAGTTTGTGTTGTATTGAGTACGCGGTTGATAAAGACATTGATCGAAAAGTTCCGTTGTTATTTGTGGGCGTCTTTTCCATTCTTTCTGTTGAGCGTTCTACTTGCATTTTTGTTAGATTTAACTAATTAACTATCTAACTAACAAGCTAATCAACCAGCCAATCAACTAACTAATTAATTAACTAGATGCTTGACCACGCAGTTGAAAAACATCAAACAATATCAGCATTAACATCACAGACAACCAGTTTGTTGATGACAGAGCCAATGAGAAGCTTGTTCTTGTAGATGGCAGCACAGGATGATGCACTGATGAGATCTCCGTGGTCGTAGAATAATTCGGTGATATCTTCTGGAACTATCTTGCCATCTTTTAGAGGTAAGCGCAAAACCTGTGAGAGTAAGAGGTAACACAATCATTAATAATCACTCTGTCACACATACACCACACATACACCATATTATATATATATATATATATATATATATATATATATATATATATATATATATATATATATGATGTAGGTGGTTGGGCAGACAGACAGACAGACAGACAGACAGACAGACAGACAGACAGACAGACAGACAGACAGACAGACAGACAGACAGACAGACAGACAGACAGACAGACAGA
>CAJHNH020008454.1:0-122500 GCA_905116865.2 Candidula unifasciata | reverse complement strand
GTCCCTTGATTTGTCTTATGTTTAGAAGAGGAAAAAAGATAAGGCACATTGTAATTAAATATTGATGAGATAATAAACAATAAGTCAAATGCCTTTTTTCACATTGAAATTTGACAGCAACAGAATTCCAGTATGGTCTGCATTTCACCCGAGATGTAAATTCTCCCAGACTGCTCGTTGTACATATCTTGATATTACTTTCTACTTCCCTTCCCCTAATTTGTATCACTGTCGACCTCTTGCTCGCTTGCCTTCAATGCTTCACCCCAGTTGTTAAAAGAGTGATATATGCGTGGTATGTATCATAGTAAACATTATATGATTAATATACCATCCAGAGTTATTTAATCACATGTAAAAATATAAATAAATAAGAAAGCCACAGCAGAGCGGTAGCTAGACTCTTGCCTCCGCATCGAGGTGGGTTTCTTATGAAATAACCTTGGTTCCTGGGTCGACCCAGCCTACATTGGGTTCCAGGTTATGCCCTGTGAGGCACATTGCTGTTGACTTGATTTGAACACATCGATCATCAAGTGCAGGTTTATGTATAAAAATACGAGTTTAACACAACATGTCTAATAAGCTACTTCTACGAAAAGGGTCTTTTACTTAGTTTTACTTTACAAATAAATCAATACATAAATAAGTTACACTGAAAACCTGTGATTTCCTTCAGTCCACTAACAGTTTTCACTCCCTCACTACCAGGTTCTGGTGTTTGGTCCTTTTATCGTGCTCATAAATCCATCATATATTAATTTTGTTATAGCTTTCTGGGTCGCTCTCCCCTCCCTAAAGTGTCTCATTGGCTTTGATAATGTAATCGACTATCTTCCTCTCTCTACTTCTCTTTCCGTCTTCTTCTCTCTAAGTGTGATTCACTTACTCTTTCTGAGAGAAATATAATTGATTTTCTCTCACCCGCTGCCATAGAGAAATTCAACTGATTCCACCCCATACCCTATCTCGAGCTTTGAGAAAGGCGATTCTCTTTCTATTTGACTCTTCCATGGTTGGTTGGTTTTGTGGATATTGTTTTACCTGTGAAAAGATGACGAGGTAGCCAACCTTAAGCCCAAGCGATAGCTTAAAATAGAACGACACTTGACATGGTTGAGGGCCCTTCTCCATTGACGGTTAGAGAGGCAGAAGAAAAAGACGAATTCTCTCTCTCTCTCTCTCTCTCTCTCGCTCTCTCTCTCTCTCTCTCTCTCTCTCTCTCTCTCTCTCTCTCTCTCTCTCTCTCTCTCTCTCTGGCTTTGAGAAATGTAAATAACTGTCCTCACCTGCATGGCCCTGGGTAATGTTTTTTATAATGTGTAAAAACTCCAGCTTTGATGACCACATTCATCAGCTTATAAATGATAACAGCCACAGCTGCTACCAGTAGAGCTTTGCGAAGCATCACGAGACCAGACAATGGCTAGGATATCAAGGAGACCTTCCTGAAGTAAAACAGTTCACATCTTTTGTTATGTGTGTAGTGGACAGTTTATAACATCCTCTTCCCTCTTCTCAACATCATCATCAACAACAAGCACAGGCGCAGATGGATCATTACGGTATAAGGAGAATGGCGCTGCGAGGAGTTACCTGGGAATCTGGTAGACGCATAACACTCAGGAGAGGGATGAGACGGATATACAATCAGATGGTTACTGGTACCATCGGAATTGGAACTCTTCGCTTGCTGCTGAAGATGGGGACTGAGCATTTATGGGAGTTTCCCGAGAGCTGTAATGTCGATTCTTAATTCAACGTTCACTCATCAACATCATCGTTTCAATGTTATGTCGATATTATATTCCATTTAGGGTTGGCATCAGGGCTTTTTTTTAAATAGAAAGAACAAATGAAAACGGTGTCAGCTCTCACTATGACGTGGCTGAAAGAGGTCCTGGTACTCATAACAAGGGAGTCGTCGTGATGCAGCGGTTAAACGCTCGACTGCGGATCCTAAAGCCGTGGGTTCGGGTCCTGATGGAGCCGGACTTTTTTTTCCAAAATGACCTTGGCTCCCAGGTCGATTCAGTCTTGAGTTGGTACCAGGTGCAGTTCTGGGAAGTAAAGGTGGCCGGCGTGATCCTGACCATATCAACCACCAAGCGTCAATTGCGCTATAAAATATAGGTCTAGCCTTACATGACCAAAACGCCTACAATTGTGGAAAATGGTCCTTTACTTTCTGTTACTTATTTATAACAAAGTGATTAATCAAGCTTATATCCCCATGAGGTGAAATCAACTTAGTAAGGATTAGGTATAATGAATATACCCTTCATTCCTTTTTTAATTGTCTCACTATGCTGGAAACCGGAACTGGCCCAGATTTCACATGAGGACATAATTCTCACCTAATTAATATAATTATTAAAAATACCAATGCACGTTTAAAAATAATACCTTAGAAAAATATGCCGGTACCGCATACCGTTACCAAAGGCCAGAAAAAAAAAAAAAACAAGCACTGGTCTGTAGTCTTCCTGTATTTCGTCATGTGCTGCCAAATGCTCTGTATATTATGGATGGAGTCTAGCCAAGCTCCTAAGGCTTCTCCCATCATTGTCAGTCTTAGTGTTTGTCTTGGAAATTGAGGTTTACTCGATCAAGCTGTTTCCCAGTTTCTAATGTATTTAACTATGTTCCCTGTTTTTAGTGGTTATCTTACTTTCACAAGCCTATGCCTAGCATTGGCAAATCGTGACAATTCGCAAGTTTAAGTGTTAGCAGGTAACAGTTACAATGAAGAGGGTCTCATGTTAAATGTTTCTCCTAGCTTCGCTGTTGAGAGTATGCGTGCGCAGCCAGCCTCATAGTACTAGTGAATGGTACTTTTCACACGGTTACAGTTTCTGCATAAGTGTCGTAATCATGCAGCAAACACTCTTTTGGCTATGTTCGAGGTGTAAACAGAGTGGCTATTTGTAATAAATAGTAAACAAGAATAATAAATAGTAAAATAATGCATTTTTCTTTGTCAGTAGAAAGTGTAAGCGGCAATTAAAGCGTCGCATGTCCGTCTGGCCAATGATGCCTAGTACTTGTTTAAAAATTTATAATATCATCATCATCATGTGCCCTGTCAACTGGCGTAGGCGCTCTTGCGTCTCCACAGATCACGATCCCTGGTTGTCTGGAACAGCTCTCTTGATGATATCCCTCCATGCCATCGTTTCAGCCCATCCAGCATCATCTCTCTTGGTCTGCTTCTACCCCTTTTTCCACTGATCTTTCCAGTTGTCACGATGTTCTCCAATGTCTCTGTTCTCATTATGTGGCCAAAGAACAGGGTTTGTCTCTTTCTTATTGTTGTATATAGATAAGAATAAGAAGAACTCCACAGGGAAGTATGCATAGCAGGGGTCCACCGATCATCAGTAGAAGTTCCCTCGTAGATAATTGTTTCAGCCCATCAACTTCTTGACAATTTCAGAGGGTGGGCCGACCGGGGTCATAATCTCCAGTCCTCGATCTTCTCCTGCTGCATTTTACCAGATATTCTCGGATATTACATACATGCATCAAATTAAAAGAAAAGCATACATAAATATTAAAACACACACAGGCACCAACAAATCATTTTTAAACACACATACGCACATACACATATGATACCTTGCCTTTTAAAGGGAAACTGTATGGTAACAATTAACCTTAGGAAATCAAATCAGCGAATGCTCGCGCTTCAACACAGAGCACAGACGTGTGTCCCCGCCTTCGGCAAGTTTCTATTCTATAATTTTTAAGAAAAACTAACATCCCCCGAGTGTGTTTAAAATGACATCCGGAGCTACGTGAACCGAAATCCCATGTGTTTCTCACATCAGTCAATGCCGTGCTGTGTTCTTAACTTAGTATACATACAGTTTGAAGGCAGCTGCTTTCTTTTACAACCCGCCAACGCCAAGAACCAGCAAGTTAGCTTGTTCACAAGTAGGTCGGGCAACCAGTGTCCAAAGGCTTGTGACTAGCGATTAATCTTTAGCCTACACATCAAACACTTACACTTGTCAGGGGCGCCAAAAGCTGGAAGTTAATACCCCTGAACTCCCAGAAATCTTTTTAGTAAATTTGCAAGAGTCTATCCCCCCCCCCCTCCCTCCCCACTCCTTTTTTCCGCCTAAGAAAATCATGTAGGAATTTAAAAATGTTCTCATTAACATTGCGTTTAAGAATTTCAAATTATCTTATCTATACTAGTTTGTTATTCAGCACATTATTATTATTAATATTATGGTCTTAAACAAAGCATATTTTTTCTTTTGCGTCAACGCCCTTGACATTTGTTATGAATTAATCAAATAACAGAAAGTATTGTGAACGGCACTCATAGAAAGAAGAAGAAAGATAATTTGTTACAGGTTTTCTTTTAGTCTCTCTCTCTCTCTCTCTCTCTCTCTCTCTCTCTCTCTCTCTCTCTCTCTCTCTCTCTCTCTCTCTCTCTCTCTCTCTCTCTCTCTCTCTCTCTCTCTCTCTCTCTCTCTAGCTCTCTCTGTCTCCTTGTCTCTCTCTATCTATCTCTCTTTCTTTCTCTCTCTCTCTCTCTCTCTAGCCCAGTGGCTAGTTCTTTCCTGGGAGTCAGTGTGGTGTAGCGGTTAGATGCTTGCCTGCAGATGGAAAGGACGTCGATTCGGGTCCTGACGATGCCGGACTTTCTTCCAAAAATTAACTTGGCGCCTTAGTCGACCCAGCCCTGAGTCGGTACCGAGTATAGTCCTGGGAAGTAAAAGCAGCCGAAAGATCTTTGCGTGTGCATACGTGTGTGTATAGACACAAATGGGCACATGTATGTCTATATATGTGTGTGTTTGTTTGTGTGTGTGTGTGTGCGCGCGCGCGTGTGTGTGTATCAGACCGGCTCTAGGACTAATAATAACCCTGAACCATTTGTATTCATTTTTGTGCATCTTCTTCTTCTTCGCATTCACTGGCTGTAAACTCTGGCAGAAACTTCTAGTTGTTCCTCTTCTTCTGGACTTTAGTCTTGTTCCAGACACTGGTTGTTGCATGCACATATGTTATACAGATCTGACGTATTTGTATGCAGACCTATGGTTTCTTGCCAATTAGACAAACGCATTCCGGAATTCGAAACAA
Source organism: Candidula unifasciata (assembly GCA_905116865.2). Lineage (NCBI taxonomy): Eukaryota > Metazoa > Mollusca > Gastropoda > Stylommatophora > Geomitridae > Candidula > Candidula unifasciata. Next base: position 117,400 of record CAJHNH020008454.1, on the reverse strand, counting down.
GTCACAATGAGTTGACTCCTACGACATGCTTGTTGGGGAGGCAGTAAGTCTGTTCTTGTTTTGTCCACATCGGGCCCTGGAACCAACATTGGGGATTTGTGTGTATGATATGTGTATGTTGTACAGCATTTTTAGCTGTTTTAATGTGCTGCACTGTCTTGAGAAATATTAACATCCCACTTGCTAATTTCTGTTCTTGCGTCATACTTTTTAATCCTTCCCTGTAGCTCTCTAGAGCCATCTATTGCCAGCATGTTTTCAGCCGCTATAAGCTTACTGCAGTGTATCATATGAGTTGTGAGTTAGATTATCTTCACAGCACTCAGGACGCACCCATAGGCGCTCAGATTCCCCTCTCAATATATTAATTAGTGTCTCGCGGTTAATAGTGCCAGTCCTATGTTGGTTAAACAAGAGTTTGTGTGCGTCTAGTGTGCTTCTTATGCTTGGCGTGTATCATATATTCCTTGGGGTGGGTGGGGGGTGGTCTTTGACGTTTTCTTGCTGTATAGGACAAAATGTTCAATATTATCTATCTGACAAACAGAACATATTTCTTCTGCTGTAATGAAATCAGTTACTTCAAGCTGCAGTCTTAGTGTTTTTTAGTGCAAGAACATTTTAGTAAACTTGTTATTTGACATTTTCTTGTTGGAGCTTTAAACTAACTAAAGGCAGGTCCCCTTTTTTAGTTCCCCCTTCCACATCGCTAAAAAATTCAATTATTCTTCCTTCATTTGCTTTTTGTAATTACAGATTTAAAATCATCGCTACTTATAATAGCTTTACGTTTTTATTTTTATTATTTTATATTTTAATAGGACATCTATTTATCTCCAGAATTATATATCATTAAAAAAAAATGTGTTGCAAATTGTTGTTTTAATTTGTGCATTGTTTGTTTGAGTATCCAGAAGCCATGAGTTGTTAACCCTTAGGCTCGATATTATGGATATCGCAACCTTTCGGCCTTGATTCCATTGTAAATACCGTAAATCTGGGAGAAATGTGGCTTTCCTGCCTACCCCCCGGCATTGAACCCGGACCACAAAGAGTTCGTCACCCGGTCTCCGTGCAATCCGGTTTAGCCAACTACGCTAGAGAGCCGGGCTTTAATTGGTGCATAAATCTACTTACTAGATGAAAAAAGTGAGCCCATCCCAGCCTCTAGAACTTTCACAAAAATGGATAACAGTCCAAGCCACTTATTTTTCTTGCAGTTAACACTTCTAAGCCAACATATATAGTTGGGAAAAAAAAAAGAGATGCACAATTATCAGATGGCGGGTTTTTATTAGTTTGTAAATAAAATTACGTCCTCGGGTATGTAAAACGACTCAAATTTTGTGTCGAGTGAATATTTCGGCGTACATTTGGATTTCGTTCCAACGCAGTGGTTAGTTTTTTAAAGACCATATCTGTGAGCATAGCTCATGGTGCACGCACGAGAAAGCAACACAATTTGGAGTGAACACTACTGACTACCTACGCAAGTGAAATCCTATAAAAGGATAACGCTACACCAAAATATTCAGTTCATTTTCAAGCAGTCACGAATAGCACCCGTATAAATACTACTAGCTGACTTCTAGCAGGAGAAAATCAAATCAGGTAGCCAGGCATCTAGACGTGTATCAGAGTACCATCAGTTGACTTTGGCACCGGTTCCAAGCCACTGGTTTAGTTGAAGAAGAACGACATCGCAGTGAATGACCCAGAGAGACAACAGCAGCAGAAAATCGCTTTTTTCGGCTTCGTCACCTCAAAGACAGGTTTACAACAGCTTCCTCAACTGAGCAGGCATCGCCCCCAGGACGTCATAGTTCTTATTAAACTGATCGGAACAGACTGCATGACGTTGGGCGTAGGGGACTACGACCACACTGAAGAACTGTCCTTACTCGTCGCCACGGCCAAAATCAACTTCTTTGCGCCAAGCAACATCGTCCCTGGCAGGTGATAATGAATAGAGACGTGTCTGGGTTTTAAAAAAAATGTGTTGATGAAGCTGCGCTGCACGGTGGTGTAGGTGTAATGTGTGGGCAAGGATCAGTTACAACGGAAGGAATCAACTGTCCTTACGCGTCGCCACGGCCAAAATCAACTTCTTTGCGCCATCCAACATCCCTGGGCAGGTGATAATCAATAGAGACATGTCAGGTTTAAAAAAAAATGTGTGTTGATGAAGCTGTGCTGCACGGTGGTGGAGGTGAAATGTGTGGGGAATGATCAGTTACAACGGAAGGAAACAACTGGTGCACGTTAAAGGGAGCTTGAATGCGCAACGATACATCAATAAAACTCAAAGACCACTTGTCCTTCCATTTTGGGATTCCAGCAGATATCCTTTTCAACAGGACAATGCCAGACCCCGTTCTGCACGGTTGACCACACAGTTCCTTGCTGCCAGTAACATTCAAACCTTTCCTTGCCTATCCCTGTCAGCAGACATTAGTCGGATTGAGCATCTATGGGATTAGCTGCAAAGACGTGTTTGAACGTAACTAACTCAGGGTGATGAATATTCTGTGCAAGTTATCTATATAGACTTGTGTGAAAAGAAGAGTTTTAGGAGCTATAGTGAACCAGTCGTGATGTGCGAAAGTAAATCATGGACAAACAGTAAATCTGTGTACCGTAGTGGCCGAAGCTGCAGAGTTGTTACTTTATTGACAACTCCAAACACTGGGCATGTCAAGAGATGGAGATAACCTGAGTGCCCTGTGATAACAGCTTCAGGATCGTTTTCAACGTTAATTCAGTATTTCGAGTGTACCTTTCTTTTCACTGACAGAGATATGAAGTGACCCGTTTACAGGGAAGTTGAACCCTGGACTACATTAATATCAGTATTTGAAATTGCTTGGTGTGTGCCGTTAGTAGTGGTATCTATACATAGGGGCCTGTATAATATACTCGCTATACTTTGTGATGTACAGAATATGAAAGGACAAAACTGCATTTTATAAAAACGAAAAACATTTCATATGATAAATCCATTTTATTGGAGGTTAGGAAAAGAATTCTTTGCTTTATACATAAAGCCAGATTTAACAAATGGCTATGAATCCTGGGCAATTAATAAAGCCAAACAATTTTCTGAGGCCACGGTGATGTGGTTTTACAGAAGAATCCTTTGAATTCATTGGACATTCAAAAAGAAGCAACCCAGATGTTTTCAGAGAGGTGAAGACGCGATAAAAACTTACCACAAATATTAGAGGCAGTCATCACGTTTTGGTCATGTTACGAGAAAAGGGAAACTGGAACATGTTGTGACCTCTAAAAATATCCGTGGAAAAGAGACGAAGAAAGACAACGAAAGAAGATTCTTGACAGCTTTTTTTCATAACATAGAGAGGTATCAACACACGAACTGATATATGCTGTGGAAGATCGGTAACACACGAACTGATGCATGCTGTGGAAGATCGGTAACACACGAACTGATGCATTCTGTGAAAGATCGGTATCACACGAACTGATACATTCTGTGGAAGATCGCTAACACACGAACTGATGCATGCTGTAGAAGATCGGTAACACACGAACTGATACATGCTGTAGAAGATCGGTATCACACGAACAGATACATGCTGTGGAAGATCGGTAACACACGAACTGATACATGCTGTGGAAGATCGGTAACACACGAACTGATACATGCTGTAGAAGATCGGTATCACACGAACTGATACATGCTGTGGAAGATCGGTAACACACGAACTGATGCATTCTGTTAAAGATCGGTAACACACGAACTGATGCATTCTGTGGAAGATCGGTATCACACGAACTGAGAGATGCTGTGGAAGATCTGTGAAGATGTGGTACCTGCAAGGAAACGTGAGCCGAATCGATTGAAAGACAGAAACAGCATGGTTGATGTCCTTAATATAAGACAGGAGACCAACGACCAGGGGCTGCAATAGACGGTCGAGGAGCTCAGATATAAGTTCAATGGGACAGGCGCAGGCGGTGACGATCAGTCAACCTGGGTTGTCAGGTTTGGGTATCTTGTGAAGCGATAGAAGTCGGGCTTTCCAAGACAACTTTCCTCGACACATAGAGAGTTAGACAGGACAGGTAGAATATCTTCCTTGCTAAAGGCTAGGATGGTGCTTTTAACTGTTGTGTTGCTTTTTACTGTGCCATCCTGCCTCTGGCAGCTCGTAGAACAATGTGTCACTGTGTTGTTTGTTCCATTTTCGCACATTTGAATCTCTTCTCCAAACCACTACCGCTCCTTCCTTAAAAGCAGGTTTAATGACAATATCATCTGGACGTTTTAATCATGTGAGTGCCTGAATCTCTTGAGGCGAGAGGTTAGCGTGCCTGAGAGGTTTAGATTTCAATTTATTAATATCGAAAAGAGTTTTCTCAGTGTATAGATCCAAAGTTCTAGATGCCCCAAAGTTAGGAGTCCAGGAAGATCTAGGTTTTGGAAACCAGACTGTAGAAACAGTGGCACAGGCACATTGGCCCTCATAGTTTAAGTGGTGGGATCATATAACGACACATGTGACAGCTGTTATATGTTTTGAAACCTTGATTCAATGCCGGCAAAAGGGGATTTGAAAGTACAGAAAGAAATGGAAGTCAGAACGGATTAAGTCTACATTCGAGATTACCAAGAGAGTAATGGGCCCAGTCATTAGTAGTATAGTGCCGATCAATAATGTCAGCAGTCCCGTGATTTTTCCAGTATAATGCCAGTCTTCGAAACTGCCAATAACTGCCTTAATGCGGTGTAGGCGGGGCGGAGGAGGGGGTGTCTTAGAGCCAGAGGATTTACGGGCTACGACTGTGCAGGTGAGGATTTTATTTTGCCCCTGACAGAAAAAAAAAAAAAAAATACCAAGTCCTACCGAGGATTAGAACTCGGGTCTCCCGCTTGAGGGCGCAGCGTTCCAACCGTTCGGCCAGCCGTTCCTCAGTCTTCAAAAGGCCGTCCTTAAAAGTTACGCGCTGTCAGATCAAAAAGTTCAAATTGTATTTTGATTTTGCCGCTTACGAGGCCTCATTACAGTTGCAACTTTGTATCATAACACGGCATGGCCCTGCATGTTAGCTTGTTTATAATACTGTGTTTACGGCCTCAAATGTTCCCCGTTTGTATGTGTTTTGCTTTTCTTTATCGTTGTTTTCTGATGAAGGCTAGTCGTCACTTAATCTTTTCTGTCTTTATTTTGACTGGTTTTGTACTCCTTCGAAGTCAGAGGGTATCTGCGAGGAAACAACAATCTGCATAACAATAAGCCAGCTCTGTAAAACAGATGTACAGGCAAAGTTAAAGTGCTAGAACAAGATCAAAGCCCAGAAGCGGACGAACAACCAGAACTTTCATCTGTAGTTTACAGCCGGTGAACGGGAAGAAAAAAATAACGACTCATTTTGAAACGCTGACACATAATACTTTATGTTTTCGTTTTGTTTATCTACAAATATTATAGCTCTACTGCAGTCAATCATTTCTGTAGTAACCGTTGGGAAGTCTATTCAATCTAAACAGCTTCAGAAAGGTTTCTCTGTATTTGGTGCTCATTCTGAAATACACAAACGTGTTGACACTGGAGTTGATAACTTCTAAGGTAAATGACACAGATAGAGTCACAAACACTAACCTCCTGTTCAACTTGTCATAATTAAATGTCGGTTCAACGATTTCGGTTAAAAAAATACCGGCGGCAGGAAAGAAGGAAGCAATGAAAATGAGGGACATAATCACCACCATTTTGGCTATTTTCATTTCCTTGTTGTTGATGACGACTTTTGCATTGGGCTGTTGTGTGTCGCGAATCACACCTGGGGAGACAGACTTCCTCCATGCTGCTGTCTTGTTGAGCTGGACTACGAGGATGGTTGTGAGAACGACAACGGATACAACACAAGAAACCGGAATCAACACACCACTGACAGCATGCGTCAGGGCATCAGTTACTTTTCTACCATTTTCATCTAGTCTTTGAATTAGTGAAATACGCGATTTATTTTCTGCAGGGAAGAAAGTCCACTCAAGCCCTATAGAAACGTATGCAGGAATCGCAGATGCAATAGTTACAGCATATATGACTATCATTGCATTGAAATGTCTCTTTCTTGTGAACATCGTTTTGACTTTTAATGGTTTAATAACACAGACGCATCTCTCCAGACTGATAAACGCTGTTATCCATCCCGTAATTCTTGTGAATATAATATGAGGCAAAGTACCTGATAAAACATGCACGTCTGAAGAGAATAAATCAGTATCTCTAGCAACAGGGATAAAAAAAAGAGAGGTCCACATTATACAGATGAGAGAGCACAGATCTGAGATTGTGAGGCCCAAGAGACTTACATTTATATTATCTGAGAAACCTTGTTTCACAAAAACAATACAGTTAATAATATTCCCGAAGATCCCAAGTACGGTAATAGCTTGGCAAATAATGCCTTGAATAATAAACATAATAAAGAAATATAATTCATCACTGATTACTGGCTGCGGTATGGTAAAATATGTTATTCCAGAAGAATTCTGCAGCTCTAACGAGATTTTGATGGATGTCGTATCTTGCAATAAGCTACATGTATTCGATGTAGAATATGCAGTATGTTTCATACTCATACTGCACACATTGGGAATAAAATGTAAAGTAAAGGACTCTTTTCACGCCCTTATGCGTATTGGGCATATAGGGCTAGACCTATATTTTACTGACCAATCGGCACTTGGTGAGTGATGTATACCTGGTAATACTATTCACAAACTTGAATCGTATGCTCTTTTGTAATATCAGCTTTAGTTATGTCTATCTTGTCGGTGGCTTAGGCATTGCGAACGTGCTTTGTAATCCCGGGGGGCCGGGTTCGATCCCGGCTGCGAATGATTGGTTTTGCGTTGGTTTTAATAGTGGTACCGAAAGCTAACCGTTCAGAGAGCAATGACAAACTACTAAACGTAAAATTTGAATAGAAAAACAACAACAGCCAAACAATGCTGGGATTGGTTCTGCAACGTCCTGTGAAGGATAGGCAACTCAGACTATCTTGTAAAAAGAGTTTTACTGTTTCCCGATTTGAATTATATGTCTGTCTGTTTTGTCATTTAATTAGCTTATGCTCATGCAATGTTTCCGTGTTGCCAAATATACCCATTTTTATTACTGTTGTCGTTGTGAATGTGAACTGCGATTTCAATTGATTTAGGATAATTTTAAATGATGCTGACTTTTCCTGCATCTTCAGTTTACCCTCGTTGATTGAACATTAAACTGACACCAGCAATTTACATCTCGTCCCCCGCATTATAATAGAAAAATTACATCTGACACAAAGTGTCCCAATTATTTAGAGAATAAGAACAAAATGGACTTTTATCTGACATGTCGCGCGTACAATTGTGACTGAAACGGTTAAATACATTTATTATCCAACGGATTACAATAACTCGTAAAAACCTGTCTACGGAATCAACTTGGGAAAACATAGTTGGAAAAAAACATGCAACAAAGCGACATGTTGAATGAAGAATCGAACGTTAACCAGGCTTAACCGTTTGAAACAGTAAAAGCCGACATTTATTTGAGTAACAATAATATGTGGTCGAAGTGTTCGATTTTTAGGTAACTTTCGCGTAGTGCCGACACGTAATATAATTAGATGTTATCATTTCTTCAGTATTATATTTTGAAGATTTCAGTAATAGGTTGATATTAAAAAAAAAAAAAAAAACGACCAAGCAGGTGCATCTGTCATGCAACCAATGCACACATAAAATGTGTTTTCTTTACTATGTTTAGTTTAAATGTTATGTTCACTTAGAGTAAACCAATTGCTGTAGTCCGTTTTGATAAGTAGGTGTGTTTTGTCAGTTTTATACCTGGACCAGTTAGCAGCCTAGTTAATTATTTGGTTAGTTAGTCGGTAGTCGTTTCTTAAGTAACTATTTCAGCGTGTGTTGACTTACGACTCAGTCCTGTTATGGTTTTCTATTCTCGCTTGGCTCCCAGAGAAGTTTTCTTGCCTGGTTTCCCTATTCTTGATTCTTGTTGTCTGTTTGAGGTTAGTCACTAACAACGGACATCCTCATCATTATCCTCATCATCATGAAGAAAGTCATTTGCAGACATGGCTTTCATCAGAACATGCGGAAATGAGAAAAGCCACTCGGCAGCTTTCTAACTTTTATTAAGTGCTATTAAAATATAAATCTCAATTAAAAATACCATAATTGTACTATGCTATAGTTCCATCAATACTTAGTTTTTGTTATTCTTCTTCTTCTTTTTCGCGTTCACCAGCTGTACACTCTGGCGGAAAGTTCTGGTTGCTCGTCCACTACTGAACTGCAGTCCTGCTCCAGAACCTGAGTGTTGCGTATGCATCAATTTTACAGATCTAATTCTCTTGAATACAGACTGTTGGTTCCTTGCCTCTCCGGCAGATGCACTCCGACTTCAAAGGAAGCTCCCCAATTAGTCGACTCTTACGACATGCTTTTGATGAGGCAGTGGGTCTATTCTTGTTTTCCCCACAATGGTGCCCCGGAACCCACACGGGGGAGTTTTTGTTATTGTTTCTCCCTCTTCTTTTCCACAAATCGCATTCCGAGTTACTACTTCCTGTAATAAGTAAATGTCCCTTTGCATGCCCATGGTGCATCGGGTAAGTGAGGCTAAACTTTTTTTTTTAAAGACCAATTGATGATGTGGTCAACATCACACAGGCCGTCTTTACTTCCCATGACTTTTACCCGGTAACCATTTAAAGCTGTATCGACTTTGAAGCCTTGGTCATGTTTGAAGAAAATGCCCGCACCATTTCGACCCTGGAGCTCTGCTCTGTAAATATCATTGTTTTTAAAATCCTATTTTCCCTTCAGCCATGGTACGCTCGGCATAAATGTAGCAATTTCTGCTGTTTCACAGCTGACAAATTACTGCATTCGATCAATATAAACTGAGCAAATCAACAGGACGCCTATAGAATATACATAGCTGACATAGGCATGTGCATTAATAGCTTCTGCCATCCAAACAAAGCAAATACATTTAAAAAGGATAGTTAGAAATCCTTTCTTGCAGCTTTTGTGGCTGAATAACGTTATTTTAAAATCTAAAACACACAAAGAAGAAGAAAGAGGAGGAGGAGGAGGAGAAGAAGAAGAAGAAGAAGAAGAAGAAGAAGAAGAAGAAGAAGAAGAAGAAGAAGAAGAAGAAGAAGAAGAAGAAGAAGAAGAAGAAGAAGAAGAAGAAGAAGAAGAAGAAGAAGAAGAAGAAGAAATCTTTTAGGAATTACAGAAAGTGCAGTTGAGAAGAAGTACGCAACATACAAAGTTTAAAACCAATTACAGTATTTCATAGAGAATAATATGAAATATTTATATAGCTTACTTTTCAATTCATTTTGTTTCTATGTAAATGCATACTCTTGTTAAGTTTTTTTTCCATGTTCCAATAGTTTTTCTATACTTTTGTGGTGTCACATTTCTGTAATAAGCTATGTAGAGCATTTGTTTTTAAAATTTTCATTTCTGATCTTGAATTAGTTGTACCGTGTTCACTACAGTGCAGTACAATTTTACCCCACTAAACATCACACAAGCGATAAACACCCGATGGCACAAAGTGCCACTATGCGGATGAGGATCACCCGTGGAGAGGTCCCGGAAACAGCGTTCAGCCATTAGCGGCCACTGGTAAGAGCCAGGGTCGGGCTTCAAAATAACGAGAAATTGCATTCCGCAGGGGAATGACTAGTCAACACGACAGAATGTCATTGTGTTCACTGTTTTGCTCATCTTTATTGTTGCCGTACAAAGTCTGCATTATTTGCATTGTGAAAACGTGCATTGTAAAGCGAATACTGTACAGTCAATATTGACCTGAACCTTCTGCAATGCGCAGGAAATTCTACAGACCTAGCTAGTTAGTACATGTTTACTTTGCTTGTTCAGTACGTCCAAGATATGTGTATGATTATTAGGATAGAATCATAACAATTATCGCCGCACAAGTGTGAAGTTCTAGATCTTAAAATATTCGAAAACCTCACCATACAGGGTAAGGTGGCCAGTTCCCTTCTACGTTTTCAGTTTTTGGAAGACAGCTCCCAGAAAATATATAAAAAAGTAAAAGGTAAAGATCCCTTTTCACGCCTATCGGCGCATCGGGCATTTGGGCAGAGCGTCCCATATTTTTACAGACCATCAGCACTCAGTGGGTAATGTGGTCAGCATTACGCCGGCTGTCTTTACTTTCCCAGGACAGCCCATCCTGGTACCCATTTAAGCTGGGTCGACCTGCGACGTCCCATACAGCGACAAAAATCCACGCAGCCTGCAGTGGGTTTCGATCGCGGTATGCTGGCTTACGAGTCGGACTCTCAACGCCTTAGCCACGGACGCCGCCAGAAAATATATAGACCCCTTTATATAAAGCTGGGTCGAATCAAAAGCCTATTAGGAAGCAAAATAATCCTGTATCTGCTAAGGATTAACCGTGGACTGCTGTCTTAATAGAGGACGTGTGTTCGAGGGACATACCAAGAGGTCACTTCAGACATACCTGGCCCGTCATTCGACCTGTCCAATTTGTACGCTTACCAAGAAGTTACAGTATCTTCTCACTCCTCCTACACACACACACATACACATACAAAAGGCCTTATACAGGTGGATTCGCTCCTATATAGTCCCCAAACAGTGCAGTCATCGTTTACCTGCAAACAATGCGACACTGAACGAGTCTACACCGTATAAGTCAGCAATGCATTTCAACATATGAGCATAGATGATAATCACAGGCGTCTGCCTAACACCGCCACCAATCACTCGATGTGTCTTTCACGTTGTGAACCATCCACGTAGCGAGACTGACACTATTCTTCTGCAGCCGACGTTCCATGTGGCTACTGCTTGTGACTTCGCCAGGCGACGCAGATCCACCTTTCGTGATGGAACAGTGGTTGTCCTTTGACGTCTCTTTAAGAGACATCGTCGCCTTAACAACTCCATGCTGTCTTGTCATACAAACTCTAGGTATCACCTGGTACCTCCATCGCTAACATTATCACTGCTCAACCTGAGTTCCCCTTAGAATACGAAGACACTTGTCTCCGCTGACCCAGTGTGATATATAGAAGCACAAAATGCCAACATTGGAACATACAGGCTAGTATCGACACCACCACTCGTCTACAGAAAGTTGAATTATCACTCCAAAGTGAGGGAGCTGGTACCAGGACAGAGTAGGGTATTGCTAAAATTGGGCGAAGTATGGTGTGGCCTTGCGCCACGAATTAGCTGCCGGTAGCCATGAAGGCCATCCTGGGTCACCCCGAAACGTACTGGCCAACGGGGCCCTGTTAAAGCGACAGGCCTAGCAAGCCTGTAATGGATTTAATGCCCCTACAACAAGTGCAATGAAATATAAATGGACTGATCACACGGCATTTGATCGTGGCTGTAATTATGATTGAGGCAGCCAGAAAAGCACGAAGCGAGACCTTTTATCTAATTCGACACCCGAAGCGGTAAAAGAGGACGTGAAGAAGAAGAAGTCGGACGATGCAGACCAGTATGCCTGCTCCTTGCCAGTCTCGGCGATGGACTGTCTTTCCCTCTCTACAACGTGGAGTTAACTGGTTTTAATTTTCAACCCACACGTTCAATACTATCCATATGTGAATCTCTTGATGCAATAATGAAGACAGGGGTTCTCGCTCGTTCTGAACTCCCACGTTTCTTCTCAATCCGCGGTTATTCAAGCCTTTGACCCTGTGATCCCATGCAATTGGGTATTCGATTCAGTTTACATATATCTACCAAATAATGGAACAAACATCCAACGGACCTGAGCCTATATATCCATAAACCGACTATTACAGTAGGCAAAAGCACCAGGAGCTAGGCCACCGCAGCTCCTATGTTGAATAAGTGATGTCTATTATAGGGTAATTCCAAGTATTATTATTTAACTTGCCGCCTCACTCACATGCAGGCGGATATTAAATTCAAAATCACACAGACTGAAGGAAAGACTTTCTACACAATGTACACAAAAGAATACCGAGATTTAAGCAGGATGGAAAACAGATGCACGTTCCTATGTATAAAAACTGCTAATTCTAGCAGAGAAAGCTACAAATAGGCAGGACATCACAACGTTGTTAAATACAGCCAAGAAATTTAAACTGAATGTGGGAACACACACAAATTAGCCCACTTTTCAGAGGCAAATGTTAGGGAAGGTAATAAAGTTCAAAAGGTTAAGAAAGCAACAAGTGATGGAATTTGTCCAGAAATGCTGACAGGGGAGAAAAGCGAAAAACCAAAACTGTTGCGCGAGATTTCTCAAGAAATCCGGAACAAGAAGAAATGCAACAGGAGTTAAAATGATAATATCAGTAATCTACCACGAAATAAGATTTAGAAACTATAATAACTGGAGAGGTAGCACGCTACTGTTAGTTGATTTGACTAAAGAATTGACATCACAGCACTCGGCACATTTCCATACATGCTCCGTCTTTATCTTCGGCAGCCAGCTCACATTTCCCATACTGATGGTAAAGGTCACAATCTGGTTATATGTCCGTCTTGCCCTTCTTCTGAGTGTAGTAAGCCGGCTAGACCTTCTAGTTACACACAGGTGCCTGATTCTCTCCAGGCCATTATAATCTTGTTTCTCTACTGATTCCGTTGCTTGTTCCCAAAGGGCCTTGACCACATCTGCCTTGTCATGTATCATTTCACAACCCAGTGGTGCATATCCAGCTAATCTGCCTGTCCATTATCCACTACCCCGGCATGGTCTGGAGAAAAGATCCAAAGTCTGCTCACTGCCTGTGACCTTCCCAGTGAAGCTTGTCCCTCTGCTTGAAGTATCCCTGTCTTCACATTTATCAGCATGCCTTCAGAGTCTGTTCACGCTACTATCAGGAACAAGTAAACTCTTTCGCCGGTTTTCTCTTAAGAGAATGGTTCAAACACTTTATAGTCAAATTAGTCAACAGCAAACACGTTCTAGACAATGCAAACATTACAACCACCATATTTGACGCTACGTAAAATAACTGAACAAAGTAACAAATACAGTTCTGCAGTTCGTATGGAACAGATGGGGATTCTGAAAAGGATGTAACATTAAAAAAAAAAAAAAAAAAAAAAAAAACCACTTTCCACGCATACCAATATATGGAAACCAAAGGGGTTTAGTTTGAAGACAAAATTCATATTATGCGAGAGCCACATTATAGGAAAACCATTATAAAACAGTCAATGCTAGAAAATAATAGCAGAAATTACACATAAACTAGAGACATAAATAATACTTTGACAGCTCTCCAATGGACGGCGTGTGGAAAAAGAAAACCTGGACGACTAATGAAACCTAGAGATGACTGACTGACTGACTATCTACCCCACTAGGACATCACACAAGCGACAAACACCCGATGGCACAAAGTGCCACCATGTGGATGAGGATCGCCGTGGAGAGGTCCCAGAAACCGCGTTCAGATAATTGGCCATATTTATGGCCTGCCTATATTGCGGCCCCTGGCGAAAGCCAGGGTGGGGCTTCAAATAACAACAAATTTCGTCTTAAAAAGGACGAAACTGGATATATAATAAGAACCTAGAGATGGCAGTCAAAAATAAAATATAGGAGTGTACAATTACATGGGATTCCATAAGCTAAAAAACGTAAGACGGTCAGCTATGTAAGTCACTTGTGAATGCCGTATGTGGCGACAGCGACATGACGAGGATATTGATCGCTTTTAAGGTCGTAATTTATACATTTATTTTCTTTGCTTTGACTGTAGAGTTAGCATTTTCATTGTTAAATAATAAGGCCACAATTTAAAAAAAAAAACTGTACAATTTATTGCCCCTGAGAAGTAAAGACGTCCAGCGTGATACTGAACATGTCACTCTCCAAGTGTCGATTGGTCTATAAAATATAGATCTAGCCCTATATGCCCAATACGCCTGACGGCATGGAAAAGAGTTCTTTACATTACAGTAGAACCTCCCTTAACGAGCACCTCTCATAACGAGTAATTCGGATAACGAGCAAAATAAAATGTAAACAAATGACTTGCTTAACGAGCGACGTTTTGCATAACGAGTGGCAAGGAGAGGGGAAGTTCCGAATTGTGGGCATGTTACATCTGTCTGTGTTTAGCACTCGTTCCAGTAACATCGTAGTGTCGCTTGTGATCACACATTTTCTCAAACTTGTGTTATATTGTGATATATGTACATGAATCCTCCAGGCCTACAAGATGATCTCTCTGAAGAATTTAAGGTTATCAAGATCCAGTTTCTGCCTCCCAACACCACTACGTTTCTCCATCCTGTGGACCAGCAAGCTATTTCAAACTTTAAGAAGCTCTATACAAAAACACTCATTGTTTTCAGGTGACTGAAGGGTCAAGCCTCACTCTCAAAGAATTTTGGAAAAATCACTTTCACATCGTTGCCTGTCTCAAGATGATCAACACGGCCGGAAAGGGGTTACCAAGAGAACCCTTACTTCTGCTTGGAAGAAGCTTTGACTCGAGAGCATTGTCGATTTGTGACTTTAAGGGGTTCAACACAGAACATGTGGAACCGGTAGTTAACGAGATTGTGTCTTTGACCACTATCATGGGATTGTAGGTGGATAACAGTGATATCGAAGAGCTTGTGGAAGAGCACATCCAAGAGCTGAACATCCAAGAGCTTATGGAGTTGCATTGTGTTTCACAGCAAGACGTTTTTGGAAGAAAGTTTGTCGAAGGAGCAGGAGGAGCAGAAAAGCAACAATCTTTTGGCGAAATAAGAGAAATGCTAAAAGCATCGCAAACTGTTGCATCTTACATTAAGAAGCATCACCCTAATACGAAATTGGTTATGCGCGTTGCAAATTTATTAAATGATAATGCTGTGACGCATTTTCGCCAAATTTTGAAGCGTTAGCAAAAACAAATTTCTCTGGACATCTTTCTGGTTAAAAAAAAAAAAATAATGAGCTATGCATCATATTTATTTCGATTTTTTTTTTCTGCAAATCAAATTCGCATTCCAGGTGGGTTCGTTCCGCGTTTGAAGAAAATATGAAAATGATTCACTCTCCTTAACAATATGTATATAATTTTCTTGGAATAAACGTTATACATAGCATTTTATAAGTATTTTTTTTTTCGAAATGGAACGCATTATCGTATTTTACATTAATTTACACGAGAAAAATTGTTTCGCGTAACGAGTATTTCGCTTAACGAGAATGATTCTGAAACAAATTATGCTCTTTAAGCGAGGTACCACTGTACTTGCTTTTCCGTCTACGAACAAGACACTGCAAGCTCAACTACCGCATGTGTAGAATAAAGACTGTAAAGACCACAAACAGGACCACAAACACCTGAGCACATTCTGCAGACCTGCGCACTATACGTACAACTTTGAGATGACACATGATTTCAAAAGCAAAGTGTGCAGAGCAAGCTGTACGGAGCCACAGAAAAACCTGCTGCTGACAAGCGAGTTCATAGAGGCAACCAACCTGATGGTCTGATCTGAACATACGAAACAGGACGCAAAGAAGAAGAAGTAGAATTTACGTTACATTTTATTGCCAGGCATATTTTGCCGCTTCTCGCCAAGCAAATTACTTTACTTGTTAGTTTACCCCAACATAGAAAGATTTACATCTTTTTGGTCGTTAATTTTACTTTTCGGTTTATTATGGAACTAAAATACTTAGTGTGTTTAATTTTGAATTTCAAACGTTTTCCTTCTCCAGGATGAGACAATCCAAAAGACAACCATGGATCCCATATTGTTTTGCGAAATATGAGGAGACATCAAGTCCTCTTTATCGTGGTTTCCAATGCTAAATTGACGATGAATATAGTCATCTGTATTCTAGAACAGTCCAGAAATAGATCAGACAATCAGTTGGGAAGTGAATTCGTAGACACTTTGTTTCGCATTTACATCTCAAGCCAAATTATAGTTATTAATATTGAGGCACCACGTTCAATGAGGGGTCATGCACATTTCAGGAGCATACACGTCTGTTGTGTTAGCTTTATTTCAATAATATATTGCTAGCAGTTTCATCATGTACTTTACTAAATTAAGAATTTATACATTAGGTCTAATCACAGTTTAGCGAATTTGTTGAATGTTGCATTAGGAATCGACATCACAGCCTCTGAACACTCCCATAAGCGATTGGTCCCCATCTTCAGCAGCAAGCGAAGAGCTCCTATTCCGGTGGCACCAGTAACTGCCTAATCGTACATTCGTCTCGCCTTTCTCTTGAGTGTTGAGCGTCGGCCAGATCCCCTGGTCCCTCCTTGCAGCGTTGTTCTCCTTAGACCGAAATGATCTACTTGTGCCTCCACACAGTTCACTCGCTCCCAAAGGGTCTTCACAACGTCTAGCTTGTCATACATGAGTTCATGGCGCAGAACCTGTTAGTCTATCTACCTGATCGTTTCCCAACATACTAATATGACCTGGAGGAAATATCCAAAGGACGCTAATTACACAGGACCCCTAAAGCGATGCTTGCCACTCAGCACGGAGCATGCTTGTCTCCACCTCTGTCAACTACTCTGTGAGTCAGTTACAGTTACGACAGATGTGAGCAGCTGACTGCAGATTTTGCAAATTCGTATTTCTCTGTAGCGTAGAACTTAGTATATTCGTTCAAGTGTTCAATCCTCGACTTATTAGGCTTCGACTTCGGCCTCGGGTTGCTGTCAATGAACTTCTCGTGGCTTTCGCTCAGTAGAAGGAGAGTTGTCCGGTAGAGCCTCACATTGTAATATTATCAAAGAGACCAGTCGCATTGTAACATTATCAAAGAGATCACTCGCATTGTAACATTATCAAAGAGATCACTCGCATTCTAACATTATCAAAGAAAGCAGTCAACCTCTATGTGAGCCCAATTTTTGATACTAAGACGTTGTGCATTCTATTTCTTCTACGAATGAATCAAGAAGTGGTGTTTCTACACTCTGAATATCTCCACACTGTTTTCGACAACTTTTTCCACAACCGAGAAAGTTTCAGTACTGATTATGCCAGTGGCTACCTGATTAGAAGTCTCCCTGTCTGTTCCCTGGTTTGTTTAGTAAGGCCTAACCATTCTGGTCACTCAACTGTTGAACCACTCACAACAGAAATAGAGGCAATGGGTGTTTTAGCTATTGTTTTTGAATAATTTCCTACGATTTTTATAATATACGTCATGAAGAAAACATATCTGCAACGTCAAATATCAAACTCTTTAAACCGTTTGAGGTTTCAATAACGTGCTCCGTTCTTCGTCTAAGTATGAGTTCGAAGAATCTCAGCACATCGCCCAAGTTCTGTAGCACCGGCGAGGATCTTGAAATACTTTGGGTAGATTTTTAACTACAAATTTTGCCCAGGCAATGCCGTTAGGCTACTTACTCTTTTCGGTTTCGAACTGCCAAAGGATTTTTACGTGCTCAACAATACACACGGGTGTCCAATCTTACTACACAGAGACCGGGGGAATTATTAGAAATCCAAGTACACGTGAAAAAATACCAAAATGGTGTAATAGGAATCGTGTATTAGTCCTTTATTGGTACATATAGTAATACAGTCTGCTTTATTAGGATAAGCTGTGGGCTACTCGGCAGTGTTCCTCTTCGTATTTATCTTGACAGCGGTATGTTTCCCTCCTCTTGTACCATTACAAAAGCAGCCTTAAACTACTAAACATTAAAATGACAAGGAAAACTACACAATAAACAAATAAATGCCGGTTTCGGTGTGCACAAATTATGTAAATAATATGCCGTTTACATGATTTCTGATATCCGTTTCTTTAAAACTCCACATTAAATTAGAGTTAAATTTGTAAGTAAATTGTCATGCGATTTTTTAAAAATTCCTTATGTTAGTTAGTTTCGTATTCTTCACAGAACTTCGCAGAATTAACTCTAGTATTTTTTGGCTGTTGTGGTTATTCTTGGCAATTTTTACCTTCAGTAGTTTGCCATTGCTACTAAACAGTCAGCTCTCGGTACCACTGTCGAAACCAACGCAAGACATACCGTTCGCAGCCAAGATCGAACCCGGCACCCCGACATTACGAAGCGCGTTCACAAAGCCTAAGCTAAAGAACCCGACAATTTCCTATGTAAATTAACAGTGAAATGCGGCATTGTATTTCCTACGTTTAGGCTGACCATACTCCAGAACACTGCACCTGTATTGTTATTTGCAGGGTATATATATTTAGACACTTTGAAAATGGTAAGCTTGTAGGTTTGTTGTAATTGCCAATTCTGTTGTAACTGACAGTTCTTCAAATGTAGTTTTATTCAGAATCGGAGACGTAATTCACACGCAAAGGTTGTCCACTAGCATTCACAAATCTAATACAAGCCATTGTACTGATACATTTTGCAACCACCCGTGAAGAGACGTCATGCACAATTCAGGAGCACGCACATTTTTTGTTTGTTTTAAATCTATGTTGTTGTAATTAATTGTTAGTAGTTTAATAAAATAGTTTAATCCCCCCATGCGTGTTCCAAGGCCACATTTTTATTGGAAAAACATTATTTCACTGATCCTTAAGAAGCATTTCGTGAAGGTAACTAATAAAGGATTCTAAAGGATTTTTTGAAATAAGGCGTCTTGAGATGAAAGACGCAGACATTACTACCCAATATATCACGATCTAACCGTAAACCATAATACAGTCTGCCAGTCGCCTGTTAAAGGATAAACACAGAAGAAGGAGGAGGAGGAGGAGAAGAAGAAGAAGAAGAAGAAGAAGAAGAAGAAGAAGAAGAAGAAGAAGAAGAAGAAGAAGAAGAAGAAAAAGAAGATGAAGATAAAGAAGAAGAAGAGGAGGAGGAGGAAGGAGTAGAGGAAGAGGAGAAAAAGGAGGAGATATACTTTGCTCGCTACAAAAATACTAAACGTCAAAAAACGGTTTGTTTTAGAGATACTATGTGCCGACATTATACATTTCTCGCAACTTTTTCGCAAACCAAGACACAGGTAGTAAGGTGTTGTACCACCGCCTACTGTATTTAGGAAATATTCAAGAAATGACACCACTGTGCTCGAAATGTTCCCACACGTATTCATTCTAATCTTTACTAACCCACACGGTTTCTTTACTGATGATGCTGGTAGCAACCCGATTAAGAGTCCGTCAATACATATATTTAACTTAGAATCTCACAGTACCCGTTGCATAGTTACCATTTGTCACTGTACGAGAACATCCGGTAAAGTGCAGCAGGAGAAGATCGCGGTCTGGGAGGCATGACCCAGGTCCGCCCACCCTCTGAAATTGTCTTGAGATGATGGGCCGAAACAATTGTCGACGAGGGATCTTCTACAGATGATCGGTGAACTCCTGCTACAGTAACAAAACAAAACAAACACCAAGAGTAATGAAATCACTGTTCCAGCAGAAGAAATGAATAAAAAACAAATAGTGCCAATGTCTATCAAGTAAGAAATGTGGTACTCGAACATTCACTAGACAGGATTTTGCGTGATCAAGATAACTCATGTAATGCCAAATACAGTTATTTTGTGAATACTATGGCAGCACGCCTAGATCAAGTGTCTAATTCCACACATCACCCGCAAGTCCTTGAAGAAGCTGGGTCTTGAAAAACACCGCTCTATTCTGCTTCAAATTAAGTTATGCTTAACCCTTTTGGAATTGCTGGGTGGCAGCTAAGGTGGAGGAATTTTCCGGCAATGCTAACTATACCGTCTTCGCTTCCCTGGCACAGGAAGTCACTGGATTCAGTTGCAGAAGCAAGAAGAGTCCACAAGTTTATTCTCAATAGCTGACCATCTTAAAATGGCTGAATAGCAGTATAACGTAGATTTGTTGTCACCGAGTGCCAACACGTGAATCGTTTTCTACAACTAGTATTTGCTGAATGTTGGAATATACAAAACTGTACAGTACCACATGATAAAATCATGAAGTAGAAGAGTGCCTGAGGGATGTTGAGAATGCTCAATTCGCTCGATGACTTTACTGAATTCTGAATGAGGTAGTAGTAGTTTGATCTGGAGCTATTCTGTGGTCAGGGTTGTCCCTTTCTTGAGGTATGAAGTGAAAGAGTCCTGTTAGGATGTATAATATATGCTTCTCATCAGCGTGACAGATAGATCATTTATTTTAGGTAAAAAAATGTAAACAATGTCACGAACAATGTAAAATATTATAGACAATCTCAAAAAATTTCAAAGATGGGATTTAAGGACTCTTACAAGCAGGAAGTGCCATAACTTTCTGGTTTGATCTCGGGCAGTTTCTGATACAATAAAAGACAACATATCTGCAACACAATACATACATATTTCTTTAATCACTGGATAGGAAACTTGGCTACAACCTGGTATCAGTAATATGACAAAATAAGAAGATCACTGGGTAGGATTTCCTCTTACATGAATACACACAACACAAGGATGACAAGCACGAGATTTGCTCATAAGCCTAATGTGTAACATGACATAAGCCTACAGTGTACACTGGTGTGTGTGAGTCTGTACGTGTGTTCGCGTGTGTGTGTATAAAAGGGAGGGGCGGAAGTTTGCCCAAGCCTGATGTAATGTCAGTCTGTTTTCTAGTCAAAAGTGACAACAGTATCTGAGCACAAGGTGTTTGTGCGTGGCCAGGACAAAACTGAACATCCACATACTGAGACAAGAAACAAAGTGGACACATTCCCTCGGGGACGCCCTTAAAGAATAAGAGAATGTAAAGATTCTTCATCGTTCGGGTCCGTGTTCCAGTCAGGTGATTGTCAAACACTTAATGAAGTACCAGTTTCATGTGCAATAACTTGGACATCATCAACGCCATAAGAGAGGCTAATCGCTTTGTGGCTTTCATTTTCGTGGAAAGAGATTTTTTTACTAAATAGGTCGCATACACTGGGTGTACCAAATGGGACCAGGAGACAGGAAAACCATACAGGAGCCACCCGTCGCTCTATCCACCAGAACAGAATGGGATTTGTTAGCCTAAAAGCACTTGGAGACATTCCCAGGAGTTGATAGGAGCACTTATGGTCATGTCCGATGTACGATGAAGATGATCTCTAAAATGAACAATGAACAATAACTTGGACGTACATGAAGCCCTCATATGGACACCGGAATGGAAAAGAAAGCAGGGAAGACCAAGAGACCCTGCGTAGAACCATCATCACAGAAGGCTCAACCATGGGTCTAAAGAACATCCAAAACCTAAAACAAGGGGCAAAGAACTGCCAGACATGGACATCTATGACCTCTGCCCTATGGGCCGCCTTAGTCTCAATAGGAAAGACTAACTAAGACGGTGTTTGCACAGAACTGATCGCCTGATGAACGTGTGTCTTACCTACTCGCTCAACACTGGATTTGTGTGTTGAATGTTGATCTATAAACTGACATCACAATACTCGGATCATTCCAATAAGCGCTCCGTCCTCAGCTTCAACAGCCGGCGAAGCATTCCAATTCTGAGAATGCCAGTGCAGTCCGTCTTACCTTTCCTCCGAGTGTCGATCAGATCCTCTGATCACCCCAACTGTCTGGTTGCCTTCAGACCATAATGATCGACTCCTGCTTCCGCATATTTCCCTTGCTCCCGAACGGGCCTTGACCACACTTAGTTTGGCACGCATACATTCACCACCCACTAGTGCAGAACCAGTCAATCTGTGTGCCTGTTAAATTCCTATCAGTAATGCATGCCCCGGAGAAAATATCCAATATTGGGTTCGTATGTTCTTTTCGAAAAATACGATTCTTCAGAGACAAGGCAACGTGACTTGTGGATCGTTATATATGGTTGACTGCCCTTGGGTTTCCACAAGTCGAGATCCAGGACTCTATATCATTCATGGTACGTGACAGCATTATGTCTTCGGAGGTTGACATAATCCAGTGGTACAGCGAAGTGATACAACACCAAGCCAATAGAGTCCAGTCAGAGGCATGTATCTGTTTTCAATGTTTATGCCTACGATGCGAGAGTTCGCTCCTTTAACTGCCAGATATTTAAAAAAAATGTGAGAGAAAGAATACTGTTTTCTGCCATTTCAATGTTGAATACAGGTAGCTCACATGGCAACACTTGTTCTGAGAGGTAACTTTCGAGAATACACTCTAAATTATGGGACTTTATTCGCCTCTACACGTTTTGTGTCACCAGAATAAAGTAATTATGCCGTCCCTATGTAGAATGCCATTTGTCTTATTTGAAGCCCCATCCTGGCTTTGTGTCACCGGGTGTTTTTCACTTATGTGATGTCCTGGTGGGAGACAACTTACATACACACATATGAGATTAACAAGACGACCAGAAGATAAAGCAATACCAATAATGCGGTGCTGATTTCTTATCCTTTTACTCGTGAGTGTAAATAAAGCGTCATTGAAAAGTTTGGGAATCACACGTCTAAGCAACTTCTACCAAGTTGAAAAACCTGCTTGTTCCTCTCTTGTCCACTACACTTTTAATTCTACCGAGAATTATTTTAAAAAAAAAAAACACTCTTGGACATTGCTGATAACAGAGTAAGTCCTCTTCAGTTGTTATAGTCACTAAATCTTTCTTTCTATGATTTAAAATTTATCCTCTGACCATATTCTATTAAACACATTTTTCAATCGGTTTATGGGTACATCAACTGCTGGCTTTAGCAATTTTGCAGTCATGTTATCATCGCCTGCTGCCTTATTGCTTGCTAAAAAATTGATTGTCTACTTCATTTCCATGTCGCTTATCTGTCCTTCATTTATTGGCAATATGGTCATTCAAGCTTCTTCGTTAAATTGATGGGTTCTCGTGGGCTCGGGATATTTAAAGTATCTTTTTAGTGTCCTGTCCCAGCTTCTCCTCAATATGGGACGCCATTTTTATTTTTAAGCATCCGCCCCCCCCCCACCCCCGGCTATCGTCGGGAGCCCTAATATGAACTAACGGTTGAACTGGGTTTCTGGGATTTGTGCTGCGGTGATCTTTATCTGAAAGGTGGCACTTTGTGTTACCGGGTGTTTATCACTGGTTGTGAGGCTGAACGTCACTCTTTTTAGCACAACTACCCTTCTGCTCAGTATATTGTATAAGCATTGTACCATCCTTACTTTTAATGGGACACTCTGCGGTTTGAAAATACTAGTTTACTGTTTTAGTGTTATATACAGTACTTTACTTATTCCACTCTTGGTTGCATGTTCTCTTTCTTTAGCTATTCTATCAAAATATGCTCTCTTATTTTGCTTTGCACAATTTGTTTTTTAAAACTTTCTTTAGTTCTGATTTCTTTTTTTTTTTTGGTTGTTGTTATTGTTGTTGTTGTTGCTTTTGCATTGCACAAAGGAAGCTTCAGCATTTTTCTTTCCTGGATACTCTGCCATAAATCATTACTTATCTAAAGTTTTCTGTCAAGCTTTTCTTAAGTCTTGCACTAATCAATGCTGCTTATAAAATTGTGGTCTTTACATCATTATCATTTTTTGGTGGGCGGTGTTGCCTGGCGTATTTCGTTTTTAGTCACCTTTCCAGCTTCACGACAAACAGGTCACTTTATAATTACTAGATTTATGTGCCAGTGAAAACTACACGGATGGCTTATCACTGTTCCATGTGAACTAACCACTGTATAATTTATATCATCAGGTTATATGTTAAATAATACTTTCCATTAGAACAAAGATGCAGCACGCCCAAATTTAACTGACTGCTTTACAGTGATCAACCCAACAAGTTTACAACCATGTCCTTTTGTCTACACAGCCTCGGACGAGATTAGTTTATTGCAGTGGATTTAGGTTAGGAAACTGATGCGGCTTACGATTTTTTGATATTTTATTAAAAGTATTCATTTGCTTCTTTTATTATGACTTATTTTACAGTTTGCATCATTTTAGGGAATCATTTCACACAGTAAATGTACATTATTTGTTTCTGCTTTCTTTCTTCGTCGGCGTCTGTGACTTAGACGTTGCTAACTCACTTTGTAAATGTCGGGGTGCCAGATTCGATCCCAGCTCCATGCGATTTCGCAGGAGACTGTCTTGGGCTAGTTTTGACCACAGAATCGAGAGTATCGAGAAACGACCAGCCAAATAGCAATGTCAAACTAGTGAACCTGAATTTGCATGTTATTTATGATTGAACAGGCTGCGAGATGCTGACAACATCACTCACCAAAGGCCGAATTGTCACATAATGCTGTTGTCAAGTGCCTTTTTATGGTTTCCCCTAATGAACCAAAAAGCACTCTGAAGTAGTTTTAGTGTTAAAATGTCGGCTCGCAATGGTCTAGGTGGAACACAGCAGCTCCAGAAAACATCCAACCTACTTCTGGGGTGAGGCGACTCAAATTATGGCACTACAGAATACATAAACATTCCTAGACGCAACTTGACATGACTTCCTCACTACTTTTAAAGCCCTTTTTGCTCGGCTCTCTAGCGAAGTTGGTTAAACCTGACTTTCGCGGCGGCCGGGTGACGAACTCCTTGTGGTCCGGGTTCACTCCCAGGAGTAGGCAGAAAAGCCACATTTCTCCCAGATTAATGGTACATATAATGGAATCAATGCCGAAGGGTTGCGATATCCATAGTACCGAGCCAAAGGGTTTACAACTCATGGTTTCTGGATACGTTCAAAAAAAAAAAACATGAAGTTTAAAAATATAACAGATACCCCAGACCACTCAAAAGCAGTGAAGGATGGACACTAACAGCTGAATACGAAATAACAAAACATCATGTAATCAGTGCAACACATGTAGAAAAATAAAGAAAGAAATTCAGCAAGATCGATCAAACCAGCCAAGGGAGCAGAGAATATACCACTCCAGATTGATTCCTGAATTGTCCCTATCAATTAAGGATGTACCGAATATTCACTTCGTATTCGCTTCGGGGCCGAATAGTGGACCGAATAACTATTCGGTATTCGGCCGAATACTTGCTGTCGGGCCGAATACGAATAGTGGTTATCTTACACCCGTTTCTGCATACACTGTGATGGACTGAAATAACTCTACCATTAACACAATAGTTGCTGTTACCTAAGTCTGTCATAGCGGGGGGAACTGCGACGCGGTTGCGTGGTAAATCAGCTGGCAAGGTCTTTGCCTGCTGACTCGACCGAGGCATTACAGCAGAGGTTCTCAAACTGGGTGCGTATTCCAGAGGTGCCGCGGCGAAAAAAAAAAAAAAAAAAAAACGGCTATTAATTGTGAAATTATTAAAAAAGGCATGAAGATTCTAAAAGTTAAATTTTAAATTGTCGAAAAGAGGACAGGCGACAGGCAATAAGTGCATTTTTATAAAATGAAGAACATCTTATGCAATATATCTTTGTCATTGAAGGTTAGAGAAAGAATTCTTGCTTGCTACACACATCCAGTTTTAAAATATGGTCGTGAATCCTGGACAATTAGTAGGCAGGCTAAACAATTTCTTGCGGTCTCAGAGATGTAGTTTTACAGAACAATGCTTAAAATACCTTGAACACCCCCCCCCCCCCCCCCCAAAATAAAAAAAAAGCAATCAAAAGGTTTTGAAAGAGGCGGGAGCACAAAGACAACTTATCAATCACAGACATCAGAAGGAGACAGTCATCATTTTTCGGCCATTTTATGAGAAGAGGGAAAAAAGAACATGTTGTGACCACTGGAAAGATCTATGGAAGGAGGAATAGAGGAAGATAACGAGAAAAGATTCTTGACATGTCATGGAGGCGTGTCAGCACACGAACTAATACATGCTGCAGGAGATCGCAAATTGTGACGAGGCATAATAGCCCACGCCAGTCGGCAAAGCACCTGATAATGATAATACACTATTCGTATTCGTATTCGGCCGAATAGTTATTCCCGCTATTCGTATTCGGCCGAATAGTGAAAATCACTATTCGGTACAGCCCTACTACTATCAACAGCCATAATAATCACTGTCTAATTGTGGACTTTTTGCCCTAGGAAACTGGCACACCATGTTATGGTTGACTGCAGGTTTTGGCACACACCGCTTATTATTTCATGATGTTTTGGTCAGTTGAGTCACGTCCGGCTGTATAAATCTGGAGCTGGCCGTGGTTGAGTTAAGGCCTCCTCCCACATCTGACAGTGAATGTTTGACCTCTGTTGTAATCCATCATGAAAACTCTATATCAGTTAATAGGATCAACTGAACTTTGCCTGCTTTTTCTACCACACTGTCTATGAGTTTGTGTTACTTATAAGTGTTCAAAATTACTTGATGCAACCCTCTGGTCGTGGCAGATGTTGGCAACCCCTCACATAAACATCTTCTGGGTTGGAGATACGAGCTGATGATGCACCTGCCAGAACAACATACTGTTGTCGGCTATGGGGCCATTGACATGGTGCATGGACAAGAAAAAGTTTCTCACCCTGTAAGCTGGCTGTGTGTTCCACTGAATAATGCTAGGATACTGATCGTCGGCTGGGCCTCCAGATATTACTCACATCCTGTGACAAAGAGGAAAACTAGAGTAAGCAATCACACAGCACTATACCAAGTTCACCCCCGGTCCATGTATCCACATAGTAAGGCACAGATGTCTGTGCTAGGCTTTTATAGACTGCAAAAGTCCGCAAATATGCCAGGATTGCTATAGACAGTTGTGAGGTTGAAAATAAACGACGGTCTACCCAGAGCTGTTCTCCAGTGACAGCGATAGTCTGTCTATGCCAAATTATAAAGGAATAACACTATTCCTTTTCCATAATAGGATACTTATAGTCTCAGAAGTATACCTCAAATACAGGAATATAGATGTATGAAGCACGCCCAAGCCACACAAACACAAGCCACACAAGGGCGGATGTTACGTCATAACGTACTGAACTTGCATGACCTCAGCTGAATATCGATCCAGATACTCCCAGAGTTACCGGGTATAAATAAACATTAAATGTGAACAGTCATTTTATAAAATGAATACATAATGTCCAAGCTGTCTGGAACCCATTGAAGGAGTCCGAGGAGATAATTTTCGTCAGCTTCAGAGTAACGCTTCGGTTACGTGCCCTCATGCAGTTAGACAGGTTGGACAGCCAGATCCTGATGCTCCACACAGCCACCTCTGTCCTACACTCAGCAGCAGGCTATATGGTACTCATAAACAATAATGAACTTACCCATGCTCATGGACGTTTTTTAATTAAACGGTGATTCAAACGGAGGTAAGCAAATTGACAGAAAAGGCAGCAGCCATCTGTTCACTCTCGGAAAGCTCAGACAAGAATGCGTTCAAACTAAGCGTCTCTCCAACTAGAGGCGCGGGGGGGGGGGGGGGGGTTTATCCGCGTCCAAAGCGGTAGTTGGGCCAATGGAATTTAGCTTCACTATTAATGAATCTCCTATCTATCCGACTGTATTTGCATTTACATCATTCCTAAGAGAATTAGGATATTTGAGTGCTAAACCTGGGTTCATAACATAAAATGAATGAATGAATGAATTTCTACCCCACCAGGACATCTCACAAGCGATAAACACCCAAAGACTCAAAGTGCCACCATGTGGATGAGGATCGCCGTGGAGAGGTCCCAGAAACCGCGTTCAGACAATTAGCCATA
The DNA here is from genome assembly GCA_905116865.2 of Candidula unifasciata. Classification (NCBI taxonomy): domain Eukaryota; kingdom Metazoa; phylum Mollusca; class Gastropoda; order Stylommatophora; family Geomitridae; genus Candidula; species Candidula unifasciata. Next base: position 89,776 of record CAJHNH020008454.1, on the reverse strand, counting down.
TTTATGGCCTGCCTATATTGCGGCCTCTGTCAAAAGCCAGAGTGGGGCTTCAAATGAAAAAAAATTACGTTCTAAAAAGGACGCAAGAGTATTTCACATAAAAGAACAACTCTATAACTATAGATTTAAGTTCAAGATTTGAAAGTGCCTTATTTGCATAGAGGTGACAAGATATGGGCAGGTCCATCACCAGAGGGGCGTGGGCTGTCATGCGACACGAATACTGAATAAAAATACAAGTCTAGCATTACATACGTGAAGCACATTGTCGTTAAAATAAGATTCTTTACTGTTCGTGTATAAAAGTGTAGCACATCATGTGTTGGGTTGGATAAGGAGCGATAAACGCTAAGATCTATAGAGCGAGAGGAAAAGCTAAGTTCAGTCCCCTTGGGGGAAACTGCGGTAGAAAAGAATTGACTAATAATGCAGCAAGCTGTCGACAAGAAAATTATACATCACTCGATGTTTTTGATTTTGAGTCACAATCTGTGCTACATGGCCAATTGCACAGTTTGACAGTTAAAGAAGAAACAATGTTTTACGATTTACCGAATCGTTTTCTTTCACGGATCTTCCAAATTGATCATAAATGAATCACAGATACATTACATTCCATTATGATCAATTCTGAAGATGGAATGAAATATGATGGGTGGGAAATGAGCGACAAACGTGATAAATGGCATCACAAATACATTAATTTAAAATTGCCATTGAAATTTGATCTCGACATAATAATCCAAAATAAGCTTTAAAAAAAACCCGCAAAGTTCCGTTCTAACAAGATAATACTTTAATCGCCATTATTAAAAAAGATCTTCTGGTGTACACAGGTGAAACAAATTTAACGCATTGACTGAGATTGCCATCAACATCTCAGCAATCAAAACAATCTGGATTTCAAATGACGACCTGATTCCGTAAGTTATGGTACATTTACACAGAGAATTTCTCATGTGATCTGAAAAAGTTGGGACCAGCTCCAAGTATATTTTTTAGAAAGGCAGGGTAACGAAGACGAAGAGGGTAGCGTTGAGATGTTTAGACAGGTAGCGCTTAAAAGTTTAGACAGGTAGCGATGAGATGTTAGACATTTAGCATTGAGATGTTTTCAGCTTTGTTTTGTTAAAATAAAAAAATAAAAAAATAAAAAAAATGGGAAATGTTTCACTCGCGTGACAAACCACCGGAACACTTTAGTTATGCAAAAGTTACCACGTGTTTCAGTTTGAAACAAATGCACGATGACGATTGGCACCACAAGTTAACATGTGTTTCAGGTTAAAACAAATGCACGATGATGATTGGCACCAAAAGTTAACATAGGTTTCAGGTTAAAACAAAAACACGATGAACATTGGTCCCAAAAGTTACTATGATTTTCATGTTAAAACCGATGCGCGATGATAGTTGGCACCTTTCGGTCTTTCCCTTCGATAGTGATATATTGCGCTCTGAGGGGGGCCTGGACTCACAACCCATGGCGATGGCGAATGTGACTAGCAAGACCCGCCTGTGTTTAGAAAAATCTTCCACAGTTATAGCATGGGATTTCAAGACCGTTGTTGTCAACATTTGTGTTTAGTCTGTTTCTTCTCTGACGCCCAGCTCTCATCCTTTCTGCAATAGTTTCTTCCTTCATACTCATTACCTTCCTGATGTGCCATCTCCACACAATACGGTCCATGACATGTAAAACAATGCAGACTTTAAATAAAAATAAGTGCAGGAATAGCAGTAAATATAGGCCTGACTTTAAGCTCACATATTTTATTACGTTTTTGCTACTACGATACAAAAAATTACGTAGTCGTAGCTACTACAAAATCACAAATTTAGAAGCCATTCTATTGGCTCTCTCAAATACGATTCAATGCAAATATTTAGGAAGTTCAAGAAAGCTTTATAATCGTCAGCGACCCGGTTGCTCACTGGTTGGCCAGTAGACGACTTTGTCACCGGTGACGACAGTATTTAGGTCTGTCTCCTTTGATCAGAAAGCAATTGCAAACTACTGGACGTAAATTTGCCTAGAAAAACCACACAACAGCCAGGGGCTGTTGGGGTTGGTTCTGCAACTTCCTGTAAAGGATACGCAACTAACCTCATTTGATAGCATTTACACTGCAATAGTTCTTTTCAGAGCTATTCGGTGGCGCGCAAAGCTAAGCCATATAATATGGCGCACATACGCTAGTTGCGGCGTCCGTGGCTATGGCGTTGCGAGTCCGACTCGTGAGCCAGCATACCGCGATCGAATTCCACTGCAGGCTGCGTGGATTTTTGTCGTGGTTTGGGACGTCGCAGGTCGACCCAGCCTAAAATGGGTACCAGGATGGGCTGTCCTGGGAAAGTAAAGACAGCCGGCGTAATGCTGACCACATTACCCACAGAGTGCTATGGTCTGTAAAAATATGGGACGCTCTGCCCATATGCCCGATGCGCCGAAAGGCGTGAAAAGGTATCTTTATTTTTTACTTACTTTACATACGCTAGTTAGTCACAATTATGACTAAAAACTATAAAACTATTACGTCGGAGTTGCTGACTGAACGTGGCAATTTTTTTTTTCTCAAAGCAAGCCACGCTAAAGCTTTATAATAGTAGGGAGTAGTTTGGTTCGAACAACGGATCAAAATCACACTGAGAGTAACCCAGTAGTGCTTCGTTCTTCTAACTCAAGTCTGAGTCCGAAGAAGCTCAGTACAGTGCACAGGCTCTGTAGCACCGGCGAGGATCCTGAGATACTTTTGGGTAGATTTTTAACCCCACATTTTGCTCAAGCAGCGCCGTTAGGCTACTCTTGTTCGATTTCTAACTGTCAAGGGATTTTTTTATGTGCGCAACAATGCACACGGGCGTCTGATCCCACTACCCAGAGACCAGGGGGACTTGAAGTCCGAGTCCACATGAAAAATTCGAAGCCCTTACCAGGGATTGAACCCGGAACCGTTAGCACTCGAGGCGGAAACAATGCAGTCCACTGTATGGAGTAGCTGAGATCCTCTGTAAACCCAAAGACTTTTCCTAAAATACCTGATATGGATTCAACAATTCTTTGATTCTTTAGATGAATATTTCACGACATCCTCAGCCTTGATACTTGTCCGTTGGATGATAGAAACTACTGTTTTTTTTTTACTGATACTGTTAGCATGTCAACTCGTAATTCCATCGTACCGCGATCGAAACCCACTGTTGGCTTCGTGAATTTTTCTTATAGTATGGGGCGTCGCGGGTCGACCGAATCCAAAGGATGTATGTCCACGGGAAGTAAAGACGGCCGGCGTACTGCTGACCCCATTACCCACCTAGTGCCGACTGGTTTGTAAAAATATGGGTGCTCTTCTCATATGCCCGATGCGCCTAAAGACGTGAAAAGGACTCTTTATTATAAAGTAGGTTACAGCAGTGTAAAGAATGTACCAGCGTCAGTTCAAAGTTCGGGAAAAAGGGGGGGGGGGGGGGGGGGGGGGGGGGACTGACAGTCAACGCGGGTTTAACATCCATACAGAACAAGATGAACCTCATTTACAATTCTCACATTCCAACTGAGATGTCAGCTCACATTTAGAACTACAAATTAGTAAAATTTTGTCTTAAATATAGAAGTGACGATTTTAATTGGATAGACATATACTGTATGTGAATATGTTTGCGTCATAGCATTTATTGACTAGGTGGTAATACAGTTATTACCAGACATAGATATTATTAAAGTTTGTGAATATGACATGATTGTGCATGTACGTATTTGGAACATGAAATACACAGGATGTTCTACTTTGTGTCAATCGATTAAGCATCACGTTCTTTGCAGAAAATGAATCTCTTCAAGGCAGGACTGAAAGGCTCTCTCTCTCTCTCTCTCTTTCTCTCTCTCTCTCTCTCTCTTTCTCTCTTTCTTTCTCTTTCTCTCTCCCTTTCTCTCTCTCTCTTTCTAACCAATTCTTAGCCCTATGTACTTTCCTAGCCAATGCAACTTCGATCTCCTGTATCCACGCTCTCTGTGGTCGGCCTCTGCCTTGCTTTCTGGAAACTTCACCCTCCATCAACGTCCATAGCTGTTGACATGTCCAAAATACCTCGGTTGTCAGGAGAGGATGCTATCTACGGGCCAGTTGTCCCTAATGTTCAGGTCAAGCAGGATGCCGTCCTTTGTCTTCTTCTTGGTCCATGCTACTCTAAGAATGTTTTTTTTTTTCTGTAGCATTTCAGTTCAAAAGCTCAGATTTTCTTCTTTAATTTCTGAGTGAGAGTCCATGACTGACATCCATAAGTTGCCATGGGAAAGATTCAGGATCTCAAAATGTTTACTTTAACTTGATTGCAGGTGCTGTGCCATCGGTTCTTCATGTTGTTTAGCCTCTGCATTGAGTAGCTTTAGCTTACTGCAAGTAACTACTGCATTTACAGTTTCACTGGAACTGAAGAATTCTAGTGAAATAATACTCTTGGGGATACAAAAGCCATTAATCAATGATGACTTATTCTTCCACATCATGTTTATTATTCAAGGCATTATATGCCAAATTATTGCCGTATTTGGGATACTCAGTAACATTGTCAACTGCATTGTGTTTGCCAAACAAGGTTTCACAGATACTATTAATGTTAGCCTCTTGGCTCTGACTGTCTCAGATCTCTGCTCTCTTGTCTGTATAATGTGGACCAATATTTGTTTTAGCCCAGTTGTTAGAGATTCGGGTGTGTTTTCTACGGAGGTGCACATTATATCTGGCAGCTGGCCCCACGTTGTATTCACAAGAATAACCGGGTGGATAACGGCATTTATCAGCCTGGAGAGATGCGTCTGTGTTATTCAACCTTTAAAAGTCAAAACAATGTTCACGAGCAAGAGACACTTCACTGCAATGATAGCAATTTTTGTTTTAACTATGGCATCTTCGTGTCTTGCATACGTTTCAACAGGACTTGAATGGACTTTCTTTACAGAAATTAAAAAATCACTTATTGCACCAGTTCATAAATTAGATGAAAATGGAAGAAAATATACAGATGCAATATCATACACAGTCAGTGGAGTTTTTATGCCCATTTCCTGTTTTGTGTCAGTTATTGTCCTGACTGTGACCCTGGTAGTCCAGCTGAACAAGAAAGCCGCCTGGAGAAAGTCTGTAGCCTCGGGTGTGGTTCAGGGCAAGCAACAATCAAATGCAGTCATCTCTACTAAGGAAACGAAGATTGCCAAAATGGTGGTGATTATGTCTATTATCTTCATTGCTTCCTTCTGTCCAGCCGCGGGAATATTTTTTACTGCATTAGTAGAACCAACTTTTAATTATGATCGTCTGAACAGGAATTTGGTGTTTGTAACTCTGTCCATTTCTTTTACGGCAGAGGTTATCAACGCCAGCGTCAACTCGTTTGTGTATTTTAGAATGAGCACTAAATACAGGGAAACATTTATGAAATTGTTCAGGCTCACTAATATACGCATTGTTAAATAATTGATGAAAGTTCGAAGAAGGTAAGCTTTTTATTTCCTGTAGACATTGAACCAGACAGTGTTGAAAATGATTTATCTAAAACAACGTTGGAACAAATTACCAGCATGTTTGCACCTTGATATGTTTTTCTGTAGTTATGAAGTCTCATTAAGTTTTATGACGTTTAGTTAGTTACACAGTTATAAAGTTCTGTATTTATACAGTCTATAGTTATGAAGTCTATGAAGTGTTATGACGTTTAGTTATACAGTTATGAAGTTCTGTATTCACTCTGTCTGTAGTTATGAAGTCTCATTAAGTTTTATGACGTATAGTTAGTTACACGGTTATAAAGTTCTGTATTTATACAGTCTATAGTTATGAAGTCTACGAAGTGTTATGACGTGTAGTTATACAGTTATGAAGTTCTGTATTCACTCTGTCTGTAGTTATGAAGTCTCATTAAGTTTTATTACGTATAGTTAGTTACACGGTTATAAAGTTCTGTATTTATACAGTCTATAGTTATGAAGTCTATGAAGTGTTATGACGTGTAATTATACAGTTATGAAGTTCTGTATTCACTCTGTCTGTAGTTATGCAGTCTCATTAAGTTTTATGACGTATAGTTAGTTACACGGTTATAAAGTTCTGTATTTATACAGTCTATAGTTATGAAGTCTATGAAGTGTTATGACTTGTAATTATACAGTTATGAAGTTCTGTATTCACTCTGTAGTTATGAAGTCTTATAAGGTGTTATGACGTGTAATTATACAGTTATGAAGTTCTGTATTCACTCTGTCTGTAGTTATGAAGTCTCATTAAGTTTTATGACGTATAGTTAGTTACACGGTTATAAAGTTCTGTATTTATACAGTCTATAGTTATGAAGTCTATGAAGTGTTATGACTTGTAATTATACAGTTATGAAGTTCTGTATTCACTCTGTAGTTATGAAGTCTTATAAGGTGTTATGACTTGTAATTATACAGTTATGAAGTTCTGTATTCACTCTGTAGTTATGAAGTCTTATAAGGTGTTATGACGTGTAATTATACAGTTATGAAGTTCTGTATTCACTCTGTCTGTAGTTATGAAGTCTTATAAGGTGTTATGACGTGTAATTATACAGTTATGAAGTTCTGTATTTACTCTGTAGTTATGAAGTCTTATAAGGTGTTATGACGTGTAATTATACAGTTATGAAGTTCTGTATTTACGCTGTCTGTAGTGACGAAGTCCTATGAAGTGTTATGACATGTAGTTATACAGTTATGAAGTTTTGTATTTATGCCGTCTACAATTATGAAGTCCTAAGAAGTATTACGTTTTTTTATACAGTTATAAAGTTCTGTTTTTTGTTGTTGTTGCCGTTTGTAGTTATTAAATTCCAGCACTGCGGGTTCTTTCAAATCTTCTTCTTTTGTCAAAATCTGCTTGTGCCGCTAGGCGTCGCAGTCTATCAGATGATCGGCAACCGAGCCAGGGCGCGCTCAGTCGCTTCATATGCCGTGATGTTATGAAGTCTCAAGTTGTCCGTGACTCCTTCAATCCATGTTCTTCTTGGTCTTCCCCTGTCTCTTTCAAATACGTTGCATAAATTGAACTTTATGTTCTTGAGGCTGCTCTTGATGGCAACATTCCATCGTTTTGCAAGGTTCTACTATATGCTTGTGTTATATGTGTTTAATTAGCACCAGTCTCTGTTGTGGTAGCTGGTTCAGAACAGTCACGTCAGATTGCAAAACCATTTCATCTGTTCCTCAATAATGAAGTCTACGACTGGTTTCAGTCAAAGTTTTCTTCCAATTTCATGTTTAATTTTATCTAATCCGACTACTTTCTAAAAGTTCCACCTGCAGGCTTTCTTCAGTCATGGCAGCGCACATGTGAATTGTGCAGATTAAAAAATGCAAAGTGATGTTTAAAAGATGAGAAATGACAAAATCTTTCCTGAAATTCTTAGCAAAATTAAGTACATATTTATATGGCAGTGTTTTCCAGTTCTTTTCACTTAGGAAAATTAACAGTTTTCATTTCAAATCTGTGACTTCCGAAAGCTTAGTTTTGCCATGAAACACGTGACTTCATCAAATAACTGAGTGATGAGTTCGTATTTACACAGTTATTTTAAATTAAGATCAGTTAAATGTGCAGTAAAGTCAACCAACAGTAAAAACCAGTCATCTGCAAAGAAGGAGAAAAATCACAAATGTGAAAACTTTAGTGGAAGATCACTAATGTCTGTGATTCTCCAAATATCAACGGTTCCGATATGAAGAACTTGCATTAGATGACTACAAGGGACGGCTTCCGGTGTAACAAATCAACAATAAATCAGACATTCTTTCTTTGATAAGCAGCAGATAAAAACATAAGAACAGAATGGTTTTGTTTACAAAGGCATTTTATAGTGTGCACAGGAAAGGTTTGTATAATGCCATACTAGAATTAAGAATACTGGCAATTTTAGCAAACATAACCAGACTGTGCATAGAAGACACACCAATACACACACACACACACACACACATATATATATATATATATATATATATATATATATATATATATATATATATATATATTTACATATATATGTATATGTACTCTCTGGTTATGTTTACTAACATTGTTGGTATTCTTAATTCTAGTATGGCATTATACAAACTATGAGTATCTGATTCATTGTTTATGAATGTATGTATATATGCATATATATATATATATATATATATATATATATATATATATATATATATATAATATATGTATACATAATGTGGTTCTAAGCCTATTTAAATGATTTCTTTGTCGGAGTGTTATATAAAAGGGTTGATAGAATTATATATATATATATATATATATATATATATATATATATATATATATATATATATATTCGCGCACACACATACATACATACCTTTCCATGCGAAACGCCTTCGTTCATAAACCAATACATAAGTGATTTTGTCAAAATCACTTTGGTCCTATAAATATATGTGTGTAAGTGTGTGTGTTTACGTGTAAAACATGTCAAAATGTCTCCGTATCTTTAACATTAACGAGTGAAGTCTAAATGGTACTTCGTCTAATAATAACATTTCGTAAGCCATGTTGGTATCGTAAAATGAGAAATACGACACGTTATTTTTCTCTGCGCAGTAAATAAAGAAAAAATGTACTGAAAGTTCACAAGGAAATAAATGCTCTAAACGTCCGGCGGTCTTGGAACAAAGTGCTTTCGTCAGCATGAACAAGATGGATGAAAGCAAGCCTATGAATTGGCTTCTGTAGTGTAAGAACCATGTTTAAAACGGTCAAACCCGCACAAGTAATTGAGAAAAAAGGGGCGCCCAAAAAACAACATGGAGACAAGCGATGGAAAGTGACCTGAGTGCGGCATCTCTGACATGGAAAACTGCACTGAAGATTGCTCAGGACAGGAAAGCAGGGAAAGTCCTCTCTGAAGCCGCATGTGCCACTGGGCATAAAGAAAATTGATGATGATGAATGCGACTAGGAAAAATTACAAGCAAGGCGTTCAATGAATGAGACAAAATAATATTTCTTTACAGCTAATAACTGGTCTTAAAAATTTCCGCAAACCAAGCAACATCGTAATCAAAATCATAAGTTGAAAGAATATTGTGTTGTCTGTTCGATAGAAAATTTGAAGTTGTTAGTTGCGAATCCTTTACAAGAATTTGCAGAACCAACCCCAGCATTTTTTTGTGTGGCTGTTGTGGTTTTTCTAGGCAAGTTTACATCCGGTAGTTTGCCATTGATTCCTAGACGGTCGGCTTCTCGATAGCACTGTCGAAACCAACGCATGGCCCAAGGCCCGCAGCTGGGATCGAACGGATGACCCCGGCATCATGAAGAGCGTTTGCATCGCCTAAGTCACAGACGCCGACTGTTCGAAGTTGATTAATCAGTTTCTGGTCCTTGATGGGCGAAACATAAAGTACTAGTCGCCAATAGTAGTAAACCAATCTGCACTTAGGGGAAGGATGTGGTAAGTATCCTGCCAACTACTTTGACTTATGACTTATCTGGTACTTTGAAAAGGTGTCAAACCAAATGAAATGTATAAGTTAGCTACATATTATCCGGGTCACAAAAGATGCATGACTGCTGCGACCAGAAAGTCTTTATCAGCATAGAATACAAAAGAATAGTGATATAATTACCAAGATGAGGTTTCTTCTAAAAATATTGACACACATCTTGACAACAGAGATTCCAGTACATGTGTGGTAAAGAAATTTGCAAATGTCAAGAAGAAAAGTGGCGTGTGCTGTTTCTACTTGTTTAATCTGAGTATTTACTTATTCACGAAAAGTGCACTAGATCACATGCCAGTTCGCAAACATGCACACATCTACACATACTTACATATACAAACACACGCACATGCACACTTGTGTACAATATAAGTTACCCTGACCGAAAAATAAAAAGACAATAAATAACAATTCATATTACTAAACTTGCGAAAACGGACCAAAAAAAAAAAAAAAACAACAACATTGTCAAGTAATTTATGTGTTTTAGGCATAAAGTGCCGGAATACGGTGTCGAATTTCAATGTAATTTCAGTGTAAATAGGGGGCTGACTGGTCTCGAGGTATGTCATCCGCCTCAAGTGCCGAAGGTCCCAGGTTCAAGCCCCAATGAGGGCTGGGATTTTTTTAGACTTTAAGTAATTTCCTCAGGTCTACGGGTACTAATGCCGAACGCCCTTGTGAATTGTTGCATACGTATACAATATTTTGGCAGTTGAGATTTGAAAAAAGTAGTCTAACGGCGCAGCCCGTTACGGCCTCCAACGGCATCAATGTCATCTGCATAACCATGTTTTCTTGTAGTTTCTCCTAAGTTTTTTTGTTTGTTTTAATTTCTTTATAATTTTCTCCAGGGCTAAGTTGAAAAGAAAGGGGAACAGTGCATCTCATTGCTTTAAACCAAATGTTTTTTTTAAATGATCTGATTTTTTTTCGCAGCCATGTACACACAATTTAAGATCGGCAAATCAGCCATGTGTACATGTGGATTAGCACCTGAGACAAGAGATCATGTCCTCCAAGACTGTCCGATGTACAAAATTTCAAGGCAACAGTTTTTATGGACGAGAAACATAGGTACAAGCCAAACTTTACGGGTGGCTGAATGAATTACAACAGGCAGTGAAGTTCATACTAGAGACAACATTGCAGATATAGACAATATATTTCAAGCGAACGAAGGATGAAGAAGTATATTCATATGGGTATCATCGACGAAACTACAGAGTTCGTTCTTTATGCGCCGCTCTCGACAGAAGGCTATTTGCTCGGTGAGGAGAGGTCGAGCCAATAGAATTAAGACCAACGCATTGAAGTCGATCTTGGCGTACAAAGTTTGTTGACATTTCTAGACTGCTGATTTGACTCTTTTCCCAGTGTACATACCCACAAGCCCTCCACGCACAACTTTAATTTATACCATATGTATTTTTTAACATATACACCCCCCCCCCCCCACTCGGTGTATCGGCAAATTATACAGAAGTATAGTATTACAATAACTGGGTATGGATGAGAGTTGGTAGGTTGGGCAAGAAGGAAGAGGAAGGAGTGGGAGGGGGGGGGGGAGGGGTTGCCTTCACAATGTAGTGTCCAAAGAATGTGGACTGTCTATTGTAGAGCTTTTCAACTGGCAGCCCTCCAGCCAAATCTGGCCCGCCAAGGCCTAGCAAATGACCCGCGGATAACTTGTAACTGTATTGTATTTTCGATATTTCTATGCTCCGGCTGAGGCCACTGGCCCATGACGATACTCGTTTTTGAACTGTTTGATCCCTAAGCCAACTTAGTCGAATAGCCCTGGTCTATTGCGAAGTTGTGGGTACCAAGTTCTTCTTCTTCTTCTTTTTTTTTTTTTAAATCCTACACATCTACCTATTGTGTTCTCACTCAGTGGCATCGGAATCTGGGACTCTTTTATCTCCACTACCCCCCCCCCTTTTTTTCAGCGGCATCTTCTCCTTCTTAGAGTCCATACCGTGTGGCGTAGACAGTCATGTCTGTCCACAACCTTCTGTCTTGTGTACTTTCAATCAACTTCAACACAGATGATCATGATGTCAAACTGTCCAGCATCTGCTCTCTCTGTCTTCCTCTACCACTCCTCCAGCTTTCCTAGCGTCACGATGTTCTCCAGTCTTCTCCTTCCCATCAACGTCCTCAGGCCTCACAATAATGTCCTCATACATCACTGAACTCCTCAAACAGAACCGCACAGGCTGAAAGCAGCATAGAAACTACCTGCGTTAATTCTGGCTGTGAAAATTAAAGCGAGAAGAAGAGAAGGTCGAGTCAACTAACTTTCTTACGCTTAACCTCTTGCCACTTGAATGTTCAGGCTTCCAGTTCCCTCATGGATTTTCCTGCAAGCGAACTGATAGGATTGACGCCTGGAGCGTGTGTGTGTGCATGCATACATTCTTAACAACGAAATTTCGCTAGAAGGGATAAGCACTGTGATTCTGTTATTGCTAAGTTTATCGCAATTAAAGTAATAATAAAGGAGGATTGCCGTTAAAAAACATTCCACCATTGTAAATATGTGGTGATAAACGTGTTGCATTTCAGTGTTATGTTAAACAAAAAATTCTACTGGATATAAAGTAACAAGTTGGAATTTGACTTACGTAATTCATGATTACTTACTTTACTTTACTTTTACTTTTTCCTTCCACGTATGCCGCTAAGCGTTGTTTGGAGATGCAAGTTCCTGTCATAAGCAAGGCGGGCAGCATCTGATGTTCTGAGGCCATGCTTTTGGCAGGTTTCGGAGACCCCGTCAATCCACCGTTTCTTGCCTTATATCCTGAGCTTCTTTGGTTGAAAATTTGTGATGTTATTTGGTCATTTTTCATCCTGGTTAGATGTCCAAACCATTTCATTCTTTGATGTTCTATGTAGTCTAAACATGGTGTAGTTTTGACAGTGTTTCTAATGTCTATGTTCTTTATCCTGTCTAGTCTGGTCTTATTCGCTGCTTTTCTTAGACATTTCTTAGACAATTCATGATTAGAATATGATAATACAGTCTCGAGTTGTTTTTTCCCCCCAGCTATTCAAAGTTACAGTTTTAACTACTTATCTGTCTGTTTGCTCATCTTTGTCAAGTTTTTTTTCCGATCGATTATGAAAGCCGGGTTCTCATGTGGAAGAACAGGTTCGAACCCTTGGTGAGGTTGTTAGATCTTTCCTCTTTCAGGGGCAAACACAGAATCCGTCACTGCACTACACTGCCTTGCGCTCTGAAACAAGTGTCTGTTGTTGCTACAACAATGTCTTTTGTTCACCGGTCTGGCTATATGTTCACATATCAACTTCAGTACTCATTTATTTGCCTACATTTATGTTTATCGGCTAGATGCTCGCTGCGGATCGGAAGGTAGTGGGTTTGATTCCTGATGAGGGCCGGATTTTTTTTTAAATTGCCTTGGCTCCCAGCTCGAGTCAGCCTTGAGTGGGTACCGAGTACAATCCTGTGAAGTAAAGGCGGCCGGTGTTATGCTAACCACATCACCCATCAAGTGTCGTTAGTTATCTGCCGTTAGTGCAATTAGTTATCTTGGTGAGTCAGTTCATTTCAAGCTACTTACTATATGTCTCATCACCCCGCCCAGTTTGGGTCAAAGACCAGAATATCTACCTATCTATCTATGTAATCTATCTATCTATGTAATCTATCTATCTATGTAATCTATCTATCTATCTATGTAATCTATCTATCTATCTATCTATCTATCTATCTATCTATCTATCTATCTATCTATCTATCTATCTATCTATCTATCTATCTATCTATCTATCTATCTATCTATCTATCTATCTATCTATCTATCTATCTATCTATCTATCTATCTATCTATCTATCTATCTATCTATCTATCTATCTATCTATCTATCTATCTATCTATCTATCTATCTATCTATCTATCTATCTATCTATCTATCTATCTATCTATCTATCTATCTATCTATCTATCTATCTATCTATCTATCTATCTATCTATCTATCTATCTATCTATCTATCTATCTATCTATCTATCTATCTATCTATCTATCTATCTATCTATCTATCTATCTATCTATCTATCTATCTATCTATCTATCTATCTATCTATCTATCTCTCTATCTATCTATCTATCTATCTATCTATCTATCTATCTATCTATCTATCTATCTATCTATCTATCTATCTATCTATCTATCTATCTATCTATCTATCTATCTATCTATCTATCTATCTATCTATCTATCTATCTATCTATCTATCTATCTATCTATCTATCTATCTATCTATCTATCTATCTATCTATCTATCTATCTATCTATCTATCTATCTATCTATCTATCTATCTATCTATCTATCTATCTATCTATCTATCTATCTATCTATCTATCTATCTATCTATCTATCTATCTATCTATCTATCTATCTATCTATCTATCTATCTATCTATCTATCTATCTATCTATCTATCTATCTATCTATCTATCTATCTATCTATCTATCTATCTATCTATCTATCTATCTATCTATCTATCTATCTATCTATCTGTCTGTCTGTCTGTCTGTCTGTCTGTCTGTCTGTCTGTCTGTCTGTCTGTCTGTCTGTCTGTCTGTCTGTCTGTCTGTCTGTCTGTCTGTCTGTCTGTGTCAGAAACCTAACTGTCTAGGGCTCGATTCCATTGGCTCTGCTATAGGCTAATGACAGGAAAACACCGTACAAACACACTCAAGCCAAACACTTGTTGCAACACACACACAATCTTTATTACCAAAGATGCAAACGAAGTGGTGGTACACCTCAGGAGGAGTAGCGCTCCTTATTCAAAACCCAGGCCGCGTCTAACTTTAAAATCGCTTAGAGGCGCCTTTACACGTTTATGAACTAAGCTCTGAGCCGCTACCACTCTCCCGTACAGTGCCAGCTCAACCCGCTATATCTCGATGCCAAAGACGTTATGGCATGCGCCAATGTGTAGGCCTAAGTGCGTCGACAGTGTTAACGCCACCAGCAAAGCATGGTCTGGCTTCTAGTTACAACTATTACTTTACATGAAACTATGAACAGAACACGTTACATCTAATCACTACGCTGGTACCTATCTTCATGTCCAAAACAAACGGTCAGTCAAAAATCCACTCTCGTCCCACGTCCAGTCTCCTCGCAGTCCCCCAAGCAAGCGTCCAGCGTCCGGTCCAAAATGTGCACACCCGTGCGAAGTCCGCTCATGCTCGTTTCTACGTGTGTATGCACGTATTGAGTGTCACTAAGGGTCGCAGGGTACGATGACGAGATTCATCATCATCATCCTGAACTGTCCCATAGCAGGGCGAACCCTGACATCCACCCCTCCTTTTGGACAGATACTTCCTGATGACAGACGTCTACCTTACATATCTACGTCTGGAGTCAAGTATCTCTACCTGGGTATGGGATGTCGACAGAATTGTGTCTACATTCAGTTCAGTGCATCTCCGGATATCCTGCTTTCTTCCCCCAATTATTGTCACAAACAGTCATGAAAGTTCCTATCAACATAGATTTGAGATGTTTCCTAATGAGAGTCAGTCACCTGAGAACAACGTATCTTTACATCCTTATGGGACATGTACATATACAAGGACAACACTAAACCATGAAGTTACCAATAGTATCACAACATGTCACAAGTACGCCACTACTAACCAACACTTTGTAGTCATAGAGGTTAAGACTAATTATATAATATTGTGGGTGGACTATTAACCGTCCGGGACCCACATGAACCCAACCCCACTCTCGTGCGAGTTGTACGCCATTGCGAACATAACAATGGTCGTCATAGACATGACCCTTCTATGGTTCTAACTAAGTCATCCCGACTCCTTGACGTCCCGTCAAATAATGTGTCTAAAATTACCTAGCAATCCCTGCCACTGACACATGTCATACCTCTAGACATATAGTGTAGTATATAGAAACACAAGTGTGGCCTGTACGACACATTTGCAACAGTCATGGAAAATGTCACCTGTAACATGAAACTTCCCCCAATGTACAAGGTTTCTATCACCTTCATATATACTCAGTGATCTCTCCTCTGGAGCGACAATCTCTTCTAACAATATTTAAGTTTCAAATATCATATGCCTTGAATTCTAGAATGATGCCTTTGAAATTTAGAATGTCATATCAGATAAGATCTTGCAACTGTAAGAGTTCACATTATTGCTTGAAGGAGATACATCTAGTTTTGCCACATTTTTGGTATTTCTGCAATATGAACAGTTCTTTCCTGAAACGTCTAGCACAAAGTCGATAGGTAAATATGTTACTGAAATGCTCTTGCTGTAGGTAAGCTCGGTTTAATGAGTCTTTCACAATGTTGGTTTTTGGATGCAGTACCTAATCATCTGGCTGTTTGTGTATTTGTATATTATATCAGATAAAGCATTGATGTGGAAAATGATGAACACCATATTGAAGTGTCTGTTGGTGTCATCGTTGACTATTTTCAAAAGGATAAATTATTTTCCAATTTCTGAAAAGAATATTGATATATATATATCTTTTCGATCTGCAATAAAAGTTGTTGAATACTGTATAATCATCATAGATCGAAAATGTTTCTGTCTTGTACAGTAGAGTTGTGGATATTGACGTCATAGTCATCATAGACGACTCAACAGATCAGCCAAATTGTTGTCTATACCTTTGATGTGGCTGATCTCAAATTTGTAGTTTTGAAGCAGTAGTGCCCAACGAGCAATTCTGTTGTTTTTCGGGACTCCAGTCTTGATAACCAGTAATGGTTTGTTATCAGATTGTAACAGAAAAGGACGTCCCAGAAGGTAGCGTTTCAGCTTTGAAATGCAGAAGACAACTGCAAGGCATTCTTGTTCAGCTGTGGTGTATCTCTCTTCAACAGGAGTGAGCTTTCTGCTGATATAGCAGATAGGGTGCAATATGTCATCTTCGTATTGCATCAAACACCCCGCAATAGCTGTCCCACTGGCATCGCATCTAAGGATGAAAGGCAGTTTAAAATTAGGCAACTTTAAAATGGGGGGACTGGAGAACAGTGTCTTGATCCTGGCGAAGGCCTGGTCAAGTTCAGTATTCCATTCAATCATGTTGGAGGATCCCTTTTTCAACAATCTGGTAAAGGCAACAGTTTCATGACTAAAGTTTGGGATAAATTTATTATAATAGTTAATGAGCCCAAGTAAGCTTCGGATTTCCTTTTTTGTTGTGGGATTCTTAAGGTTCAAAATTTTTGAAATAATTTTGTTATCGCTCATTAGCATCCCTTTTGAAATTTTATGTCCTAAAAATTCAATTTCCTCACACCCAATTTCCACTTTAGAAGGTTTAACTGTCAACCCAAACTGTTTTATTCGCTCAAACACAGCTCTGAGCGTTGTCATATGTTTTACAAAGGTATCAGAAAAAATGCACATATCATCTATGTACGTTGCCACATCAGGAATGTCTTGTAAAAGCAATCTAGTAAGCCTAACAAATGTGGCAGGAGCATTAATAAGACCAAAAGGCATGTACCTCCATTCATATAACCCCTCAGGAGTCGCAAATGCAGTAATATGCCTTGAACTTTCAGTCATAGGTACTTGCCAATAACCTTTTGTCAAATCAAGTTTTGAAAAAAATTTGGCATTTCCCATGAATGACAGTAAGTCCTCGGCATTCGGTATGGGTTCTGCATCTAAACTGGTACAGGCGTTTATTTTTCTATAATCGACGCATATACGCATAGACCCATCCTTCTTCTTTACGATCACTATAGGTGAGCGGTAACAAGAGTTGGATCTTACAATGATTCCTGACTGTACTAGTGTTTTGATTTCATCTATCAATTTTTCTCTGTACTGTACCGGTACAGGGTATTCTTTTACTCTAATGGGTACATTAGTGTTCAGATGGATATGATGTTTGATCTGGGTACATTTTTCGGGAATATCTGAAAAAATATTTTCGAACTCTTTTAAAAGTTCATAAATTTCACTTGCCTGTAAAGGTGATAAATTTTTAGAAACTTTTATTTGCTTCCATGAATCAGTTGAAACAGTGCTAGGAGTTAATATCTGTTCATCTGTAGGATCTTCCTCGGGTTCATCAATTAAACTGCATGCAATTTGCTCTTCACGCTGCTTATATGGTTTTAAACATGTTGATGTGATATATCTTTAATTTTCCTTTATATAATATTTGATAATCGACGTCTGAAATGCGTCTTGTAACTTTAAATGGACCTTGCCACACTACCGATAGTCTGTCAGTAGGACTGGGGAGAAGTAGTAATACGTCGTCGTTTTCTGCAAGAGTAATTGTTTTGGCATTTTGATTTGCATACTTGCGATAGATTATTCCTGCTTGGTCTAAAGACTGTCTTGCGATTACACATGCATTCATGATCTTATCCCTTAAGTTGGTCACCATATCATATTCACTAACAGTTGTGGTGTCTGTGACCCTTCCCACTAATGACTCATTGTAGATGGATAAGGGTCCCCTTGGGTTTGCACCATAAACAAGTTCGAACGGGGAAAATCCAGTACTACTTTGTGGTACCTCTCGGTAGGCAAATAGAATGGCTGGCAACATTATGTCCCAGTCTGTTGGTTTTTCTGCTGTTACTTTTGCCAGCATTCTTTTTAGATTTCCGTTTAGATTCTCACATACCCCATTTGCTGCTGGGTTATATGGACTTGTAAAAACTTGGTCAATGCCCATCAATTTATTACAGTGTTGCATTGCAGAGGATATAAACTGGGTGCCCCTGTCTGTAAGAATCTCGTTGGGAAAACCAAACCTAGCAAACCATTGAAACAAGACTTCTCCTACATCTTGAGAAGTGATGTTCTTAAGTGGTGCAGCTTCTGGCCATCTACTACAAAAGTCGACCATTGTTAGGATGTATCTATTTCCTTTATGGGAGACTGTATTTAATGGGCCTACGAGATCTATTGCCACTTTCTGAAATGGTCTTTCGGCCAGGTCAGTTGGTTGAACCAAGGCTTTCCTCTGTTTACCCTTTTGTATCATGGTCTGACACAAGTGGCATGATTTGCAATAGTTTTTTACGCTTTTGCAAAAGCCTGGCCAGTAGAACTCGTTGAGAAGTCGGCACTTAGTCTTCTCAGTTCCCATATGTCCTGCTAATGGCGAGTCGTGAGCCAGTTCTAGCGCTTTCTGTCTGTAAGCAACGGGTAGTACCGTCTGGTTAAGTGTATGTACCCCTTTATTGTAGAATCGGGTGAGGATACCATTTTTAAACCCAAAAGACCACTGTCCCTTTTTTGAAATATTTTTAGACCCGTCTGCAACTTGTAAACATTTTTTTAATGTAGCATCATCTCTTTGCTTTGAGATGAACTCATCTGTTACATTTGGTTGATCAGAATGAGCAAGGTTTAAAATATTATCCATTCTCTCGCGCTTTCTCACATCATTCTCTCTACTTGTTTGTTGTCTTGTAACAACATTACATGCAACATTATCACTCTGCCATTGTAATACTTCACTTTCAGTCAGAAGCTTGATGTTTTTACAATTGCCCAGAATCACATCGGCGACAGGGTTTGACAGCACAGCAAACTTGGTCACTCCGCAAAAAATAGGCTGATTTGAGGTTAGCCCATGCCAACTCATATCTTTCTTTCGTACCTGAGAAAGTGCGGCATATAATGAACTCTCCTGTATAATCGCAGGGCTTTACTAGACTCTTCCGGATACCTAAGACAGTGGCACCCGTGTCCCTTAAAATTGAGCATTCATGACCATTCACAAAGCCCCTACTCAAGTTCAGCTTCCCCTCAAAGCTAGTAGCAGCGTTAGCGTCCCCTATAGCTAATATCTCGTGACCACACGTAAGCTTTCCATTCACATTAAATGACTTACACACTTCACATTTTATGTCTGTAAAATTCATAAGTTCTGCAGCGCAGGCTGTTGGTTGCGTATCATTTTCTGGATCAGACATGACACTCTCACTTTCACACTCACTACCCGCTGGACTTTCAGCTGCAACACCCTGATGGTTTGGTACACGATGTGGGCATTTATCTTGCAAATGACCAATTGAATGGCAGAAACGACAATCAAGTGGGAAAGCACCTGAACGTAACTTGTTGGCTTTTCTCCTTACTATATTTTGAACATGTTGTGGAAATTTGGGATTTTCATCACACCATTGCCATCTACCATGTTCCTTTTTACAGTGGACGCATGTCACTAGTGGGCCCTTTTCTCTGTAGGATCTTCGTTCTCTATGCTCTTTAAAAGGCTTTCTTTCTCCATCCTGGTGGAATTGTCTTTTCTTGTAGGTCGGTTGTACAGCAGCTCCATAATTTAAGTCGGTGCTTTTACTGAAAGAAAATATGTTCTTATGCGCATTGTAGTAAGCTGTTCCTGTTATATCCATATTCTTCACATTGTCTGGCTTTTGTTCGATTAGGAACGTCATCATGCTGTGAGGCACGCTTGATAACACTTTATCCCTAATTAGCAAATCTTTAAGTAGTTCAAAGGATTTTCCCACTTTAGCTGATGCAATCCATTTATCGAAGGTGTTTTCTACATCTGCTACATAATCGGTGAATGTCTGTTCAGGTTTAGGTTGCATATTCCTGAAATTGTTTCTATAGGACTCTTCATCCAAAGCAAAATGTTGTAGAATTCTACGTTTTACATAATCGTAGTCGTTCAATTTCTCTTCAGGCATAGTCTCTAATAGTTTCAAAGGTTCGCCACTAAGGTGTCTTCTGTATACTACTGACCATTCAGTCTCAGGCATATTTGCATGTTTTGCCATACACTCAAAGTTTTGCGTCCATGCCGCTATGGAGTCTCCCTGGCCAAAATATTTAATTAGGCCTTGATATTTTTTGAATGATGGTTCAGTTGCTTTCAATTTAGCTTTTTCCATTTGAATTTCAGCATTTCTGTCCAATTCCAACTCTTTAGCCCTGAGTTCCATTGCCAGTCTTTCCTTCTGTAACTCAACGTTACTCATGGTCTCTTTATCCTTCATTATCATTGTGTGAGATAACTCACGTTCTTTAATGACCATCTGTACTCTATCTCTCTCTGCTTGAGCGGCAATTTCTTTGTCTCTAGCCTCTGCCTGGGCAGCTAATTCCTGTAGTCTCAAAGCAGCCTCCTTATCTTTCAGTTCAGCTTGGGCAGCTAACTGTTTTTCTAAAGTACAAGCTTCTATTTCTTTAGCCTTCTGCATAGCCTCCAGTTCGAGCTTTTTAAACTCTCTCTCGTCTGCCCGATCTAGTCTCTCTCTGAGATCTGTATACTTTTTATCGGCCCATTCCAAAGCCTTTTCTCCAGTCAGCCCATGCTGTCTGGCCATTTCAATAAACTCGGCAAGAGATGACATGGTGTATTCGTGTATAATATCAAGCAAACAAATCAGTACAAAATCAAACCAATACCAAGTATACAACTACAACCACAAACTCACTGCACAATCCTATTGGAGAGGGAGAAAATAAAAATCGCGAATATCCGAACTACAGCCGGACCTGTAAATGTAATCTCGAATTAATCCGAGAACTAAACACAAATTTACAGTGTAATATTCAATAAAGAATATCACAAATTACATCATCACAGTAATACGACAACAATTTTTTAAGCAATTTGGATGTAGACAGTTCGAAAAATATTGGATCAGGAATCCGAAGAATACTTCTTACAATTGTAGATATGGAGAATGACTGATGTGTGTGCCGCAAAAAAAAATTTTTTTTTTTTCCAAAACACGAAAACAACAATAGGACTGATGAGAAAGGATAGCCAAGAACGATAGATAATGAACGGCGCCGATCAACCAACTAGATCGAGAAGGAATCTCACGGACTGGAGAACTGACCAGGACACAAACACCAAAATCAAAACAACAAAAACTTATCTGCACTCCAGTCTGGGAGACATGGCCGCCAAAGAACACGTGGATGTTGATGACACACTTGATGATGACGAGGACGACAGGCCTCGATGACTTCTTGGACTTGCACACCGCAACTTGTAAAACAATCACACTATGTCTATCTGTCTATGTCGTCCTAAATCCCTATCCGTCGTCACGACACAATCCTAACACATACAGTTATTACCTCTAATCACATACAGTCATGTTAAACAACAAACATGTAGACGGACTAACAATAAATTCCCATTTTACCTATCAAAAATATTTACGGAAAAACAAATACCTAACCTTTCCTATCAGCTATTGACTAAGCACGTTGGGTTCCCACAAAATCCACGGTAAGAGCTCCCCACTTTCCTGTCAGAAACCTAACTGTCTAGGGCTCGATTCCATTGGCTCTGCTATAGGCTAATGACAGGAAAACACCGTACAAACACACTCAAGCCAAACACTTGTTGCAACACACACACAATCTTTATTACCAAAGATGCAAACGAAGTGGTGGTACACCTCAGGAGGAGTAGCGCTCCTTATTCAAAACCCAGGCCGCGTCTAACTTTAAAATCGCTTAGAGGCGCCTTTACACGTTTATGAACTAAGCTCTGAGCCGCTACCACTCTCCCGTACAGTGCCAGCTCAACCCGCTATATCTCGATGCCAAAGACGTTATGGCATGCGCCAATGTGTAGGCCTAAGTGCGTCGACAGTGTTAACGCCACCAGCAAAGCATGGTCTGGCTTCTAGTTACAACTATTACTTTACATGAAACTATGAACAGAACACGTTACATCTAATCACTACGCTGGTACCTATCTTCATGTCCAAAACAAACGGTCAGTCAAAAATCCACTCTCGTCCCACGTCCAGTCTCCTCGCAGTCCCCCAAGCAAGCGTTCAGCGTCCGGTCCAAAATGTGCACACCCGTGCGAAGTCCGCTCATGCTCGTTTCTACGTGTGTATGCACGTATTGAGTGTCACTAAGGGTCGCAGGGTACGATGACGAGATTCATCATCATCATCCTGAACTGTCCCATAGCAGGGCGAACCCTGACAGTCTGTCTGTCTGTCTGTCTGTCTGTCTGTCTGTCTGTCTGTCTGTCTGTCTGTCTGTCTGTCTGTCTGTCTGTCTGTCTGTCTGTCTGTCTGTCTGTCTGTCTGTCTGTCTGTCTGTCTGTCTGTCTGTCTGTCTGTCTGTCTGTCTGTCTGTCTGTCTGTCTGTCTGTCTGTCTGACCGTCTGTCCGTCCGTCCCTCCCTCCGTCCGTCCGTCTGTCTGTCTGTCTGTCGTTCGGTCGGCCTATATGTCTGTCTATCTATATATCTGCCTGCCGGTCTTTCCGCCGTCTGTCTGATAGTCTTTTTGTCTGCTCATCTGTCCGTCTGTCTGTCTGTCTCTTCGTCTCTCCCTGCCCAGTCCGTCCACCCGTAAAGCCGGGGTGCCTTGTTCAATACCAGCCGCGGGCGATTTTTCTTGCGCTGGTTTCGACAATGGTACCGAGAGCTGGTTTCGACAGTGGTACCGAGAGCTGGTTTCGACAATGGTACCGAGAGCTGCCCGTTTAGGTTGCAATGTCAAACTGCTGAGCGTAGAAATTTGCCTAGAAAAACCATAACAGCCAATAAATGCTGGGGTTTGGTTCTGCAACGTCCTGTAAAGGGTACGCAGCTAACTAAGCATAAACATAGAAAGACTATCAATACATAAAGAGGAAGTCAGTGATGCCATTAAACATATTAAGAAAGACAAATCAGCTGGACCGGATGAAATGACAGTAGAAGTCCTGGATAAATTCGGGGCCGAGGTGCTTACTAAAATGTTGAATGATATTTATGACAACGGATGCCAGCCTGCAGATATACTTAAGTTTGTATTTATAGCTTTACCAAAGAGGCCAGGGGCTATGGATTGTGAGGATTTTCGAACAATCAACCTTATAAATCATATTACGAAACTTCGGCTAAGATTTATAATGAGGTTTTGAGGAACGGATCAACATCATGGCACACGGGTGTAACCCATAAGTGCTCCGTTCTTCTTCTAACTAAAGTCTAGTTCGAAAAAGCTCAGCACAGTGCACAGGCTCGGATCCTGAAATACTTTGGATAGATTTTTAACTCCAAATTATGCCCGGGCAGCGCCATTAGGCTACTCTTTCCGATTTTCAACTGCCAAGGGATTTTTTTTAACAGGTGCAACAATGTACACGGGCGTCCGATCTTACTACCCAGAGACCTACGGGAATTACTAGAAGTCAGTCCATGTGAAAAAATCCCATCCCTTACCGGGGATTGAACCCGGAACCTCTAGCTATCTAGGTGGACACCATGCCTCGATACCATGCAGCCCCCTAGAATTATAATGAGAAGAACAAAGAGGGGGGGGGGGGGGGGGGGGGGGGGTAAAGATAGAAATTAGTCAAGAAATGTGTGGTTTCGGGGAGGGAAAATGAAGAACAAGGTAAAAAAATAAAGATGGAAATTAGTTTAGAAAAGTGTGGAGAGAAAATGAACAAATAATGCAACATATATCCTGAGAACACTGATAGTTCATTTGTTACAAAACAGAAGAACTTGCATTTATGCTGTATAGATTAAACAAAAGCATTTGATAAGGTGAAACACAAGGGAACTAGTCAAAATGGCGACATATGTTAACATTGCTGAGAAAGATCTCAGAATAATTAGGAATATTTATTGGAAGCAAACAGCAGCTTTTAAAATGGGAAATAGAATTGGTACGTATGAACAGATTAAAGAAGGTCTAAGACAGGGATTTATTTAGTCACCTCACCTCTTTTCTCTCTATAGCGAGACGATAATGAGAGAGATCAAAGATACACAAGGAAATGTAGTGGGAGGATATACTATAAACAATATACGTTATGTAGATGACACAGTACTGATAGTTGAAAATGCAAAGGATCTACAACAATTCTTGGACATTGTACTGAGGGAGAGTGCAGAAAAGGGCTCTCCTTGGAGATAAAGAAAACGGAGATAACGGTAATATCAAAGAAAAGACTACCACCACAGTGTGATATAAGAATAGAAGGCAACAAGTTAAACCAAGTCAATAAATTCAAACAGCTGGGTACAATCATAACATCAGACTTTAGAAGTGTTTCAGAAATTAAGTGCACAATAGTCTAGGCAGAAGCTGCATTTCACAGAATGAAGAACATCTTGTGTAACATTCCGAAAGAGAGTACCAAAATATTATGTAGAACCTAAATTGCTGTATGGTAGTGAATCATGGAATGTGAATGAACAAATTAGAAAGACCACGGAGGCGACGGAGATGTGGTTTTTCAGACGTTTTGTTTGAAGAATCACTTTTACTGTCAGAGTAATTAACAAGGATTGATTGAAGGAAGCTAATGAAAGCGGATCAATATATACAACTATAAGGAAAAGACAAGCACTGTTTTTCGGTCATGTGATAAAGGGGGAGACTATGGAGAATGCTGTAACGACTGGAAAGATCAACGGTAGAAGAGGGAGAGGCAGACCGAGAGAGATAATGACGGATGGACTGCGACGGTGGCATGGAGGGATATCATCTGTGGAGCTGATCTAGAGAACAAAGGACAGAGATCTGTGGGGATGCAAGAACGCCTACTCCAGTCGACAGGGCACGTGTTGATAAACAATACATAAAGGCGTCCAGTCTTACTACTTAGAGACCAGGATAAATTACTAGAAATCCACGTGAAAAAATCCCAGCCTTCACCACGCCTTAGACCACTCAGCCCACCACTTATAAATAATATACAAATTGCAGCAATATATATAGCATAAACAACACACACCAACAAATACAGAATGCCTAAAGCGGGTTACACCCAGGTGCCTCATTCTCTCCACGCCACAATAATCTTGTTTTGCTTCTGACTCCGTTGCTTTTTCCCCAAAGGATCCTGACCACATCTGCCTTGTCATGTATCAATTCACCACCCAGTTGTGCAGATCTAGCCAATCTGTCCTACTATTCATTCCCTATAACCCACACAAGGAAATCTTCTTCATCTTCTTTGCGATCGGTTTCGTAGGTTCAGGTCAGACCAAAAGGTGGGTTGCCTCTATGAACAGACATGTCTGTCAGCTGCAGGTCCTGTATAGTTCCCCGTGCACACTTTACTAATCCTGGTTCGCCGATGCACAGAGCTACAGTTAGTAGTTTGGGGTTGGATCCCTCCGAGGCTTGAAATCCGGTGCTGTTCCCCACACGAGGAAATAACCACCAAGAATCATGACGATGTACAAAGTGACGAACATGTAAATTACGGAACTAGGGACTAACAACAAACGGCATACAGTTGAAGTTAAAATCTATATGATCTACTTCTTTGTTCACCACCTGTAAGCTCTAGCAGAAAGTCCCAGTTGTTCGACCATTTAGACTTTGGTGGGTTCTCCTGATATTTCTACACCGTGTGTGTGCGTACATGTATGTGTGTTTCTGTCTTCTGATTGTTCATGGGACCGTTGTTGGAGCTACTGTGTTTGTTTTCTCTGCTTAGAGCAGATGGCCGATAGACACAAGATAAAACTAAGTTTATCAGATCTTTTAACAAAGTGCTTCTTTGCTAATGATTAAAGTTCTGACCATACATGTTTACTTAAACAAAGGTCGCAATGACCGTTTACTTGTCTATTTAGGCTTGTCTTGTTAATTTCCCGACAACGTAGATTCTCGAAGAAATACATCAAGATATCTCTCGCATGGAGGGAATTTACCTTGGTTGACCTCGATCTTTGATAAACATTTGGGGGGGGGTGGGGGGGGGGGGAATGAAATCCTGTTTCATTTAACATTCCAGCTTAAGACTGAAGAGCTGGGATGTGTAGATAGCTGTGCACCAGATCGGGTTTTCCATCGTAATCTTTCTTTCGTTATCTCTCTCCTTTCACCCATTTATCTCTCTGTATGTGTGTGAGTCAGTCGGTGCATCTGTCAGTATCTTTATCTCTCTGTGTTTATATGTCTTCATTTTGTTTCCTCTCTCATTACTCTCGGACAATCTATAGGTCTGTCTTTTTGTATATATCTTTGTTTCTGTCTCTATGTCCTATATACTGGCATTTTGCATCTCAGTGTGTGCTAGTCTCTTGTTCTCATTCTTTCTCTGTTTGCTTCTTTCTTGATATACACGTTTTAAAACTTATGTTTCGATCTCTATAGGTCTTTCTCTCGCTGTATAACTAGAGAAAGTATCTCTCTCTATCTATCGTGCGCGCGCTAACCCGCCCCCCCCCCCCACCTCTGTACAATAATCGGCATTACCTACTCTTGTACAATGCTACTGAATTTGTTACTTTACAATCTTGCTGACAAGTTGTTCATGAACACACTTATCCCCCAACCACCCTCTATTTTTTCAACTAGGGGTGGAGCTATTTAAACATCATCAGCTACTAATCTCTGAATAATTATTCTGAGCACTGATAAATAATTCAGTTGGAGACGACGATAAACCAAGTCCTAGTTCAAGAGAGTTACTCTACAGATGCCTTTGTCTGGCTTAACCAATTTTGAGCAGAAAATGATTAAGTGCATTTGATAGCGTGATCCATATCTTCATGTGAAAAACAATTTCAAAGTGTTACTGTCTTCAAGACCCTATCTTCAAGGAATATACAGTCCGACAACAAATCTCCTTTTTTTTCATCCCTGATATGCAGTTCTTTCATCCTACCGTCCTGCATGGATTGCGCTGTTTCCTGCAGTTATTTTGAACCTCAGTAGAGATTGACAACTGTAAGTTCTTCAGCGTCAAATGAAATTTAACCAGATTTATTCTCTGAGCTCTGTTCGTCTGAATATGCAAACGATTCTAGATTATTCCCAAGTAGGGTAATAAACCTAGCTTGCACGGATGTCAGTTAGGCTCGGAAACGCCCCTGTCTTCCACGTGGTATGCATTCTTCTGATATCATTGACTCAGTCCAACATTCAACAAGGCTGCGATAATCGCATGGTGTGTCCAGGGGAACGCCCTGTGCTTCCTACTGGCTGTTGCCCTGCACAGGCGGGTCAAGCGTGTCAGCCAGCCAATGGGACATCTTGTGACGACCAGCTGGGTCTGTCTTGTGTAGATACTAATGGACAAGTTGTTGTCAACGGGACAGGAGTTTGTAAAGGTAAGGCGTGTCATTATAGGCGTTTTTAATAGGTGCTCATTTCCATGGTTTGTGTACTGTTTGTCTGAGTACTGCTGTGTCTTTATTTCATGCAATTACTTTGAAAAGCACCGAGTTAAATATCGTGTAACTGTGTAGAGATTGAAAGTAAGCTGTCACAAGCCAATCAGTTAATCAACCAACCAGTCAACCAATCAACTAGTTTATCAGGCAGTCAGTCTGTCAATAACTAAATCAACCAATTAATTAGTGATGGTTGGCTAAAATGGACCTCCAGCCCTAAGAGAGCTAAGAAATTCCGTATGTTAGTCGGATGTGATAACCACTACACTACAGAATCATCTGATCTTAACCTACATCACATAAACATGCATTGTATACTTCAATAATTTATGTCAAATATAAGCGTCCATGACATGATGTCAAACTGGTCTTTCTCTGCTCCCTTTCCACCTATAATTTTCCCACCGATACTAAGTTTTCCAGTTGTTTCCTTCATATAGAGGGGTTAGAGTGGTCACAAGGCATAGTGTCCACCTCGGTTGCTAGAGGTTCCGGTTTCAATCTACGGTAAGGGCTGGGATTTTTTCACGTGGAATTGGACTTCTAGTAATTCCCACTGGTCTCTGTGGGTAGGTAGATCAGACGCTCGCGTGTACTGTTGCGCACTTAAAAAAAAACCTTGGCAGTTGGAAATCGAAAAGAGTAGCCTAACGGCGCGGCCTGAACAAAATTTTGAGTTAAAAATCTACCCAAAGTATGTCAGGATCCTCGCCGGTGCTTTAGGGCCTCTTCAGAGCTTCTTAGGCCTCAGACTTGAGTTAGAAGAAGAACGGAGCACTTATAGATTACACCCGTTTGCCATGATGTTGATCCTTTGTTCACAACCTTAAAACCTCAAATCACTTATTAAAATGTGCCTGATTTTATTCCATCTGATTCTCTTAGGTTTACAGAAGAGCTGGCATTCAGATGAGAGCGTCACTTAAATTCTTTCGGCACCAAACAACTTAGGATATGTTAATAAGTTAGCCAAAAGGACTACACATTTCTGCCTCTTTTGTTTTATGGAAGATCGT
This sequence comes from Candidula unifasciata, assembly GCA_905116865.2. Classification (NCBI taxonomy): domain Eukaryota; kingdom Metazoa; phylum Mollusca; class Gastropoda; order Stylommatophora; family Geomitridae; genus Candidula; species Candidula unifasciata. The sequence goes on along the minus strand of CAJHNH020008454.1, from coordinate 61,087 downwards.
TTTTTACGTTGTCTAAGCGCCTTCCCCAAAAAGGGACGCAATTTTTCGTTACGCGAAGCACCCATCCGGCTGTTGTCGGGGACCCTAATGTAACATAACTGTTGAGCGGGTTTTATGAACCTGCGCCTGTGTGATTTTCCTCCGAATGGTGGTACTTTGTGTCACCGGATGTTTATCGCTCGTTGTGAGATCCTGGTGGGGTTGAATTTCATTGCTTTATCCATTTAAAATTAATTCGAAATTGTTAACTGTTAGTTTAATAGTTTCTGTTTATAGGGTTATTATTTTTCACATAGTCATTGTCTATCTATATTCTCCTCGATAGGTGTTTCGTCCTTTTTAGGACGAAATTGTTTGTTTCTTGAAGCCCCACCCTGGCTTTTGCCAGGGGCCGCAATATAGGCAGGTCATAAATATGGCCATATGTCTGAACGCGGTTTCTGGGACCTCTCCGCGGCGATCCTCATCCGCATGGTGGCACTTTGTGTCATCGGATGTTTATCGCTTGTGTGATGTCCTAGTGGGGTAAAAAGTCAGTCAGTCATTGTCTATTTAAACTAGAACTCTTTAGGGTAGAAGAAATTGAATCATTTGTAAGCTCAGGCACAAAGCACAAAGACTTTCAAATTCGTGTTAATGATCAGAAGATCCAGATTGTCATCCGATATATTGAAAATCAAGTGATTTACCGCGTCAGTGTATAAAGGGAGGGGAGGGAGAAACACACACACAGACACGCGCACACACACACACACAGAGAGAGAGAGAGAGAGAGAGAGAGAGAGAGAGAGAGAGAGAGAGAGAGGTTTGGGATTTGAAGAACAGATCGACATCATGGCAAACTGGTAGTAACCCATAAGTGCTCCATTCTTCTACTAACTCAATTCTGAGTCCGAAGAAGCTCAGCACAGTGCACAGGCTCTGTAGCACCGGCGAGGATCCTGACATACTTTAGGTAGATTTTTAACCAAATTTTGTTCGGGCAGCGCCGTTATGCTACTATTTTCGATTGCCAACTGCCAAGGGATTTTTACATGCTTAACAACGCACACGGGCGTCCGATTTCACTACCCAGAGACCAGGAAAATTATTAGAAGACCACGTGAAATCCCAGCCTTTTCCAGGGCTTGAACCAGGGACCTCTAGCACTTGAGCTGGACACCATGCAGTCAGTATGTGGTGTCTATATCCTACCGTTCAAAGGTGCCCTGCTTAATGTCTACGACCTTTCTAGCAATGTGACAAAAAACAAGAAGCATTCTTCTTGAATCAGAGATGGTACATGACGAAGGGTACGGCACGCTTATCATAATCGTGATTATAGCTGAACCTGATCTGCTTTTGAGGAGTTCAAGCTGCGTGCTCAAACATGTTCTATGGTCATTAGTGTACGTACTAAATACGTGGAGTATTCCCATAATAGGAGACAAAAGAGGAGAAATACTGACATCTTAAAAGGTCTGAACATCAAGGAAGATTGGCTAATCAACAGCGTCCTGTCTTGAAAGCTAAAATATTGTGGTCTTATCAAGCAGTAGGCATGGTACCAGGAAGGAGGGGCAGGGGCTGATCAACACGAAGATGGGCACAGGATATAAGTCACTCGTTGAGTATGAAAGTACACGTGGCGGGAGAGCTCGCGAGAGACCGAGTCTCTTTCAGACAGACCGTGAGGAGAGCGACGTTCTGCGAAGGACCTGCTACTTAATGACGATGCTGATACCTTTAATATTCCTACTGAGGTTTGGGTTGCTGGTCCAGGCGACTATTTGATGGGGGGGGGGGGGGAGTGGAACACGACACCCCGCACCCTTTCCCCACCCCATCCCACAACCAACAATCATGTTGTAAATGTTGACTAACTATTAGAGTTTCGTTCGAAGTCAAAGTGCATCTGCCTAAAAGGCAAGAAAGCCAAAGTCTGTAAAACAGATGTGCAAGCAAGTTTTGGAACAACTGTAAGGTTCAAAAGTGGACGAACAACCAGATTCCCCACAACCTTCCGTAGTTTACAGCCGGCAAACGCGAAAAAAAAAAGCAGACGTCTGTAGAATTTACCACAGATAAAGGGCACTTTTGTAGTCGCCGTGGTGTAGCGGCTAGACGCTCGCCTGCGGATGGGGGAGATGGACTTGTCTCAAAATGACCTTGGCTCCCAGGTCGACCCAGCCAAGAGTGGGTACCAGGTGCGAGTCCTGGACAGTAAAGGCGACCGGCGTGATACTGACCACATCACCCACCCCTTATACCCAATATGCCAGACCACCTTTACTTCCCAGGGATGTACCTGGTACCTACTCAGGAGGTAGGGATATCGAATTACCACATGCTTGTCTAAGAAGTGAAGGTGGCTTGTGTGATGTTGACCACATTATAAGCTGAATTCCGATTAGTCTGTAAAAATATCGATCTAGCACCATTTTCCCGATGAGCCAAGGACGTTAAAATAGTCCTTAATACTTAAGACAAATCTACACTTGGTGCACCGTGTGGGCAACGTCAGTTTTCATGACATTTTCTGAAGCTTATGTTACATTATTGTAGAGCTTGGGTTTGTAAATTGTAAAGGACGCCATTAGGCGTACAGGGCATTTAGGGCTAGACCTATATTTTTATGGACCAATCGGCACAAGATGGGTGATGTGGTCAGCATCACGAGGCCCCCTTTACTTTCCGGGACTGCACACGGTACTAACTCAAGGCTGGGTCGAACTGGGAGCCAAGGTAATTTTTTTGAATAAAAAAAAGTATCGCTCCGCCATGAAGCGAACCCACGACCTTCCGATCCGCGGCTAGCGTTTAACCGCTCGGACACTGCATCCCCTAAAATGCAGCCGCCCACGTGGGACACAAACTCACGACCCTGAGATTAGGAGTCTCATGCTCTACCGACTGAGCTAGCCGGGCAGACGCTTGGGTTTGGGAGAGAACTAAACAATTTTCAGTGGACCGACAGGTGAAGAAAAGACGCTGTCGTTGGATAAGTCACAGACTGCGAAAACCTGAAAACAATATAACTAGAATGCCGTTGCACTGGAAACTATAGTGGTATAGAAATAGAGGAAGACTAAAAACGAAAATAAGCCTACGTAATAATCTTTTGCATCTCACACGATTACCACTCTTGACCAGGTCTATGTTTTTTGACGAAGTCCACACATGTACGTGATCCTATGCCGCACGTGTGACCCTAAGTATAGTACTTATATTCCTGCAGTCTATGTTTTTTGGACTACTACCATACATGTACACATTATGTTATTTATGCTGTAAAGTTATATGATACGCATTTTTGTTTTAAAAAGTGGTGGCTCTACATCGTTCACCGTTGACAAGGATTTGTTTCATTTTTGTGCCAGGAGATGTGGGAGTACATGGAAATGAGCAAGCTGATAGACTTGCAGTTAAGGCTGCTGTAAAAACGGACATGCCAAGGACCAGGCTGACATACTGAAAGTTTTAAGATAATTTAGATGTTTGCATAAATCAGTTGAAACCTGTGAATCTGCAACCGTGACCAGACTGCAAGAGCAGCAAGTTAAACGGGCCGTCGCCAAACAAAAAATATATATCGAGTTGCTAAAGAAGAATTGTGAACCAACACAGAACTGGTGTCTTCAGCTGCTACACTCTGCGGGATTTACCGAGGAGGGGATCCTAGCACATGGACTAAGTGGTTCGACGTGAAATGAGGATAAACTATCGACTAACTAACTAACTAGCTAACTAACTCTCAGTATAACGTATCTATAAAATCTGTGGAGGTATATGAATCTCTACTCCACCCGGTGAGGCACATGAAGATTTTGCGAGATTCCACTAAAACGCAATCTACTTTTTATTTCTCAAGACGTACTAAGCTTGTCATAAAGCAAACGGCTTCCCGTAGACAATCATAATGGCCTATACGAGATATGGCAGTTACATGCTTTTGAGATTAAACCGTACATTTATAACCCAAGTGTGTTTACACCTCATAAATCTACAGCCTCACGGAACAGCACGCACTCGTACAGCACGGGTAATTCTATTTTCTAATACGACAGTTCTCAAACTGTGGGTCGCGACCCTCTCTGGGGGTCGAACGACCCTTTCATCGAGATCGCCTAAGACCATCGGAAAACACTCAGTTTACTGAAGTTATGAAGTAGAAACGAAACATTTTTTTTATGGTTGGAAGTCACCACAACTTCAGGAACTGTATCAAAAAGTCGCGGCATTCAGCAGGTTGAGAAACACTGCTCTAATATCTTTACCGTGGAGATCATAAAACTGAATTGGCCCTGGAAACTGGTGGTGTGTATTCACAAAAGGCGCTCCGCCAAAGGTGTTTGTTTTTGAGTTCCTGTCAACACCAAGTCAGTGAACGCGAAAGATGTCAGAGACACGTACTTAGAGCAAGCAAGACAAAATTTAAACTCAGGGGAAGTTATCTGAATGTAGTTGCGGCAGTGAGAAAGAGGTTCACGGAACATGATATGATCCCAGTAACGTCCCTGTGCTGACATAGATTTATTCGTTCATGCATGTAAAAGAAGACGTTTTCAGATATGGTTAAGTTCTTCTTTCCGATAAGAGGTGGGGGCCGCGTTAGCACAGTCGATAAGAGGCTCGCTTTCAAATACAGCTGCCACTCGCTGCAGCCCACGGTCGGTGTTCGAAACCGGGCGGCTCCCGGGGTTCACCCAGCTTCTAGGAAATAGGTACCAGAGTTCACCTTCTGGGGTAAATAAAGGAACGTCGCTGTAGCCACAGAGTGACATGCGGACGGCGACACAGGCGGACAATTCTTATCAGCTGTCTGTACTGGTGGCAGAGCACTTATCGTCTATAACCGTGAGCAATGGCGCTGGTTCACATCTCTCGACTTTACCTTTTTTTCGATAAGAGAGATACATCAGGGGGGCTGCGTGATCTCGAGGCATGGTGTCCTTTAGAGGTTCCTGGTTCAATCCTCGGTAAGGGCTAGGTTTTTTTTCACGTGGACTTGGACTTCAATGAATTCCCCCTTGTCTCAGGGTGGTAAGATTAGACGCCCGTGTGCATTGTTGCGCACGTAAACAAATCCCTTGGCATTTGGAAATCGAAAAGAGCCGCCTAACGGCGCTGCCCGGGCAAAATTTGGAGTGACAAGTCTACCTAAAGTATTTCAGGATCCTCGCCGGTGCTACAGAGCATGTGCATTGTGCTCAGCTTCTTCGGACTCATACTTGAGTTAGAAGAAGAATGGAGCACTTTTCGGTTACTACCCGTGTGCCATGATGTTGATCCGTTGTTCAAACTTCAACTTCAGATAATCAGCTAAGTGGTTTTGCGATTAACATAAAATAACCTTTGACATTTTGCAATTAATATTAACCCTTAACCTGTTAGGGTCGTAGAGGCATGTCGATGGAAGCCCTAACATACAAGACCCACCATCTTTCTATGTCTTCCGTTTGCCCGACGCCAGCAGCGAAATCACGTTACTGTAATATGAATTTATAAATTTATTTCATCTGTATATTCGGTTATCCGTCACAGTCCTGGTCTCGACGGTGACGGAATAATGGAAGTTTTACTGTATATGTTTACAATGGACCCAAAACACAAAATAGCCTCGTTGAAACACGTGACAACAAAAGGAGTTAAGAGCCATTGAAGTTGTTCTTCAGCATTCCACATATCCTAACGACGATTTGACCAAAGCCAACAGGCTGAGCGGGGTTTTGTTTAAAGTCATTCTTTCAGGTATTGTGGGAACACCGACCGTGACGTGATGTTTGTTAATGAGATAACTCTCTGCCCGAACCGAAGCAAAAGCTAATCTTTTCGCCGTGTTTGACATTGAGTCAGCCGGGATTGTTCGAGGGGCGAGAGCTGAAGAGGAGGGATTTTGGTTTTCCCCTGATTACTGGTTTCAGAGGGTGGTATTCGCCGTAGACTCGGGCGGCTTGGTCGCAGTGGGAGAATATTATGTATATAATAAACAAGTATATATTGCAATAATCGGCACTAATGGAAAAAAGTAGAAAAATAGAAGTACACACTAGGTAACATAAAAATCGAAAGCTATAGTTACCGTGCCGGGAATCAAACCTGTCACCTCCAAATGGCGTGCTCGCTATGGATACCAGTGCACTACGAACACAAACAACTAGGCACCCCTAAGAAAGGTGTCTTTATTGGACATTATCGTACAGCTTGAAATCCACAACTGTGCAATACGGACATAATTCATCTTAAACCACTGAAATGGTACCATAGGTTACAGAAATATATATTAACCAAGCATAGACTGAATAACAATCATCAACAATTTACAAACCCAGTATACCGTAATGCTTTGTCTACACTACACAAACATGTAAGAAAGAGGTTTAATTGGTAGGTTCCATTGTGTTACACGTCATTCACATAAATAAACAGAGGAAAACCCTTGAGGCCATAAAAATATTATATATATAATAAACAAACATAAGTTGTATTAATTGGCACTCATGGAAAGAAGTAGAAAGACAGAAAGACAACATAAACATCAGACACTATAGTTAACGTGCTAGGAATCAAACCTGTCATCTCCAAATGGAAAGTGGTAGAGTACCTAGAGAGGGGGGGCAGGGCGGGGGGGGGGGGGGCAGGGCAGGGGAGGGGGAGAGTAGCTGAAGGGGAGGGTTGTTTGTTTTTCCCTGACTACTAGCTTGAAAGGGTGTTCTTACAACAGTTTTTCTCAGTCTCTAGAGGCTCAGGTGTCTTTTTTTCACCTGGAGAAAGGAAGACTGTAGAGGCCATCCTCTGTGGTGAGTTGCCGATGGGCAGAAGATGTCGAGGCCGCCGACCTTAACTAAGATATAACGATGTGTGCAAGCGTGACATACATAATATAGATATTGCAGTAAATCGTTGGAACAAGATGCCATGAAACGTAATGTATAGAAGATAAAAATCAGGAAGGGAATGAAAATAAAGGAAAACACCGCATTATGAATGAGAACTGATCGTCTGAGAAGATGCACACCAAATATATGTAAAGGCAAAAAAAAAAGTAAATGTGAACTAGCGTCATTGCACCCGGTTATTAAGTGCTCTGCCACCAGTACGGACAGCTGATAAGAAATTGCCCGCCTGTGTCGCCGTCCGCTCATAACTCCGTAGCTACAGCGACATTCCTCCATTTACCCCAGAGTTTCAACTCTGGTACCCATTTTCTAGAGGCTGGGTGAACCCTGAGAACCACCCGGTCTCGAACATAGGACGTGGGCTGCAGCGAGTCGCAGCTGTGTTTGAAAGCGAGTCTCCTATCGACTTCGCTAACGCGGCCCCCTACCAATTGCATGTGACGGCAACAACTGTCCTCCTGAAATCGGATGCTTTAATTATAGCAGACTGTTCTTAACAGAGGAGGTAGGGGGGGGGGGGTAGGGATGGAAAAGTATATGTCTTGCTGGTCACACTCACCATCCCTGTGGTCTGTGTTTCCCATGCCTCCCTGTAGCACAACATAACACTATGGTCTGGAAATACGGAAAGGTGCCTACAAGAAGCAACAGCGGATTAGCAGCTGCTAGATGGCTGTCTGTCGGCTGGATGGGCTTTTGTTCAAATATGCATCATCAATGAATTGTATTACTTGACCCTGGCGCTGAAGTCAAAACAGTTTAAAATTTGTACCAGGAAGTGTCGGGAGTACTAAATGCGGATTACCTAATGTTGAGCTCTTTACCTGACAAGTACCGATTAGATTGTAGTTTATGGTACTAGCAACGCACTCCTGGTGTCGCTAAGACATGAAAATGGTCCTTAAGAACATATATATATATATATATATATATATATATATATATATATATATATATATATATATATATATATATATATGTAAATTTAATGTTAGTGTTATCTTAGTGTACCATGATGTCGAGTCTTTTAGAAAGTCAAATCAAATATTAGCCTGCTTACAAGTGATGAAAGTCAGAAAGCAATGGCAAACTACTGCCTAGAAAAACCTTAACAGCCGCAATTTGTCGTAGCTGTTCTGCAACGTCTTGTAAAGGATACGCAACCAACTTTATGTGCTTTGATATACACAAGTTCAGAACGAAAAAAATAAAAAACGACTTTATACTGTAATTTTTTTATAAATACTGAAATATATACACGCTAACATTCAAGATCTCTTGTAGCAAACACTTTTTATGGACCATCACATCCACGTGCTGGGAAATCTTGAATACGTCCCCACACGACAGATACCACTTGCTTGTATCCCCTGGCAAATATTGTGACATATCGAGTTTCATTATTTCCTACCTTGTTGAATAAGTAAATGTTACGCAGCGGTAACCTGTAGTTTGCCTGTCCCTCTAGATAGAGCGCGCCATATTGGATAAAACCTTGTATAATGAACCTGAAACTCTCCTCTTTAAACAATATATCCTCCCGCAACGTTTCTCCAAGAAAGAAAAATGAACTGTACGTTAAACTCATTCATATCAAGTATGTGGTCTAAGGTGACATAAGAAAACAGCATTACATCCTGCCATGCAAAGTTAGAAGATTCTGCTCTATCGGGATTATGCAAATGGAAAAGCAGTAAGCAAACAGGATGTACCGTGTTTCGGTAGAGAGTGAAAAGGACACACTCTGCGCTTTTGAAGCTACTGTAGTCTGTCAAACTATGTTGTCTGGAAAGAGGATTTAAAGGACATAGTAGGCATGCAATTTCGCGAGGCAAAAAGTTGATAGGGGGTCAAGTGGCTTTCCAGTTTTTCCTGAGGAGAGCGACTTTCTCAAAGGACTTAACTGACGATGCTGATGACTATGATCTTGACGATGATGATGACGATGATGAATGATGACGATGATGGTGACGATGATGATGGTAATTGTCATATCTTGATTAAGATTTCCCTTTGTCAGCGTGTGAATTCTGGAAAGGCCAAATTGATCATCACGGTCTAAACAGAATGATGCAGCGTAAACTGTCACTAAAATTACTGGGTGACGCTGCTGAAAGAGCTACGAGCTGGCTCTGGACGCAGAGGAACGTCATGGAGGATGGGCCTCGGTAGACTGGTCCGAGTCTCTACTGGAAAAGAGCGTCTTATCCCTTAAAAGCAGAAGTGTCCAAAATGTCTGCCAATGGCCCTCTGTCGACTGCCAGAGTCTAAATGTCAAGTCTAACACCCGTTCGATGCACCAACCGAAAGCTTGTCACCATGGTTGTAAGGAAGTCGACTAATCAATAATTCTCACATCTGGTACAAATCACAAAATCATCTTATCGCTGTCCGAGAATATCGGGTAAAGTGCAGCAGAGGAAGATCGAGGACTGGGAGTCATGACCCAGGTCGGCTCACCTTCCAAGATTGTATAGGAATGGTAACGGGCCGAAACAATTGTCAACGAAGGATCTTTCTAATGATGATCGGTAGATCCCTGTTGTACATGATCCCCTTGTAGAGTTCTTATTATCATGTATAAATGGTTTTTCCTCAGGTCGATTCAACTTGCATGTGACGTCAGTTGGGGAGAAGAATGTGTCTCTAGCATGGACAGGGTTTGCACCTCCAGGTTATTTGTATGAGTATGTACTTCTAACACGTGAGAGAACCTACCACTCAGACATACAACACTGGAAAATCAAAGAGGTATATAGTGTTATTCTATTTTACTACTTGTGTGTGTGTGTGTGTGTGTGTGTGTGTGTGTGTGTGTGTGTGTGTGTAGTCTTGGCTACTTTTACTTAGAGCTGAGTTGACATCACAGCACTCGGGGCATTCTCATGCATGCTCCTTCCTCATCTTCAGCAGCCAGCGCAGATTTCAAATACTTATGGTACCGGTCACAATCTGGTTATATGTTCGTCTTGCCTTTCCTCTGAGTGTAGTGAGCTGGCCAGACCTTCTAGTTACACCCAGATGGCTCATTCTCTCCATGCCATTATAATCTTCTATCCCTAATGATTCCGTTGCTTGCTCCGTATATAATACTGTATACTTAGAATCACTTTCGAAGGGGTATGGGTATAATTTATCAAAGGAAAAGAAAGGCGCCTCCTTCCCTCTGCTGGCCTATGCGACACGCTTGGGCAAGATAGATACCTGTTTAGCTGGGCAAGATGGATACCTGTTTAGCCTACCCCCCTCCAATCAGGGTATTGTGAGACCATGTAAGCAGGTGGTGGACAGCCAACATATGATCAATGCTAAAAAAAGCAATGGCAAACTACCTTCTTCAGGATGGCACACAAATCATGACTGATTTGTGATCCTGCTGATCGTGTGAAATATGACAGTCTACGTTTACCGGCGCGGCACGCGATGATGATGATTATCGAATGCACCACCGGAGACGTGGAACAAAAGTTGACGGCATTCGGAAACAAAGGCTTAATTAAATTCATGAACATGAAATGGGATTAAGTAAAGAAAAGTGAAGAGATGTATGGACAACACTTTTAAGACACCGAAGAAGGGGGATATTTTTAGCATATCATGAGCAGAAACGGACAGGGAATAACCAGAGAGGCACTTATGTAGGAAACAGATGGGTTATAGAAATGAGGATTTCCAAATGAAACCTAACAGGAATGTTGACGTTAAGGGTCTAGTTGGGCTGGATTTCACTCTTGATGTTGATACAACAAAGCAGGATATAATAGAAAGGAAGAAGAAACTGCGAGCGCTATATGATGTAAAAAAAGTAAAGTAAAGATCCCTTTCACGCCTTTAGGCGTATCGGGCATATGAGAAGAGCGCCCATATTTTTACAGACCATCAGCACTCGGTGGGTAATGTGGTCAGCATTACGCCGGCTGTCTTTACTTTCCCAGGACAGCCCATCCTGGTACCCATTTGAGGCTGGGTCGACCTGCGACGTCCCATACCACGATAAAAATCCACGCAGCCCTATGATGTGTAAAGGTAAAAACATGATCATGATATTTGCAGGTCCAGAATTGATTAAAAGATATGGAGAAAAAAAAATAAAGTAACATGTAGAGAGATACACAACACATAAGAACAAATATACTCTTAAGTATTCTAAAACCTTTATTTTCTTCTTAAATTCAATGCCGTGTGGCGTTGGTGGTCATGTCTATCGACAACCTTCTGTCTCCTGTACTGTTAATCAGCTCTGGCACAGATGATCCTCCAGCATTGATGTCAAACTGTCCAGCTTCTTTTCTCTCAGTCTCCCTCTGCCTCTCCCGCCCCCCCCCCTCCCACTTTCCTAGTGTCACGAGGTACTCTAGTTTTCTCCTCATCAGATGACCAAAGAATGTAGACTGCATCTTTCTAATGTGGGCAATCAGTTCCCTTCGTGAAGCAGTTTCTTTTAAGACGTCCCACTTACTCTTCTATATTGTTTTAAATTATTGTCATTAGAAATACACAGGAACAACGAAATTTATAATCTGTTTAAATCACCTTTGATCACTGGCATCATGATAGCTAATAGACCGAAATGGTTGGGGCATATTGAAATAATGTCGGATTACAGAGAAGTAAAATCTGTATACACAAGGGAGATGAATGGTCGCAGACCACGAGGCAGACCAAGAAAACGATGGAGAGAATATGTCCAGGCACTTGGAGTCACTAACTGGAAAGAGAAGGCCAACAAGAAAGATGCATGGAGGCGGGTGGTATTTGAAGCAATGAACACCAAGTGCTCGGAATGCTGAAGAAGAAGAAAAAGAAGAAGAAGACGGATATACACAGGAGACGCCAACAATTAAAATCACAGTAAACGGAGAGTTTTTCCAGGCAACTTAGCCTATAATGACTACCAGGTGAAGTCCTGGTAAGAAAGAAAGGCCGTCGTGATGTAGTCCAACTCACCAATGGTGCACTCTGTCTTAATAGTACATTTTCATAACTGAAAACATAATTAAATGCTCAATATTTGCTCCATGCTGCATGTAAAAGCCCGAAACTATCACTCGCTAAACAAAATGGCAGGTTACTAGTTGTCAACTGACTAAGGAGTGCTACAATTTTGATCACAATAAAATATATCTCATTATTTATTTGTCGAACGGTGTAGAATAGCAGACAAATAGACCGCACGATAGGTCGATATATTATAATTAGACAGACAGATGTGTAGTTAGGTATAAAGAACCCTATGTGGGTGGGTCCATAGATCGAGTGGGTGGGTGTGTGAAGAATGGACGAATAAATACTAAGCTGGGTAAAAATATCAAGAGATAGTTATATAGCTCAACAGGTAGACGTGGGGTGGGGGGGGGGGGTTATGTAGATAGATAGGCAGGGTCATGGATGCGGTGAATTAAAATACAGAGAAATTAATAAAGGTATAGGTAAGTGAAAATAACCAAAGACAGACACATAAACAGATGGATGGAAAAACGGTCAGCCTGAATGACATACATATTTATTAAGTGACTAGCTGTACCTGGCCACGCGTTGCTGTGGCATAGTTTGGCTAAATGGATAAGAAAGAAAATAGAAATCGCACGTGTCTAATACGGTTACTGTCGAAATCATTGTCTGCGCACATACAGAGATAGTCTTCGATGCCAACATCCCCCTCCCTTTTCCAAATACACCCATCAAGTGAAATGAAACGAAAACCAGGACAAATACACCATAATTACGAAATGAACGCTTTGATAAACAACACAGCCTAATTCCAACTCAATGTCAAAAGAAATAATTTAATCTAAATGAAAATAAATAGAAATCTATGAAAATTCATCGTAACCATGCAATCGGGAAGTTTGAAACGAAATCATAAGTATGCGAAATGGTCAAATTTAATTATCAACTGGTTTATCCACATACCTGTACATTTAAAAAAAAGTATTTATGGCTAGTGCTGTCACCGCGACAGTGCAGGTCTGGGTTTTATTTTGCCCCTGCGTTAAAAAAAAAACCTTGCCATTCTGGGGATTCAATCCCTAGACTCCCGCACAGGAACCCAGTGTACTAACCATTCGGCCAACCAACCACTCCTTCTGAGCAACGAAAAGAGAAGAAAACTATGCAAGATGTGAGTCCCGATTCTAACACAACTCAAAACCGCAGGCAATTGTTTTCTCATAAACAAATATCACAGATATGAACTTAAAGTATTATTGAAACGGCACAATAATAGAAACCGTATGTGTCTAACACGGTAAATATCGCAATCATTGTCTGAGCAGACATAGTCTTTGATAGCCCCTCCCCCGCCCCCACCCTTTTTCAAATCCACCGACTACTCTCTAACTCATCGAAGGTTGTTTAAAAAGAAAGAAAATAGAAATCGTGTCTAATATGGTTAATGTCGCAATCAGCGATATAGAGATAGTCTGGTTTGCTGTATCACTCAGGCGAATGTTGAAAGTCGTGCCTTCCGACTACTGCGCATACACATTTACGAACGTGGCTTTAATTAAATGTTACTAAAATAAAAATTTTAGTTTCGAAAAATGTTTCCAACAAATGTCGTCACCTATCTAAACAATGACAGGTAGAATTTCAAACCATGACGGGTACAAATCCGGTATCAAAACAAACATATCCTGAAAATTTCAGCTAAATCGGTTCAGTAGTTTCTGAGTCTATAGGTAATAAACAAACACACAAACATTGATTGTTATATATATATATAGATAGAACGGCAAACATACAAACCTATTTCTTTGTATAATACTATGAGTTTTTATGTCTACCTCAGATTGGTAACCAACCAGCCTACACTCTACGAAGACTAAATCCAGCTACAGTCTACTTTCTAAAAGTGGCCGTGTGGGAGGACGCACATTCCCAGATCCTAGGAAACATCTCAGAAACTGTTTTAATTAAAACTCAAGGTACGTGTTTCTTGTCTGTTATTTTCACTGAAATATAGGTAATACGGTTTATTGCTGTCGAATTGCTATGAAGCAGTAACATGTCACAGCGCGAACTAAGACTAAAGTTCAATGAAGGGAAAGGAAAAGACGCGCACAAACATGAACGAGCGTTTCGAAAGGATAAAAACTGCACATGTGAAACGAACCCACGACCTTCAGAACGCAGTGTTGATCACCGAAAGAACTAATCTGCCCGACACAGGGACAGCGAGAAAACAAGGTCACGACCATCGGCGAGAAAGTCAAACAAACAACTTGATTTACCTCGCCATTAAAAAAAACCCCCATTTGGTCTAACTCTAAAGGACCGACTTTGTTCCACCTGATTTTATTCCATCTACCCTCATAACGGCTAGCTGCCTGTCAAAAACACCACACAAAGCACGAACTCATTATCGCGAGTGACGATCCCCAGGGATCTCTGATTTACCTCGCGATTAAAAAAATAACCATTTAGTCTAACTCGAAAGGATCGACTTTGTTCCACCCGATTTTATTCCATATAGCTCGGTATCTACCCTCAGAACGGCTAGCTGCCTGTCAAAAACACCACACAAAGCACGAACTCATTATCGCGGGTGACGATCCCTAGGGATCTCTGCAAAAATACCACTCGCAAACTGAACAGCGCAGTCGTGAAACAAACGTACGGAGGATAAGATCTGCTACCACCCCACATCCCAACAAGCATGACGTAACAGTAGACTACTTGGGGATGGCTGTTCAGACGTCAGAGTTTATCTTGACAGCAAGAAACCAGCAGTCTGCCTAAAATTAGGTCATATATGTAAAACGAATGTGCAAGCAAACTAAGTTTCTGGAACTAGACCAAATTCCAGAAGTGGACGAACAATCAAAACGTTCCGCCGAAGTTTACAGCTGGTGAAAGCTAAGAAAAAGAAGAAAAAGGAAAAATAAGTAAAAGAAGAAGAAGAAGAAGAAGAAGAAGAAGAAGAAGAAGAAGAAGAAGAAGAAGAAGAAGAAGAAGAAGAAGAAGAAGAAAACTTTGATGATAAGGAGGAGGATGAAGATTTACATGTACTCGGTCTGAAGAGAAGATCAGCAGTGAGTGATCAGGGGATCTGTCCGACACTCAGAACTCAGGAAAAAGGTAACATGGACATACAGTCAGACTTCTACTGGGACCATCAGAACTGTACTCTGCACTAGCTTCTGGAGGTGGTGAGGGAGCACTTATGGAAATGTCACGAGGGCTGTGACGTGGATTCTAAACTCAGCTTAACAAACAATATGCATGATTTGCCAGTGTCCTTTGAATGTGCTGGGTTTTAACCTCAAACACTCGTTCCATCGCCGGCAAACACTCCAAAGACACTAGAACTTCACAAAAGAGTTGTCTCCAAACATGAACTCTATACAGACAGTCAAAGAAGAATAGTAAACCAGCACAGAACTGGTTTTATTAGTCGCCACACGCTGAGGGATATACTGAAGAGGAGATCCGAGCGCTTGTGGGCTTGTGCGCTGTGCAGTGAGGGTATTCTGTCGATTAACTAGATAGCTAGCTAGCTTACTAACGTTTATAATCTATCAGGTGTTGTCACCGCGATAAAGGTTCCCTGCAGTCATAGTCGAGAGGATCGACATGATTGCACAGGGTTTTACCCCATATGGCTCGGCCTCTCTCCGCACAACGGGTAGCCACTTGTCGAGAGCGCAGCGCAAAGCACGAACTCCGTTGCTCCAGCGAGGACGCCAGGGATCTCCGTAGAAACTGCACTCGTGAACTGAGCATAACTCACGACCTGCAGATCCCTGCAATGGATCTTCAACATCCTCTGTCTCACCTTTAGGGTGTTACTCTTCCGAATGCTGTTTATCCTCTTGATATTATTACCCCACCCCCACCCTCACCCCTTCAATGTTTTTTTTTTTTTTTTGCCGCACACACATTCCTCGTCTGTCGTAGCTGAACCCTTCAGTGGGATTAAAATTTTTTTTTTTTTTTAGGTGAGTCTTTTAATTTATCCATTCATTTGACTTCTCTCTTCTTTTTTATGTTACAACACTCTTTTAATTTATAAGTGACTCCTTGAGTGTGAAAGTACATGAGGCGGGAAAACTGGCGAGAGACAAGAGTTTCTTTCAGGCAGACTGTGATGAGAGCGATGTTCTGCAAGGGACCAGCTACATGATGATGATGATGGCTCTTTTAATTTCTATCATCCCCAGAACCTTGGGGTCAATTGTTTCTGTTTCCATGATTCTGAGTTTCCATATCTTCTGGAAATGAACATTTTTCTGTCTTCTAACGGCATTTTCCAGCTGTCCAGTTTTGTGACCACCGTGAGCAAACCTTTCTGGTGGGTGAGCAGTTTGTCCATGATTGCGAAGATAACTGCACGTGTCTACCAACTGGACAGTTTAATTGTACGCCCCTGTGTCCAGAAGATGGAGTGCCAGAGGTAGAGGAAGGGTGTCACGTTGCTTCAGGAGACGCGTGCTGCGAATATAGGATAGTGTGTCCAGTAGGCGGAGGTAAGTCAGTGTTAGATAAAGATGTGCTTTCAGAGATTGTAGAGACAAACTGTATATGCAATTGTGAACCTGTGAAATGAGATTCTTGAGTAAGGCTTCGAACAAAGCCAGAAGACAACGTCTGAGAAATAAAGAGATAGGGAAAAAAAATGTTGAAACGATATTCATTTAAAATTTCAGAAATAAATATAGACTGAAATGGTTCAGTCACTGGTGAGAATGTATCCTACGATGCCGGCAGCGATAGCTTTTATAGTCTACGAATGGAAACATTTGTTGGTTTATTCGTTGGTTTATTTAACAAATCAAATCATGGCACACGGGTGTAACCCATAAGTGCTCCGGATCCTGCGAAGCATCCTGACATATTTTGGGTAGATTTTTAAGTCAAAATTTACCTCGGGCAGCGCCGTTAGGGTACTCTTTTTGATTTCCAACTGCCAAGAGATTGTTTACGTGCTTAACAATACACACGGGCGTTCGATCTGACTACCCAGAGACCAGTACAAATTGCTGAAAATCACGTGAAAAAATCCCAGCCTTTACCGGTGCTTGAACCCGGGACTTCATGAAATATTAGGAGGCAGAAAGAAGCGAGAGAAAGAGAGAGGGGTAGAGATAGAGGGAGAGAGATGGTGGGGGGGGGGGGGGGGACAAACAGTATTCGACAAAAGGTCTTACAGTCTAAGACATCCCAGCCACCAAACAAAAGTAAGACACTAAATCGGTTACCAACCTTCTCTTAAACTGCGTCGATGGAAGTTAAATATGTATAAGTAAGTCGATCATAAATCAAAATATTTTTCAATGGGGTGCTAAGAAGACGGATATAAATCAGTGTTACCATGAAGATGTTTTCAGTGATTCTAGAAAGGGTAGTAACGATTGCATGTCCAATAAGTAGAGGTTAAGGGAGAGACGCTTTCCGTGATTATAGAGAACAGAGTCAGGATTATGTTGTCCTCATATTGAATCTGACTCTCCTCCTGTTTCTCAGATTACCCCAGCTATGTGTTTTTTAGAGATTTATTTTAAACTGTCTCCCGCAAGAAGGCACCAATATGATAAAGATAATAATACTTTCATGCTCCGTCTTGTTGAACAATTTTAAGCAAGAACAAATACGAAACACTCAATATTCTCTTCATCAGATTACGTATTAATTCAAACTTAGATATACAGCTGTTGTGACATGACAGTTCAACTATTTGGCTTGTCTACCGTATCATGGTTGAATCTACAGAACTGACAGGCGCCCCCTCCCTTTTTTTCCCTCCCCCACCAATACACACCTGGGAGTCAAGACAACCTAATAAAAATATATACTGGATAATTGTAAGACTTTTCTGAAAATTCTTCTGGAAAGAAAGCGACAAAGAAGTGGTCTTACTACCCTGTTTATATTATTAACACATCATTTACCACTGTACTAAATTCCCTTCATTTTCATAAATGTGTAATGTATAACTGAAATGTCATCATCATCATGGGCCCTTCCAGCTGGCGTAGGTGCTCATGCGACTCCAGAGATCACGATCCCTGGTTGCCCGAAAAGCTTTCTCGATTATATACCTCCGTGCCATCGTTTTAGCCCATCCAGCATCGTCTCTCTTGGTCTGTCTCTATCCATTTTCTCACTGATCTTTTCAGTTTGAAATGTACGCAAGTTAATTGAAAAAAAAAAAAAAAAAACTTGAACAAACTAATAAAAATAAATAGTTAAATTATAGCAATTTCGTCTCATATATCAAACCAAACAGCAGTGTCCCAACAACAGTAACTACCATTGGCTATCATAGCCTTCACATTGTAAGTAAATTAATGGCAAAATACATCTTACCTGTGATTGTTAATAACTTGAATAACAAGAAACAACAAAATTACCGGCTTTGGTTGATACTTGAATAGCGATTGAGTTCTTTTTCTTTGATCGCCCTTAAAATGTGTTTAGCACGTTGCATTGTGGTTTACATCAAAGCTAATTCGGCCCACCACATTCTTTTGCAGATAACACCTGATTAATCGCCTTATACGACAAGCTTTTTAGAGAGTAATGGGTCTATTCCCCTCCCCCACCAATACACCTTAGAACCTTAGAACCCACGTGGGACATTTGTATTATCAGTAACAATAAAACAAAGACAAAAGAACCAACGAAAAAAAAAATACTTAGCCAACGATAAGTCATAAACATCATCATTATCATCATCCACATCATCATCTACATCATCATCATCATCATCATCATCCACATCATTATCAACATCATCATCATCCACATCATCATCATCCACATCATCATCATCATCAACAACATCATTAACATCATCATCATCCACATAATCATCATCATCATCATCATCAACCACATCATCCACATCATCCACAGCATTATCATCCACATTATTATTATTTTCATCATCATCATCCCAAAACACTTCATTTCGTGTCGTTGGATCATCTGCTGCTGTTAACTGATCAGCTCCCGCAACTTCTAACTGTTAGATGCGATGTACTTCATACTTGCATTTTGTAAGGCCTGTTCAGTCAGTCAGGTTTGTATCCAGCTCTTTCTTGGTCTGCTTTTTCACTCTAATGAGTCCTGTAGTATTGTTTTAGAGAGACCGTTAGATCTTTTTACATATCCGAACCATTGTATTGTTAACCTTTTCATTGTAGTAAAGACTAAAATTAGTTAAAATAGGCTCATAGTCACTAATGTACAACAATGCATGCAACATGAAAAAAAAAAGAGAAAGAAATATCTGACTCTGTTTCAACACCGAAGCAAGCGCTTATTAAGATCTGCCCATACTTGAGTACAGGTTGCCTAATAACTATATGCCTAAGCTATATGCCTAATAACTGTTTTGGGGTGCGCCAGTATAACGGTGCATTGTGGCTATATGGTTGAACTGGGTTTATCGTACTTGATTGATTCTCATCCTGGAGATGTTTATCCTACAGACTGCAATCCTGAAAGGGGATCGGGGTCTTTAAAAAAAAGCCAGAACAATGCTAATTCGAAAAGTATTGATATGTTGGTGTCATGCCGCCTTTCCAGTCTCTAGTGTTATACTGTACTATAAAAAGGTAATGAAATAATCAAGTAACAGAAAGTATTGTGAACGGCACTCATAGAAAGAAGTAGAAAGATAGAAGAACACACTAGACAACATAAAAATCAAAAGCTATAGTTACCGTGCCGGGAATTGAACCTGTCACCTCCAGACGGCATCTGCGCCTCGCCATTAATACAAGTGCACTAAGATACATGGTCAACTAGGCAACCCCCCCCCCCCCCCCCCCCCCCCCCCCCAAAAAAAAAAAAAAAGGTGTCTCATTGGCCATGTCAATCGTACAGCTTGAAATCCACGACTATGGAATACGGACAGAATTCATAAAAAGGTAAAGGTGAAGTCGGCAGATGTGACCCGGAGTCATCGCACAAGGGTATAAACCGTAAGGTGCTCTGATACCAGTACAGGCAGCTGATAGGAAACTGTCCGCCTTTGTCGCCTTCCACACGTAACTCCGTAGCTACAGCGACGTTCCTCCATTTACCCCAGAGAGTCAACTCTGGTACCCTTTTCCTAGAGGCTGGGTGAGCCCCGGGAACCGCCTGGTTTCGAACACCGGCCGTAGACTGCAGCGAGTCGCAGCTGGGGATTTGAGACCGAGTCTCCTATATTGTACTTTAGAGAAGATTAGGAATCACCACCCATGGCGATGGCGAGCTTGACTAGCAAGAGTCACTCGTGTTAAGAAATGTTTTTGACAATTACAATATAGGATTTCATGACCCTTGTTGCCGTTGCATGTTTTTAATGTGCTTTTTCTCAGACCCTCTTCTCTTAGACTATCTAAAGTCGTTTTCTTCTTTACTCCACTTCCATTCGTTATGTCTTCCTTCAAGCAAACTGGCCCATGGCATGATGTTTTCTATCTCATTTCAAACATCATAAAATGTGGAAAGATAGGCGCGTTTATCTTTTCATTTAGTGCTTATTTTCAACCCCGTCGAGATCGACGCAAATAGATCAGGTCGACGTCCTTGAACTATCATACAGTTACCTTTTTTTCGGCAGTGACGTTAACAGGAGTGTGTGTGTGTGTGTGTGTATATATATATATATATATATATATATATATATATATATATATATATATATATATATATATATATATATACTGTATATACAACGGTTACTGATGTCTGGGAATGTAATAAAGTGGATTTTACGCTTCATAAATAAATACCCCCCCCCCCCCAAAGGTGTTGCCCTTTATCTTGCAGTGTTTTTTTAAAATTAAACAGATATTCGGTTTACTGACAAGCGGATATGTTCTGTGGATACGCATGGAAATAGATTGGTTATCATGGAAACAAAATCAAAAACAAATAGTTATGGACAGACTGTTTATAATTGATCAACACATACATAAATCAAACAAAACCACACGAATACACCAATCACTTAACTGAGGTATCCCAAAACAGCCATGTTGATGTCTTGCCAGTGGAATGTCTAACGAGATACAACGAAGAATGCCTGGCAATAAACCTGTGCAATGTATTGTTTATATCCGCATTATTTAATCTATTGACGTTGATGTTCTAACTAACTTCTGTGTTATTTTGTAGAACCGTGCGATTTTGACGGCGTCATTTATTCTCACGGCGAGCAGTTTGAGGTAGGGTGTCGTTACTGCACATGCAACCAGGGTCAAGTTGAATGTACTTACCCTGAAGAGTGCCACGCATTGGAACCAACAGAAGCATGTCCTTTCCCGGCAAGAAGAGATGTTGAGGGTCAGTGCTGCCCTGAGTGGTACTGCGGTAAGTGTAGCTTATAGTTCGTGCAGTGAGGCTTTGTCGTTATGTCTGTCTACAGATTTGTGGATCGTGTAATGCTAGCGCTTTCTGATATAGATGTTATTCTTTAGTATAATGATATATTGTCTATAATTGACACACACTCTCTCTCCATCTCTGTCTCTCTGTCTCTCTCTCTCTCTCTCTCTCTCTCTCTCTCTCTCTCTCTCTCTCTCTCTCTCTGTGTCTTTCTCTTTCTCATCCCTGTCTTCTCTTTGCCTTTCCTGATGTTAATATACACCCCAAAAGTTTTTTAAAAACAAATCTCACGAAGTTTTCAGAAATGTAGATTTGTCCGTTTCTTAGGCAAATAATCACGTGTTTCATCTTTTAAATGCTCTAAGAGTATAAGAACTTGTCGTATAGCGGTTTCGTCGCGCACCTTTACTTCCGGATTATTTTCCCCAAATCCTCAGGTGCTCTGAGATAAGGGTGTTCTGAATGGTGGCTCTCGTTTGTCTAGAGGCCTACCACTCGGTTCAAACATCAATTTAGCCTGTCTCAGGAATGAGGTGACTCAAGCTCTGACTCCTCAGGGTTAATACAAACTCTTGGGTACTACTCAGCCAGACATCCTCATTACAAATTTTGCCCCCAGACTGGTAAACAACGTTAACAGTCAAATATTTAAACAGCAGTGAGTCTGACAAGACATGAATACACTTCCGACAGTGACGAATGATTCCAACGTAACGACTTTTCAAGAATAAGAAACCTTGTGAACAAGAACGATTATGTAATAATTCATTGATACAAAGGAAGACTGAATAAGAACACAGAGAACCAGAATGACGTTTCGAGTCCTCCAAGAATTGAGACTAGAGAAGGGGTCTCCTTAATTTGCCTCAGTCATTTCCTGATTCATCATCGTTCGGAGAGAAGAGACAGATTACAGGAGCGCATCTGGATTCTGGCTGCCAAAGTGTTCCTTAGCTCTAACGACTTATCTGCCCCAGATCCTGCTGCTCCTCTGCGTCGAATAGATAGTCTCTATAACGTCTCGTTTCTCGGAGCGTCTCCGGACGACGATGATCCTCCCCGGGAATCGATCAAGAGACAACCAATCCCTCCTGGAGACGTGTTGACGTCGGCTTCACAAATAGCCTGGCATAGCAGACAAAGGCAGGTCAATACGAGTAGGTTTCTCCCCAGTTGATGGTTAGCTGGAGAACCGGACTACCACACGGACACATGCTGGATCCTCAAACATCCAATGCAAAACGAATAAAGAGAGCAAAAAATGCTTTATTAACGGTCAAGTGGCCACAGAGTTGAAACACACCCAACCGCTTGAACGGACTAAAAAGAAGTGACGTATATATTTCTAGTGCCTAACTACGACAGTTGGGGCGAGAATAATGCTCAAGCACACTGTGAAGCGGTCACACTATTAAGCTTGAACAGGCGCAGAAAATATGTCCTATCATACAAATTGACATCATACGCCAAGAAGTATCAACGCAGGAGCGATTTGTATAGGTTTCTCACAGCTGGACTCCCCAACAACAAACGAACTATATCTCTACGGACGGACTATCCGAGATCATAGATACACCAGTCAATATGGGGGTGTCCAGACTGTGGGCAAGTGTATTGTGGTAGGGGAGTTGATGCTGTTATGCGACAGTACCCATACTGCGAAAAAAAAAAAAGTGAAGAAATATTGTGTGCATTGGCCGGCTTTGTGTTTGCGTTCAGCCTACAAGCGGACGTACTGCAAGCAAATTTTAAACCGGAAATACCGTGATCATCAATTGTACCACAATACCACAATGTAAAATATAAATACATAAAAAAAATAATTAAAACTCCTAATAATCCTGCTCTTTTTTGGGATCCAGATCTGGCAACAGGTTAAATGTATTCAGTAGCACGCAACAGATCATTAGTTTGTTCCTATATTATACTTAGTCATCTCCATGTGAGATGTAATTTTTCGGTAACCTGAAGCCCCACCCTGGCTCTTACCGGGGACCGCAATATAGCTCGGCAATAAATATGGCATAATGGCTGAACAGGACCACTCCACGGGTGATCCTCATCCGCATGTGACACTTTGTGTCATCAAGTGTTTATCGCTTGTGTGTCGGCTCTGTGGCTAAGTCGATGCGAACGCTTCGTAATGACGGGATGCCGGGTTCGATCCCAGCTGTAGGCCATGCGCCTTGCGTTGATTTCGACAGTGGTATCAAGAAAGCCGACCGTTCAGTGGCAATGGCAAACTACTGTGTGTAAATTGCCTAGATAAACCACACAACAGCTAGGGGCTGTTGGGGTTGGTTCTGCAACGTCCTATAAAGGATACCCAACAACCTTAATCGCTTGAGTGATGTCCTAGTGGGGTAAAATGTGCTTCTACTACTACATTAGTTTGTTAAAGTCTGTTGATGCACTTTTCTGAACTTCTTTATACCATGCAATTTTTGAAATAACCCATTATCTGCTTATTCTTTCAATAATTCACGGAAACATAATTATGATGATGGTGATGATGATAATGATGCTAAACATGATGATGATATGACCAACTATATTGATAACAACATTACCATTGTTATCTAATTCTAGCTAATACTTGCCACTATGATAACCGCACCTTGGACCATCTGGAATACTTCACGAGTGAAAATTGCAGTCTGTGCCAGTGCGATACTGCAGACGACATCCACTGTGCTTCTGATCAATGTCCGCCCGTAGAGATGGTCCTGCCTGACGCTGCTTGCCCGGATCCACATATACGTCAAGATGGTTGTTGTGACACCCTGCACTGCCACGATCTAAGTTTAGGTGATTCGCTTTGGTCGTCGTTTATGTGGTTGTGTGTGTTTTCAGTGTCAATGCACTTGTTTATTCGCATGCTTTTGTGTGTGTGTGTGTGTGTGTGAGAATGTGTGTGTGCGAGTGCGTGTGAGTGCGTGTGTGTGTGTGTGCCTGTGCGCGTGGTGTAACAAGAGGTTCTAGGGGACCAAGAGGATCTACCTCTATAATCTGATGATCTGGCGTTCTCCTTTCTGAGCTTTAATAATGTTTTTAAACCAGCTATAATGGCAGACTATTAAAATTTGCCTAGAAAAGCCACAACAATTAAATAATAAAAAAAAAACATGCTGAAGTTAATTTTATAACGTCCTAAAAGGGACACGCTGGTAACATAAACACACACACTACAGGGAACCTCCGTGGTTTTTAGTGTTTCCCAACAACTGAGTATGTGTGTGTGTGTGTGTGTGTCTGTGTGTGTGTATGCGTGCGTGCGTGTGTGTCCCATGCTCCACCTAACCCTTTCGAAAATTCTTAATCACTCCCCCCCCCTCCCCCGGTAACTTAAACTCTGGAAGAGTCCATTTTTAAATTTGCCCCCTCAACAATCAAATTATTCCTCTTGACAATCAAATTACCACCCTTAATAATCAAATTGCTTCCCTTAACAATCAAATTACCCCCTTAAAATGAAATTACCCCTTAAAAATCAAAATGCTTATTAATAATCGAATTACCCCATTAATAATCGAATTACTCCCTTAAAAATCAAATTACCCCCTTATTAATCAAATTACCATCTTAATAATCAAATTACCAACAATCAAATTACCCTTTAACAATCAAATTACCCCTTAACAGTCACATCACCCCCTTAACAATCACATTACCGCCTTGGCAATCACATAACCCTTTAACAATCACATCAACCTTTAACAATCACATAACCCCATTATCAATCACATCAACCCTTAACAATCACATCACCCCCTTAACAATCACATCACCCCCCCCCCCCCCTTTGCAACAATCAAATTGTTCCCTTTTGAAGCATGGTCCCCATGTTCGGAAACGTTGGGTTGGACGCTTGCCTGCGGATTGAAGCCGGATTTTTTTCTCCAGAAAATAAGTTGGCTCAGAGGTTGACTCAG
The DNA here is from genome assembly GCA_905116865.2 of Candidula unifasciata. Lineage (NCBI taxonomy): Eukaryota > Metazoa > Mollusca > Gastropoda > Stylommatophora > Geomitridae > Candidula > Candidula unifasciata. The sequence goes on along the minus strand of CAJHNH020008454.1, from coordinate 35,955 downwards.
TCTTTAATGTGTACCAGGTACAGTTCTAGAAGGTAAAGGCGGCCATATCACAAACATCTACAATATATAGATTAAGAACTGTATAATGAATAAGCCAAAGGGCGTGGAAGAGATTACTTTTCTCAGCTCCCTTGATAGTTTTACACCCCATCCCATTTCCTACTGAGATTTTCGCAGACCAGTGGCGGAGGGGAGGGAGAGAGAAAGAAAGACAGAGACAGAGGCAAAGTGAGAGAGAGAGAGTGAGTGAGAAAGGATGGGGGAGGGGGGGGGCATAATGAGAGGGAAAAAGAACACACAAACGAATGAGAAAGGTAGAAAAACCGACAAGCAATCAGACTGATTGCTAGATCGACCCACAGTCAGACACATGTGTGTTTTTCATGTACGTAGATTTACATCTATTGACTGATGAATGTGCGATATTTCTTGACTGAAAAATTCTAGTGACCGTGAATGTATCATACACATAGAACGCATTTTACTAATAATTTCTGCACTGTTCACAGACACGGCAGAATTTATGCGGCGCATGTTTGCAATATCCTACAGCCCGGCATCTTTAACCCTGAGTTTTGAAGTGGATCCCCTGTCAGAAATCAATGGCATTCCTCTTTACTGTCAGTATGAAATTCAGTATGCCAACACTTCAGATCCATTTGGTAAGAAATCAGATACTAAAAGTTTCAAAATAACGAACACCAATAATTTGATACCTCTGCAGGGAATATTAGGAAATTATTATACTGCCAGAATAACTGACAAGGATTGCTTGAAAGAAGCTAAGCTAATAAAAAAAAAAAAAAAGATCAATATGTACAACTATATGGAAAAGACAGGAACTGTTCTTCGGTCATATGCTGGGGAGGGGGGGGGGTGAAGGCGGGGGGGGGGAGTGGCCCGGGGTGGGGGGGGGGGGGCTTTGGAGAATATTGTGACAGCTGGTAAAATCAATGGTAGCAGAGGTAGAGGCAGACCGAGAGAGACGATGACAGTAGTACTGAGGGATATCATCAGTGGAACTGATCCAGAGGGCAAATGCCAGAGATTGGGGAGATGCATGAACGCATACACCAGTCGGCAGGGCACGTGATGAGAATAACGACGATGTTGGTGATGATGCACAAAAATGGGGGAGGGGGGGGTGGGGGCAACTAGACTCACATGCCAAATGACCCTACCCCCCCCCCCCCCCCCACTCTTCCAGAAATTGTCCTGGGTAATAAATCTGGCAGGTTTTATGCAAATCACATAATTTAATTCATCCAGTGCCAATAAGTTAAGTTAGTTTCGTATCCTGTGCACGCCATTGCAGAACCAACCCTAGCATTTTTTGGCTGTTGTGGTTTTAACAGGCAAAATTACATGCAGTAATTTGCATCCCGCTCGTGTGGCACCGGGGCCCTCACGGGAAGCAAAGAATAGTGACACTGCACCCTACCAGGCATGTCGTAAGAGATGACTAAGGGTAGGGTTGGGCTTGAGGTTGGCTACCTCATCCTGTAAAAACCATAGCCACAAAAACCAACCAACCATGGATAAGTCAAAAAGAGAAGCAAGTAAAACCCAACCAACGAAGATGAGGGGAGGCTCTTCAAAAAGAAGAAGTATGACACAGTGTGGAGAAAGCCGCAAGGAGTCCGGTTCGTTGACGTACCTCCTCTCAACTAGGAAAACCTCCAGAATTGGCACCTGGAATGTTAAAACTCTCTATGATATAGGGAGAACAATGGAAATAGCAAAGGTAATGAAACATTATAGAATTAGCATTTTAGGGTTATGTGAAACTAGATGGACTGGGGCGGGGAAAAGTATTCTAAATTCAGGGGAAACTATTTTGTTCTCAGGACACAGAGGAAAATTCGCCCAACAGAAAAGGAGTGGCCCTGACGCTATCGAAAGACGCAGACAGGGCACTAAAAGAATGGGAAGCTGTGAGTCCCAGAATAATAAGAGCGTCTTTTAGAACAGTGAAACAGAAGGTGAACATTTCGGTAATACAGCGTTATGCACCAAAAAATGAAAAAGATGCATCTGTTAAGGAAGAATTTTACATGCAGCTTCAAAATATTATAAATAATGAAAGAAAGGGCAATTAAAGAATTTTGATGGGTGACCTGAATGCTAAGATAGGATCAGACAACACAGGTTATGAAGAAATTATGGGAAGACATGGTCTAGGAGTAATGAATGAAAATGGAGAATTGTTCACAAATTTGTGTGCAGGAAACCAGTATTTTATTGGTGGAAGTATTTTTTCGCATAAACGAATACACAAAGCAACATGGGAATCACCAGACCATAAGTCAACTAATCTAATGATCACCTATGTACTAACAAAAAGTTTAGATCATCTCTTTACGATGTTAGGGCTTTCAGAGGTGCCGATGTATTTACTGACCATTTCCTAGTGGTAAGTAAAATCAAGTTGAACCTAAAAAGATATATAACATCTTATAATCATAGAAATCAATATAATGTAGGCTATCTCACGTATAAAGAAGTTAAGGAACAGTTTTCAGTTACAGTCTTTAATAAGTAACAGGTGTTGCAGCAGTTAGCTGAAGATGTCAGCACAAAAGTCTGCTGGGATCAGATCAAAGGAATCTGGAATGAATCTTGCTTAGAAGTTCTTGGCAAGAAAGAAAGGAAACATCAAGCGTCGATAACACCAGAAACCATTAAACTGATTGAAGATAGGAAAGGTAAAAAGGCAGACTTAAATAATAGCAAAACTAGAGCTGCTAAAGCTAGAGCTCAGGATAAATACACGGAAGTCAATAAGGAAGCCTGGAGGCATATAAGGGCAGATAGAGTGAAATATCTAACTGATCTAGCACAAGAAGCAGAGACAGCAGCAGCAAAAGGAAACCTCAGAGAACTTTACAGTAACACAAGAAACTTAGTAGGTAAATAGTCAGCCAACTGGATCAATAAAAGATAATCCAGGAAAGGTACTTACTAACACTAAAGATCAAATGGACAGATGGGTTGAATATTTTGAAATGCTTCTAAATAGACCAGGTCCAGAGGTTCCCCCAGATATCCAGCCTTTAGAAATGGAACTGGATGTCAACTGTGAGATACCATCCAAAGAGGAAATTAGAAAAGCTATCAATTTTCTCAAGGAAGGAAAGGCAGCAGGCCCAGATGGTATCCCAGCTGAAGCCATCAGGGCCAACACAAACACATCAACAGAATTGCTACATAGAGTATTCAGTAAAGTCTGGGAGACTGAAGAAATACCAGCAGACTGGAGAGAAGGATATCTTGGGAAACTGCTCAAAAAAGGTGAAGACCTGCAAACACTGGATGTCACCAACTGGAAAGTGAGGGTCAACCAGAGAGATGAATGGAGGTGGGTGACATCTGCAGCAATGAACCTCAAGGGCTCGGAATGCTGAAGAAGAAGAAGAAGACAAGACAACATAAATAAAAAAGCAACATGTTTAAGCCAGTGGCGTATTGAACATATTATACGAGACACGTAACTTATAAACCAGTCGGCGGCGGTGAATGATGTATACATAAATCACTGAACAGAGAGCTAGAGAAGTAGAGTACTGAACACAATGCCGAAATCGTTAATTCATTCATAATTATTTTTGCCACCACCCATCGATTTCTCTGGAACTTCTTTTTCTTCTTTTTCTTCAGCATTCTGAGCCCTTGAGGTTCATTGATGCAGATATCACCCGCCTCCAATCATATCTCTGGTTAGCCTTCTCTTTCCAATTGGTAACACACTTTATTTATCCTTTTACCACTTAACAGCGACAGTGGACAGTCATGATGGTACTTTATTCTATGAGTGTACATCAGTTCTTCTTTCTTCTGTGTTTACTCTGTGGATGTAATTAACCACAGAAAGCCGTAACAGATAAAACGGAAGTTGAGTTAAAGGATGGAAGCAAGCGATGGATAGATAAATATCAGAAGCCGTGTATACAGACATCTCCGTATCACACCAAGGCTAGCACCAGATATAGACAAAACAGGATCAAGATAGACAAAGAAGATGAAAGAACAAATTAATCATTACTTATGCAATAATTTTTTTCAAGCATTATTAAACATTGCTTATTTTTATTTTCTCATTTAGTGACGTGGCATCGCCGCCTTGTTCAGCCTATAGACGTCCGCCTCAACAATGACCAGCCAGACCAGTTGGCCCCCACAGAAGCTCTCACCCGGGACAATGCCATAGTAGTTGGTGACAGAGCCTATGTGACCCTATCAGGAATGCACCCTAACACAACATACTACGTTAAGATCATCCCTCTAGATGTCACATGGGATGACTTGGCTGTACCTTCATCTGGCAAGTCTATCTATAACGAAAGTCGAGTTTCGGCCATGGTTGTAGTCAAGACGATGTCACTGGACAATGGTATGCATTTAGCAGTCTGATATATAGATTCGTCTTCTTGTTGGAGTGGGAGTCGCCGTGGCGTTGGCGGCTAGACGCCGGCTTGACGATCGGAAGGTCCTGGGTTCACGTTCCGACGGAGCCAGACTTTTTTTTCAAAAATGACCGTGACTCCCATGTCGACCCAGCCTTGAGTGGGTACCAGGTGCAGTCCTGGAAAGTAAAGTTGGCTGGCCTGATGCTGACCAAATCACCCACCAAGTGCCGATTGGTCTATAAAAATATAGGTCTAGCCCTATATGCCATATACGCCTAAAGGCGTGGAAAAGGGTCCTTTAATTTTTTTTAAAATCTATTTCCATATCACCTCTAAAAGTTTCTTGTTGCAATCAGTGGCGGAGAATAGTAGTGACTGTAGTCAAGTTGAAATCAAGTAATAAAGTAAAGAAATCTTTTGAACGCCAGGTGGCTATTGTGCCAATCTTCGCACGCTGTATTATGTGGTCAATAGCATACCTGTCGCATTTACTTCCTATGACTCTATCTGGTAATGTTTGGAAAAAATCCCGCTCCATTAAGATTTGAACCCCCGACCTTCCGAACCTTAGGGGAACGTCTAGCCGCTACTCTACGGCCGCTCTGTTGAGCATTCAACTCACAACTGGTGTTGCATTTTATATTTCTTGGTATATGTCTCATTGTGGTCTGAAGAGAACGGTGATAGAGGGTGTAGTTTCTGGAAAACGATTCAGAGACCGACCTACGCGAAGGTGGATACAGGACATTAAAAATACATTGGCTATGAAATCACATATCGCTGGAGATCTGGCTAGAGAAATAGAACTTAAGGCGTGCCCTGAACAGAGCGACGTTCTGTAAATCAATCAAGTAACAGAAAGTGTATTGATTGGCACTTATAGAAAAAAAATAGAAAGATAGAAGAACACACTAGACAACATAAAAATCAAAAGCTATAGTTACCGTGCCGAGAATTGAATCTGTCACCTCAAGACGGCGTCTGCGCCTCGCCATGGATACAAGTGCACTAAGAATATGGTCAACTAGGCACCTCCAATAAAAGGTACCTTACTGGCTATGTCTATCGTACAGCTTGAAATGGAATACTTGAACTATGGAATACGGACATAATTCATTTCAAACCATTGAAATGGCACAATAAGTTACATAAATTTATATTAACGAAGTAAATGTCGAATAACAATCACAGCAACAATTTACGAGCACAGTAAACCGTAATGCTTTGTCTAGAATACACAAACATTTAAGAAAATTATTTGATTGTTAGGTACCGGTGTGTATACATAGGAATGACGTTCTATAAAGGACCAGCGGACTGATTGATTGATTGACTGATGTATGTCAGGAGCACTGCCAATCTGGTTTGATGAAGATGTTTCTCTAGCCTAGAGGGATTACTGTCTTGACATCTTTTTTTAAAAAAATCATTCCTGCCTCTTTTATCTTCAAGGTTTCCGTTGCCACCAGATAATCTAGTTTTCCCCACAAATAAATAAAAAAAAAACAGATGGGGAACCCTTTAGGCCGTTAACTATAACTTTCGATTTTTATGTTGTCTAGTGTGTTCTTCTGTCTTTCTACTTCTTTCTATTAGTGCCGATCAAAATATTTTCGGTTACTTTATTATTATATAGTTTTTGTTAAAATGTAATTGCACAGGAGAAGTAGTGTTAATCAGCTTCACCATACCCCCTAATATGAATGATTTTGGGGTGTATTTCTAAATGTTGAATAGTTTTGTTAATATATTCTTCTTACCGAAATTAAAATTTTTGTAATAATTTATGACACTTAAATTTCAATTCACCCTTAAGAAAGGAAATCTGGGAGTTCCCGGAATAGTCCAAACACATCACGTGACATCAGTGTTGTGTGTGTGTGTGTGTGTGTGTGTGTGTGTGTGTGTATGCAGTTTATCGAGGTTTTCTTTATGTAATGTGTGTTTTGCTAACTCTAAACTCTAACCTTTATCCTACACCATAACACTAAGCTAACCTGGATACATGCAAAATACAACTACCATAAATATAGCTATCACGTTTGTTGGAGTGAATTAAAATTTAAATACCTAGTTTATTTTCAGTTCCATGTTCTATTTCTTTATTTATAGTGACTTCTTGCTTCCATAACGGCAAGGAAATATTGCACGGACAGTATGTGCGCAGTCAGTGCAACCAGACATGCATATGTATTGTTGGCAAGGTTGTATGTCAAAGTGCATGCTGGGCAGACCGTGTGGTCATGGCTACATCACCGACCTGTCCTCGGCCTCGCCTAGTAAAACAGGAAGGACAGTGTTGTCCCGAGTGGACATGTAGTCCTTCGGGTAAGTTTGTGGATGTGTTTCTATGCAATTAAAGCTGTATTACAAACATTATTTGAATACATATTCATTATAGAACCCCTTTAAGATTATCATTTGAAGTGCCTTATTTTAGTAAATATAATAACTTAGAAAATGAGACACATAAAATGTTAACAATTACTTTAAAAGGAACATGTAACGAACTCTGGCCCACTTACACACTTATGAGAGACGAAGTCGGGCCAGGACACTAAGACTGGACGTTCATTCATGTGTCTTAACCTTTGGGACGCGCAAGTTTAAGTGGCAGGGGTGTCAGCTTGGCGCACCAGGTTGTGTTCTGTCGACGGTCTTACCGGCGACGCTGCGTGCTCTACACTAGAAAATGTGAGTGCTTTCAATGACCCCATAACATGTATAACTGGCCCTAACCCCAAACCGCCTAACCAACTTACTGAATTAAGGTACCACGACAGAGTGCATTCTACTTCCTTTGGTTTCCGACTTCTCAACATTTTGCGGTGACCCGCAAAACACTATGTTGCTGCAGACTGTACCCTCGTCTTCGCCCACCACTGCTCACAGCTGGAATAAACTCATTTCCTACTGAAAATCCTAGACGTCTGGCATATACCCACCAACAAACACTAAATCTGCTTAAGAGTGAGAAAGCAATTTGGGAGGCGCTGTTCACAGAAGAACGATTAACTCACAACGCAGAAAGCTTTGTAAATGCAACAGTACACTTAGAAACCCCTCTAACCTTGAGCATCTTTGACCACCCTGACCAAGCATCAATGAAAAATCAGCTATTGTGTAGATAGGTTAGAGTTCATTACTAGTAATCTTTACAAATATATTAAACATGTTTGCTACCTCCAGTAAAAAGATCATAGGTTTGGCCGGTTGGCATTTTAATGGGCTTAGTAGAAGATTTGCATCGCACCACAGATTTCATAATGGCTAGTGGCCTTTTCATCCGAAAACTACTGTTAGGAAGAAAGATAAAATGGAAGACAACATTAGAACTTCACATATAGGTTCCGGGCCCTATCTGGGAGGGGGAGGGGGAATTAGATTGGGGGGTGACGGAGGTGGGAAACAAAGGAACAGATCAACTGCTTTATTCCTGCTCAACAAGCATGTCGAGACGGTGAGCAATAAAGAGTTTTCTGAAATTTAACATAATTTCTGAAAGAGGCAGATATCGCAGCCTGCAAACCTTTAATGTCGACAGCAGGTTACAAAGTGAAGAAAATAAATTTTTGTCTTCACGTTTTCATTGCCAAAAATAGAGAGACAGTTTAATATTAACAAGTATTGTGTAACTATTACAGCAACAGGTTGTCTTCACGGGGGTTTCATCATGGAGTCTGGGCAGTCAGTGACAGAAGACTGCCAACTGTGCACATGTTCTAACGGTACTGTGGCATGTAGCAGCATATGTCCTCCAACAGAATTGCCACCAAGATCAGGATGCCAGTTGGTCAACATTTCAGGACACTGTTGTCCTCAGTGGCAGTGTCAACTTGGTTAGTCTTGTTGTTATGTTGACTGTTTTGAATTTATGTACATTTATCCAGTCGAAAAGAAAATGTATAAAGACTTTCCCTGTGTGGGTTCCGGGGCCCAGTTGTGGGGAAAACAAGAACAGATCCACTGCCTTCCAAGCAAGAATGGCGACTAACTGGGGACTTCCTTCGAAGTCTGAGTGCATCTGCCCGAGCGGCAAGGAACAACCAACTATACACAAATAAGTCAGTAAGACAGATGTACACGCAAAACTCAGGCCCTGGCACAAAGCCAAGCTCCAAATAGATGAACAACCAGGACTTTCCGCCGGAGCTTACAGCCGGTGAACAAAGAAGTGGAAGATATAAAGCCCTAACGTTTCAAATAGTTCGATTACTAAGTTTACCCAGGGGTCATAATTATGAAAATGGACATAGTCACAGGCTAAAGGACAGATTAAACCTGTCTGTCTGTCTGTCTGTCGGTCGGTCGGTCGGTCGGTCGGTCGGTCGGTCGGTCGGTCGGTCGGTCGGTCGGTCGGTCGGTCGGTCTGTCTGTCTGTCTGTCGGTCTGTATGTCTGTCTGTCTGTCTGACTGCCTGCCTGCCTGCCTGCCTGTCTGAATGCATTTTGTATATAGTTTTGTGTGTGGGTAAATTGGTAGGTAGATTTGTATGTATGCGTGCGCTTTTATACAAAATTAAAAATATACTAAATATTTATAATTACAGAATCGCACCTGCCATATGGAATCAAATCGTCTGTTCTCATACATTTCCACGGAAGTTGTCTTGCATATACTATTAATGTTCTGAAAGAAATGAAACAAAAGCTCTTCAGTCATGTTACCAGTCGAATGGGATGTCCAAGCAACTCGTCACACTTTGGCAACTTCTGTAACACTGTACAAGTTCAAATCCTGTGTCCGGGCACATTTGATGATATCCACACCTACAGGAAACGAAGATCAGCACATAAAGATAGTGACGATCAGAAACTGCCTGTTGTCATATCCATACATATGAATTTTAGGTGAGTGAGTTTACATTAGCATACATTTGACTGTAAACAAGTACAATACTGCGATAATACTGGAAGAATACAGATAAGTTTTTAACTTCTTAAAAAATTCGTTATTCTTGTTTTACGTGGCGCGAAAAGATTAAGAAAGCAGGGTCGGCGCTGCGTTTTCGACTGTGGCCCCCCCCCCCCACCCTTTACCCTTTGTTTAGTGTGTTATTTTGGATATGTGCGCACAACATCCGAACACCTTGTATCTGGGTAAAAACTGGGCAAAGTTAAGTTCCATACAGGCCCGTGCTGTGATATGTTACAGAGACATGGCCGCATCATAAGGCATAGTAAGGCGGCGGGATAAGCAGCAAAATAAAAATACTGTTTGAACTGTTAAGGGGATGCATTTCGAAGAATTGCATTATACTGGGAAAATATACCGCACGGCGCTAATTCCATATAAAGACTTTTAAATACTTTTTCGTGAACTGGGGGGATGGCTACCGACAGTGGGCTTAAGAATTATACAACGTACACGTTTGTATAGAATATGAATCATAATATTATGCAATTTGAACAAAGAAGACACAAAATAATACCTTGCACAATTTATTGCCTGTCATATTTCGCTGTATCTCGTCAGGTGCATACTACAGTAACGATTAATTAAAATGAATGAAATAAGTGAATAATTCGAAATGAAACACAAAAACGGCTATATTTTTTAAAACTGTCTGTTTCACAGGGTAAATGCAAGTTGAAGAGCATGTCCTTTTGTCTGCATAATTCGGGACTAAGCCGGTTCATAGCGCAAATTTCAACAAACTACGGTTGGCTGAAGTGAAAATAATTCGAAATGTGAAAACAGGTGGCGGTGTCACAATCCTGCTGTGCCTATGCACGAGCAGACAGTGACTGTTGGTGACCTTTCGGCTTTTTTTTTTTTTTTCATTTCTGGTAGATCTTTGCACGGCCTTCTCTATTTAGAGACGGCGTTGATCCTGGTTGTCAACTAGTAAATAAGAAGGACAGGGTGTCGTCTTTCCAATTGTATGCTCATTTCTTGAAGGCAACAGTTGTTGGAAGACTTTCAGTTACTACAGCTCTCATTAGGACATCCTTTTGAACTACTTTCAGGGTCACGAGAGATGATGGAATTTGAGAATGACTAAAATACAAAAAATTTATTTGCAGATGTATTCATTTAAAGTTAGAGTGCATTAAATTTTAATGCTTTCATTTACATAGGGTAGAATGACTAGTTTCTTATCAGGTTTGATAAGCCTCCTCTGAAAAGACTATATAAAGGAATTGAAGGTGCGAGACGTGGTTTCTAATTAGGCCAGTGTTTCCAAACCTTTTTTTTGTGTGTGCGGATGCCATGCCCCACCTAAGCATTTCTAAAATCTCTCCCCTCCCCATCACATGTAACGTAAATTATGGACGTATTATTATAAAATGAAATCGTTTGGCTTAAAGGTTTGAAATGCTGGAGAATTTACAATGTTAGGAACATAGCTTGGCAGATGGACAAACTGCTGAATGCCCCCCCCCCCCCCCACAGAATAACATAAACAAACATCAGTAGTTGAATTTAATTAGGAAAACGGAGAACATCTGTTCTGATGAGATATGATGGTATATCTGTTATTATGAGATATGATGGTATATCTGTTATTATGAGATATGATGGTATATCTGTTATTATGAGATATGATGGTATATCTGTTATTATGAGATATGATGGTATATCTGTTTTATGAGATATGATGGTATATCTGTTATTATAAGATATGATGGTAAATGCTGTTCAGAGCGATCTTTGATGATGAACTAGAATTCCAGAAGTCAATTCACAATACTTAATGATGATATAGACCACTGGTCTGCAACCTGGGGACATAGCCTCCCTTACCCCTCACACCCAGTAGGAGCACGAGGAGGTTTTAGGGACGTCAAGCAATTTAGAAATTCAGTACATTTTTATTTGTAAAAATCTATGATTTTTTGGGGGTGGGGGAAGGGGGGTGGGGGGGGGGGGGGTTGTTTTGTTTAATCATAAATGAAATTTTAAAATAGTTTTAAAACGATTGATAAGGCAAAATGTCAAGTACATTTTTGTTTGCTTTACAAGCACTTTGTATATCTATAGTCAAAAAATCTAATCAATAGGACAGGCATTTAATTATTGGATTATAGATTAAAAACACATTCTGACCAAACCGTGTCTCCATACTGTCTGTTTCACTTGTTGCAAAATCTGTTGTCCTAATTTTTAACCAAATTGTGGTATGTTGAGGGAGAGTGTAGGTGTGGGGGTGTAAGTCTTTAAATATTCTCGGGGGGGGGGGGGGGGGCTAAGGTCTTTGATTCTCACTCCTAAGATTTCCCGTGTGGCTTTCGGGAACAAATGTGAGAAAAACAAGAGAAGACCCATTTCTTCAACGACAAGAATATTTTGGCAGTTTAATAATTGGGGCGCTTTATTCGGAGTCGGAGTGCATCTAGCTAGAGTAAAGGAATGAATAGTCTACATACAAGTAAGCCATATCTGCAAGCGAGGTGTGCACAGAACATTCAGTCCACAACTTTTGAGAACGCGAAGAAGAAGAAGAAACCTACCAATGATAACTCTAAATTTTGCAATTTATGAAGGATATACATAAAGCATATTTTGTTCTCTGCGTCTTGATTTTTTTTCTCTAATATCCTTTTATTCTAAGCTGTATTATTGCTTATAAATGGGCTTAGTTGGTTATTTGTTGATACTTCAGTTCCACAGTTCCTGACGTTTTGATAGTCCACCGGGTGAAATCAGCAGGTCTACAACTGTTGCATTTATTGAACACCAGCTTTTCCATTGTGTTAGACAGTGGTCAAGCCATGTCATCACTGGAAGGAGCCAAGTTTGAGGGGGAATCATTCATCTGTGAATCTGGCTTCTCATTTGTCAAGGACATGTGTGGTAGGTACATTCTGAGACATGTGTGGTAGGTACATTCTGAGACATGTGTGGTAGGTACATTCTGAGACATGTGTGGTAGGTACATTCTGATACATATGTGGTAGGTACATTCTGAGACATGTGTGGTAGGTACATTCTGAGACATGTGTGGTAGGTACATTCTGATACATGTGTGGTAGGTACATTCTGATACATATGTGGTAGGTACATTGTGAGACATGTGTGGTAGGTACATTCTGAGACATGTGTGGTAGGTACATTCTGATACATGTGTTGTAGGTACATTCTGATACATGTGTGGTAGGTACATTCTGATACATGTGTGGTAGGTACATTCTGAGACATGTGTGGTAGGTACATTCTGATACATATGTGGTAGGCACATTCGTCATGTTCTGTGGGTGGGTTTGCCATCAGCACTGAGACGTCCAACCTTACAGTGTCAAACCTCTAGCTTCTGTTGGTCTGCCATCAGCACTGTGACTTTTCAGCCTTAAGGTGTAAAACCTTCAGGTTCTGTGGGTCTGCCATCAGAATTGAGACATTTTGGTTTTACGGTGTCAAACCTCTAGGTTCTGTTGGGCTGCCATCAGCACTTAGACTTTTCAGCTTGGCGGTGTCAAACCCTTAGGTTCTGTTGGTCTTTAATCTATATTGAGATCTTTTTATATTATGGTGTCAAATCTTTCAGGCAACAGCTCAGAGGGGATAAACGGTTCGCAGGCACTCTGAAAAGTAAGACAACTGGGCAAATTCAAAAACTTGAAGATAAATTGATGAAGATAGCTAGAGAAGATCCTTGACAACAAAAGGGAAAGGTGTCAGTATATGAAGTCACACAAGAAAGAGAGAGTGACGGATGATCCTGTCACTATACTCAACAAGGCTATTCTTCTTCTGCGTTCATCCGAAGATGTAATTGCGTTGTGTCCGTTTACAGCATGGCTGCGATATTTGCACCTTTCGGCCAACACATCCGACTTCTGCGGGCATTTGTTGACCGGGTTAGCCTTCCCGGTCAATAGGGAAATTAATGATGATGATGACGAAATATCTTAGAGTCGGAAGATATTCTTCCTGTGTAGGTTTCTGAGCTCTATTTTGGACACAAATGCAGAGACCTACTTCCTCTGACAAGCATGTCATAGGAGGCAACAAATTAGGGTGGTTCCTTCAAAGTCGGAGTATATCAGCCTGAGAGTCAAGGAACCAACAGTCTGCATAAAATGAGTCAGATCAGTAAAATGGATGCTCACGCAAAACTCGTTCTGATCAAGTTCTGGATCAAGACCAAAGTTCAAGAGTGGACGAACAACCAGAACTTTTCGCAAGTATTTCCGGCCAGAGATAAAATGAAGAATACTTTATTATAATATGCTCATGACAACAACTCATAATTTACATATTATTAGCGTTGTCAATTATATTTGTCCATCTGTAAAGGAATTGTTAACATGTTACACTTATCTATAAAGGAAATTATATCGCATTATAATTATTTACCTTGACTCCCAGGTCGCTCAGTCCTAAAATAGGTACTAAAGAATGTCCTAAAAAGTATAGGCTTTCTGTCTTATTTTGAACACATCACCCATCCAGTTCCCATTGGTTCAATAAAAGTTGTCTCAAGGTGTCCTCCTTGAGTGCTAGATCTTCTGGGTTCAATGCCCGGTTAGGGCGGGATTTGTTCACGTCAATCAATTGCTTCTAGGAATTCCTCGTGGTCTCTGGGTAGTGAGATCGGACGCTCTTGTGCATTGGTGCGCACTTAAAAAAAATCCCTTGGCAGCTGGAAATTGAAAAGAGAAGCCTAAAGGCGCTGCCTAGTCAAAATTTGGAGTTAAAAATCGACCCAAAGTATTTCAGGATCCTCGCCGGTGCTACAGAGCCTGTGCACTGTTCTGAGCTTCTTCGGACTCAGACTTGAGTTGAAAGAAGAACGGGGCACTTATGGGTTACACCCGCGTACCATGAAGTTGAACCGTTGTTCAAAACATCAAAAACCTCATAAAATTTTTTTGGTTCTAGCACCAACTGCCTAATTGGCCGATAGGTACACGGGTCCTGTTAAAAACATATTTTTCTTCTACAGTAATGAAAATGAGGATAATTGTTAATGTTAAGCATCGTGAATTTCCCATCTAGTTCTATCAGAGATTGAGTCGAGCCTTTCCTTCAAGCCAAACGTTCAACTGACGCCAGTGCAGATCACCACCAGCTCAGTCATATTAGAGTGGCCTCAGCTTGGCGATGACTTTAAAAAGCTAATCACTGGAATTCTGGTAGGCTTGTGTATAATTAACTTTGTTGTTTATCCTTACACATTTAGCTAACCAGATCAGCTATTGTTAACCGGTAGTGGTTTTGTGTTAAGTAGTTTGACATTGCTTACAGAAGGGTTCAACGCTCAAATCATCGTCGAATTATCGCAATGCGGTCTGCTGCAAAATTTTCAGCTGCTCATTTCGACCTCAGTGTGTCAGAATTATCAAACTATGCATGCAATTCTTAAGTCAAATCATCATAATAAGGATAATGATGATAAAGATCATCATCATCATTATTATCATCCCTATCATCATCATGATCATGATGATAAAGATCATCATCATCATTATTATCATCCCTATCATCATCATGATCACCATCATCATCCTGCCTCTACTCAACCTGCGATCTTCAATAGCATTTATCAGTTCGTGTGCTGATACCCCTCTATGCCATGATTAAAAGGTTGTCAAGAGTCTTCTCTTGTTCTCTTACTCTGTCTCTCCCCCCCTCTCCTCTCCCTCGCCACAAGATGTTTCAAGTGATCACAACACGTTCCAGCTTCCTTCTTCTCAAAACATGACACAAACATGATGCCCGTCTCTTTCTGTTGTTTGTGATAAGTTGTTTTCAAGCCCTCGCTTCTTTCAGTATTGAATTGAAACAATATATATATATATATATGACAGCTTCAGCCTGCCACTGTGGCTTGGCTTTAACTGCGTCCTTGTTTCTGTTGTGTATTTAGGTTGATCCTTTTGGCGTGAGGTTGTTCACATATCTTTGTTCGACTATCTTCTTCCGACTAGTGCCTTTTGGTTTCTGCGCTTTCTTCCGCAGTTTTTGCTGGTTTGCATGCGTGCGGTCACTAATTGTGCCTGGGCCATCACCTGTTACACCACCTCAAAGCCGACAAGTCTGCCACCGAGCGAGCCCCAAACAAGGCCCTTTTCAGGAACCCCATATAACATCTTTTTGTTGCCTTTAATACTTATCGGTTCCACTTTTATTGTCTGTCCGGCGAATTCTTAGAGTTGTTCTGTAAAATCACATTTCCGAGGCCTCAAGAAATCATTTGGTTTGTTTTGTATGACTAGGATTTACAGCCTTACGTTAAAACTCGCCGTAAACAACATCCAAGTATGCCTTTTGTTTCCTAACCTCCAGTGACATGGATTTGTTATATAAAATGTTCTTCATTTCACAAAATGTAATTTAAGCCTGTCTTTTTGTTATCCCACTGACACACCTTCCATCGGATGTTAACCGTGTGTTTAAACACTACATTTATGCACTCCTGAAGGAAGGAATATGTCTTGAAAGAAACTGACTAACGAAAAGAAATGATTGCCCACATCAGAAAGAGGCAATCGACATTCTTTAAACATGTAATGAGAAGGAGAAAACTTGAGTACATTCTGACAGTAAGAAAGTTGGATGGGAGTAGAGGCAGAGGGAGACCGAGAGAAAAGATGCTGGACAGTTTGACATCATAGCATGGAGGATCATCTGTGTCAGAGTTGACTGAAAGTACACGAGGCAAAAGGTTGTGGATAGACATGAAGAACGACACATGGTATGGACTTTAAGAAGAAGAAGAAAATAGCTTGTAACTTTTATTGAACATTCACTTATCATGCTGTTGTGCCAATATATGCTCATATGTCACATAGGACTCGCAGTCTATTCCTCTATTCCTTTCTAGCCTGTGCAATCAATCATTTCATTATCAAAGATGGAATTCAGTCCAGCAGCTTTGGCCTCTCTCATCAACGTTCGTCTTAGAGTTTCTTTTGGGAGTCCTTGCCTCATTAATCCTTTTATTTCTAATTGTAATGCCTGTTTGGTGATTCTGTGCTGGTTTCTTCTCAGGATTTGTCCAACGTAGCACCATCTTCTCTATCCATACCTGTTGAAATAGTGGTAGCTAAAACATTTCTCTTATTTCTTTACTCCTCTCCAATTCAACTCAGTTTAATTTTTAAACATTAAAGCAGGTACTATTCCTTTTGTGTGTGTTGATATTCACTTTTATCATATACGCCGACCTTTTATTTTCCAATGATTAAACAGTCTTCTTTTTTTTTTCTTATATGCCATGTCATGTAGCGATGGTGGTCATGTCAGTTCATGGATTGCTGTCTCATGTACTGTCAATCATTTCTTAATGGTCGTTCTTATCTGCCGTAATGTCAAACCGCCCATCATCCATCTTTTGGTCTAAAATGTCATTCTTCGGCTGTAACTTTTCTGTTTTCAGGACATACTACAATTTCGTTTTCTCGTCAAGCAATCAGGTGCGGCATTTTCATTGAATTTTGGCTGCAACGAATCTCCTATACGTTACGTCTCTTGTCTTGGTTGTACATTTTCTTCTTCGTCCATCTCTTTATGTTGACCCCTGTCTTGTATCGTTGTTCGCCACTTGCTGTCTTACCCTCGACTCAAATCGTTTTCATTCCCAGTCTATAAAGAACCTCTAAATGTGATTGTTTTTGTTTCCACGAAGTACGACATATTCTTCTATATGTCCACATTTCCAAAGACTCAATTTGATTATCTAGTCACCTGTTGATTGTTCAAATTTCAGAACCATACAGCAGGGCTGAGTATACATTTACATTTGAAGATTCCCATTTTTAATGTTATGTTTATCTTTCTAGATCTCAATAATTGTCATATCTTATTGAAGATAGTTTTAATCATTCCTATTCTCTTTTCTGTTTCACTTCTGCCATTATCTGTTTTCCTGACATGACTAAACAATGTAGGTAATGGGTATTTAAATTATTCGACTTTCGAAACGAAGAGAGTGAGCGTTAATGACGTATCCAGAATGAAATGTCTTCTTTGTTATTTCTGCAAACAGCAATGCAGTAGGTTCTTCTTTGCATCACGTATGTGGTCTTTAAAATAACTTTATGATTTGTATAGATAAGACATATGCTCAGGTTTTATATATTTTATATTTATCTGTCTTCTAATTCACTACCAATACCTTATAATTATACATTTTTGTATTTTATACAAACCCTCTTATCAGTGGCAACTTTTGCATTTAAAGTTTTTCGAAATCAAAATTTTATCCGAACAGATCGAACACAGGAAGGTGGGAGATGTTCAATGGTTTCTCAGCAGTATGCTGGATTCTACAGTAACATCATTTACCTTGACATCATTGGCTTCTGACTCAGAATTCTCTGCTCAGCTGGTAGCATTCACGACATGGCCTGGGAAGAGGAGGTGGAAGATTGGAGAGACATATTTCAAGACGACACCTGCTTCTGGTAAACAAATGTGTCTTTTTACTTGTGTAAACATTTATGCACACATACATACACAGACATAGCACACATATGCACATACACAACGTTAATCATCAAAATTCTAACAAATATTAAAGCATCTTAAACAACCAGAAGACTCCCAAAAATAACAATAAATCTGTCATTTTGGACAGTCAAGATAGACTGCGGCGAAATGTCAACACTTCCTGCCCCCCCCCCCCCGCCCTCTCTCTCTCTCTCTCTCTCTCTCTCTCTCTCTCTCTCTCTCTCTCTCTCTCTCTCTCTCTCTCTCTCTCTCTCTCTCTCTTGTTGTAACGCATGAAAGTTTAAGCATCTTCTGAAACTATTCCTCCTATTTAATTAACCGTCTCAACCATGCTCGCTTACATTCAACTTCTCCTCCCGTTAAGGTATTTATAAAGTGTGAATCATTTGAGATGGCCAAAGCATTTCATGTGTCTCTTTTTGTAATTTTGTTTGTTTGTAATAAGTCCCATTTCTTTTCAAAGTTTTACAAATTGGTGTATATATTTATTCACATTTCTAAGATAGTCTGTGAAAGAACTGTTTAAAACACCGTATAGTAAAAATATAACAAAATATTGATAAATACGGTTGGTCAGCATTACTGTTTTGCAACTATAGGTTATGCAATAAATGATGAATAATTTTAGGAATATTTGGTGTATGGCTTTTCAAGAAATTAATTAGGGCATCCCAACCTATAACTGTAAATTAAGGGACCCCTTTCCACACCATCAGGCTTATTGTGCATATAAGACTAGACCTATATATTTTTGAATAATCGGCACTTGGTTGGGGATGAATTCAACATCAAGCTGGCTGCCTTTACTTCCCAGGACTTCACCTAATGCCTATTCAAGGCTGTGTCGACCTGGAGCAAAAGTCGTTTTTTTTTAAAAGAATCTAGCTCCATCAGGACCTGAATCCACGACTTACGGATCCTAAAGTGAGCTTCTAGCCGATACACCATAGCCACTTTGTCCCAACACATCATGGCACTGGAAAATGTCCTGGGTAATAAACGCAGCTGGGAACGATACTGACAGCTGCACCTGTGAAAAATAAATTATGGGAACAGGAAACCATGAGTATGTTGCATGGATAGTGGGAAAAATGAGAAAAGATAAAACTGTAGCGTATAGATTAAGGGTAAATTGTGCGATAAGCGACTAACAATGAGAGTTACTTCCCTTCCCATTAATGCCCCGATGTGGTTTAGCGCCTGCACTATGTCGCAGGGTTTTCAGGTAAAGCGAATCGTATTTTACTTCTTATTGTCAGTTGCCGGCGATATGTTCAAAACATGTACAACTTCTCCAACGCTTCCTACTCAGAAGCCTCAGCCTTAGTTCCACGACTGTATGCAGCCCCTAATATACGCTGCATACATTCATGCGGCTTAGGATGCATCCCTGCGACATAGTACAGGCCCTACATCAGATCGAGGCATTCCTGGGAAGGGAAGTCACTCTCATTATAAGCCACCTAATGTGATTAAAACCGAAAAGCATATAAGAATAAGCACTTTAAGAACATCCTATGGACACACGGGTCCAGACAATCACATGCTCTAATCGTAGAAGACTTGTTAACACGAGCGGGTCTTACCAGTCATGCTCGCCTTTACCATGTACTGTGATTTTGATGTTTTTCTATAATACAGTATATAACTACCGTCTGACGAGATGAAAAATTGGTGATTAAAAAAAAAAATCTAATGAAGATTTCCTTTAAAAATTGTAGGGATATTAGCATTAAAAACAAAATGCCACAATGCTTGAAATATTACCCGTTATCTATTCTTCTTCTTCTTCTTCTTCTTCTTCTTCTTCTTCTTCTTCTTCTTCTTCTTCTTCTTCTTCTTCTTCTTCTTCTTCTTCTTCTTCTTTCTTCTTCTCTTCTTCTTTCTTCTTCTTCTTCTTCTTCTTTTTCTTCTTCTTCTTCTTCTTCTTCTTCTTCTTCTTCTTCTTCTTCTTCTTCTTCTTCTTCTTCTTCTTCTTCTTCTTCTTCTTCTTCTTCTTCTTCTTCTTCTTCTTCTTCTTCTTCTTCTTCTTCTTCTTCTTCTCTTCTTCTTCTTCTTCTTCTTCTTCTTCTTCTTCTTCTTCTTCTTCTTCTTCTTCTTCTTCTTCTTCTTCTTCTTCTTCTTCTTCTTCTTCTTCTTCTTCTTCTTCTTCTTCTTCTTCTTCTTCTTCTTCTTCTTCTTCTTCTTCTTCTTCTTCTTCTTCTTCTTCTTCTTCTTCTTCTTCTTCTTCTTCTTCTTCTTCTTCTTCTTCTTCTTCTTCTTCTTTCTTCTTCTTCTTCTTCTTCTTCTTCTTCTTCTTCTTCTTCTTCTTCTTCTTCTTCTTCTTCTTCTTCTTCTTCTTCTTCTTCTTCTTCTTCTTCTTCTTCTTCTTCTTCTTCTTCTTCTTCTTCTTCTTCTTCTTCTTCTTCTTCTTCTTCTTCTTCTTCTTCTTCTTCTTAATCTTTTTCTTCTTTTGTTCGGTTGAAATGGATTACTTATATCTACGATAGTGTCTACACAAGGGAGATGAATGGTCATAGACCACGAGGCGGACCAAGAAGACGATGGAGAGATAATGTCCAGAGAGACCTGCAGACACTTGTTACCAAATGGAAAAAGAAGGCCTACCAGAGAGGTCAGTGGAGGCGGGTGATATCTGCAGCAATGAACCTCAAGCGCTGGGAACTAAGAAGGAAAATTAACATATACTTTCTCTTTTGCTTCCTACAGCCCAAGCATCACCAAAGGTTTCACTGACTGATGTAGCAGTGGGGGAAACAACCGCAGCCTTCTTCTGGGATCACCTTGCTGTCCAGTATCAGCCGATTTCAGTGACTATCTTGTACAAACAATCACACCAAGACAGTTACCAGACAATGTAAGAAACCATTTATTATCTTTTTGATACGGTGTAATTCAATACAATTTGTAGTGTTTATTACATATTTGTAAATGAGAAAGAAAGAAGCAGCAATCTGATACTCGCCATTCACTGCTGATAGAGACTAAGCACATACAGTAAAACTGTAGACTACCGTCCACGTGAAAACTGCGTTAGCAAAGCGATTGTCGGAGGCAAAAATAACTTCAAAGCTTAACATTCGGCATGCCTATCTTCTGTTTTAGACCGATTGTGTCTTTTATGTCTGTGATCATCTTCGTGCTAGTCGGCCCCTGCTGCTCTTTCTTGGTAAAATGCCTTCCATCTCTCTTCTTTCCAAGCCATTGCGATGTTTCATATGGCTAAAGTACGTCACACAACCTTGCTGAATCATAATAATTATATATCGTTACTTACTTTGAGTTAAATAATGACGTAATTAAATGAGTTAATGCTGGGATCAAAATCACGTCGACCACCTTCTTAGTATGACATTACCACAGTCTGGTATCCAAGAAATGTAGCTGCATACACACACGATGTTCCCCTCAAGACTTGCTTCATCGCCTCTCGAGAGAGGGACAATGTGGTATATGCAGGCGAAGGACAGGGCACAACAGACTTCGCCAACATATAAGCAACTAGACTTTTCAGTGTAGGAAACATGGAGACCTGTCCGTGCAATCTGTCATGTCACTGCAGCTTGGCAACAGAAAATGCTGAGCAATTGCCCCAATACTGTCAACTGTATGGTGCTAACAGAGACGTAATCTGGACGGTTTCAAAGACCATGTTGAGAAAACTCTATGTTAAACGGGGAAATATGGACTGCAGGATGGCTTCTCTAAAGGCTACTGGCCTTCTGGCATAATATTGATCACAGAATAATCAAAGAAGAAAAAGAAGAGTACGAAGTAGTAGTGGAAAATGTTACCATGGCCTGCGAACTGAGCCCAGACCAGCGTCTTGACAGGCAAGACTTTATCACTGTGTCACCAGGATAATTTATAAGTAAATAATGCACTTAACATTGTCACTGGTATATATTAAGATTAACTGTATGTATTTTGACAGGACACACGAGTTGACAGCCAGCAAAACACACGCTGAGCTCCAAAATCTAGATCCACATACAACCTATACGGCACAGCTGGTATTGTTGCTTTCATCAGATACAGAGATGAGATTCCACCCTGTACACTTTGTAACCTTGGATTCACGTGAGTAATCAGCTGTGTTGGGCACATTTTCCATCAGTTGCTAATTGGTTTCGTTAACATCCTTAACTTTAGTATAAACTTGTCTTTCGTGTAGGGTTATAAGGTTCCGATATGGGGGACAAAGAATAGACCCACTGACCATAAACAAGAGTATCGCAATGGGGTGTTTTCAGTCGAAGGCGAAGACATCGTAGCTTAGCTGTAAACCATTTGGTTGGGCTTCTACATTTTTTAATAAGGTTTTTGTTTTTACCAAGCTAACCTGCTTTTGCAAAGTCTCTTATAATTCTGGTTTTGGTTTCATGGATATTTTTTTTCCTTATTTGTTCTTGATAAGATAGGTAGGTTCTGCCCAGTATTTGTGTCAGTGCCACCCACATTGGATGAGGTCGTAAAAAAAAAAGGACTGGTCCTTCTAAGGACTCACAGGAAGTTTTAGGCTGTCATCTTGCAGCTAACGGGACTTAATTAAGCCTGCTGTTTCACCTGACGCAATCGTAACACGCACATCGGCTTATATCTCCTTTTGCCTTTTCTCAGTGAGCCTATAGAGAGTGGCCCCTTTCTAAATTATATTGTTGTTGTTGCAAAATTCGGTGGTTAATTACTATGATATATTTATTTTTACTCTGCTTCATTAGTTGTTTGCACTCACTCACATCATGTGCGCATTGGAATTTGTGTTTCTTAATCTCTAATCAGTCAGTGTATTTTTTTCTCCCTGGAGCTGCCGATGAGCCCACGGGAAGTATATTCAGAGCTCTTAAGACTGGGCGTCGCTGCATTAAGGTAATGTAAGCCCTTTGGGATGGGGTGGGGTGGGGTGGGGTGGGGGACGAGGATGGGCGTTAGTTCCAAACAAGGGCTTCTATGGACAGAATAATTGTGATTCGAAGTCTTAGTGTATTTATTGCAGTCATTTCATTCTTTGTGAAGTGTTAGGTAATTTTTTTTTTGTGTTTTTTTTTTTGGTAATGCTGTTTGCTGATGAAAGCGTGTGGGTTTTTCTGTTATAATTGTAATTGTGTAGGTACACTTCATTCTTTCCAATTGTTTATACCTAAAGTGTAATTAGTTGCTCACTTGCCAACCTGAATTGAACATCCTAACCTGCACATTTTTTGACGAGAGCATAAGAATGCGGTCCGAAATCCTCAGGCTCACGACCCCCCATATCTACACCACCCTAAACAGTGGGCAATGCAGATAGTAATGACAGTCTGACAGCACCACAGCGTAATGGCTACACGTTAACCTGCAGATCTAAAGAACATTTGTTTAAATCCGCAAAAAAGCGAATTTTTTTTTTAAAACTGACCCTTACTCCCAGGTGTACCCAGCTTAAATTTGGTACCAGGTGATGACCTGGGAAGTAAAGGTGTCCGGAATGATGCTGATCCCATCATCCATTCAGCGCTGATTGGTCTATTCAGTAATAACTCTTTCACTATAGTATATTACCCCATGTGCCAAAGGTGCCAAAAAACGTGTCTCCTTTCCCTCCCCTCCCCCCCCCCCTCCTTTCCCAACTACTACAAAAGATCCTTTGTCACACCTTTAGGTATATTGGGCACATAGGACTAGACCTACATTTTATAAACCAATCGCCGTTTGGTGGGTGATTTTGTCAGCTCCACACCGGTCGTCCACCCCCCCCCCCCCCCAGAACTTTCCCTGTACCCAAAACTGGGTGGACCTGGGAAGCAATGTCATTTAAAAAAAAAAAATAAGATAGAAAGAAAAAGAAACTCCAGCTCCAACAGGACCAGAAAGCACAATCTACCGATTCGAAGGAGGGCGTCTAGCCGCTACACCACGGCTACTCCCCACAGCTACAAAATAACATTATAAATTACAATTACGAATGTATGAATGCCATTCATAAATAATTACAAGTTTACAGGGGATTTTTTTGTATTTGTGTGGTCTTGTTTGATTTATGCATGTGCCAATGAAGGCTCTTTAGCTGCAACGTTCACGTTTCATTTGTGTTATATTTTAAGCTGTCTAATCTTCTTTTCGTTCGGTTTGATATCTTTCCATTACACGTTTACAGGGGGCAGTTCAGCAGAATTACTGGTTGGTATTGTCACGGCGTGTGCGGTGACTGCTGTGACAAGTGTTATTTTAACACTGTTCTGTATCATCTGGTGGCAGCGAAGAAGCAGGGGAAAGAATACTGGATTTGAAAATAAGACTTTTGGGGTGAGTTATTGTTCTTATAATAAATCCCCTAGCTAAACAAAAATTAAAGGAGAAACAGAAAATGCCTAATTCTCTCTGTACTATGTCATATGCCTTTCATGGTAAGCAAAAGTGAATGACCCTTTTCCAGGCCTTTCAGGCGTATTGGGTATACAGTTAGTTAGTCTTTCCTCTTGTGTCGAGTGCGGCACATAGGGCAGAGGTCGTGACTCTCCATGCACGGCGGTCCGTTGCAATCCGTTGTAGGTCTTGGATGTTTGAGTGGCCCATGAGCGAGCCTTCCCTGATGATAGTTCTACGTAGGGTTTCCCTTGGTCTTCCACGAGATCTTTTCCCCTGTGGTGTCCAAATGAGGGCTTGGTAAGGAAGTCTTGATTTATCCATTCTAAGGACGTGGCCGACATAGTTCCAGCGGCGTTTTCGTATAAAATTAGACACATACTCTTGCCTGGATTCTTGCCTTATTTGTGTATTGGTTCGGAAATCTGACCATTTGAAATTTAGTATTCTTCTAAGGCATTTATTTTCAAAACTGTCTAATTTTGTGTCTAGAGTTTTCGTTGATTTCCAACTCTCGCATCCATAGGTTAGTACTGGAATCACACAAGAATTGAAGATCTTGAGATACAGTGACAGACCTATATTTTATAGACGAAACGGAATTTGGTGGGTGATATGTTCAGCATCTCGCCTGCCGACTTTACTTCCTAGGACTGCATCTAGTACCCATTCAAGGCTGGGTCGACCTGGGAGACAAAGTCATTTTTGAAAAAAGTCCAGCCCCTATCAGGAGGCGAACCTACGACCTTCCGATCCGCAGGTGAACGTCTAGCCGCTAGATCACGACGGCTCCGACTTTTCAAAGTAGTGAAGTAAATTATCACTGTCTGTTTTATTGGAAATCCCCTCTTATTTCTAACTGTTTTCTCAGAAACCCTCTTTTATTTCTGACTGTTTTATTGGAAACCATATTTCATTTCTGACTGTTTTATTGGAAACTCTCTTTTATTTCTGACAGTTCTATTGGAAACCCCTTCTTATTTCTGAGTGTTTTATTGGAAACTCTCTTTTATTTCTGAATGTTTTATTGGAAACGCCCTCTAATTTCTGACTGTTTTACTGGGAATCACCTCTTATTTCCGACTGCTTTATTGAGAACCCCTTCTTTTTGCTGACTGTTTTTATTGGAAACCATATTTTTTTCTGTTTTATTGTCTTCTTCTTCTTCTTTGAAAGAAGAATAATGTTTAATTGTAAACCCGTTTCATTTCTGACTGTTTTATTTGAAACCCCCTCTTCTTTCTGACTGTTTTATTGGAAACCCCCTCTCATTTCAGTTTTATTGGAAACCCCCTTTTATTTCTGACTGTTTTTTTTTTTTGGAAATCCCCTTTTATTTCTGACTGTTTAATTGGAAACTCCCTCTTATTTCTGACTTTTATTGGAAACCCACTCTTTTTTTCTGAATGTTTTATTAGAAATCCACTCTTATTTATGACTGTTTTATTGCAAATCCCCTCCCATTTCTGGCTGGTTTTTTTCTGTCTGTTTATTGGAAACCCTCTCTCATTTCTGACTGGTTTATTTGAAACCCACTCTTCTTTCTGACTGTATTTTTTATACCTCGAGAAAAATAATAAGTAGGTGGGCATACTGAAAACAACCTGCGATATCCTGACAACATATTGTTGCCCGCTGAAAAGGAAACACTAATGCGAGAAATGATGGATATAATCATAACAGTAAATCAAAATAAGGGTCTCAGTTTAAATGGCAGTACAACTGAAGTAGAAAACATTATAAATAAAATGGACCTTCCAAAATGCAGCATCAGTCTAAATGGAACAATCTTCCATGCAGGTGATACTGTAATAAATAACTTGGGCACCCTGATAACAGCAGGCGGAAGATGTATCAAAGAAGCTGAATGCAGAACAGCTCAAATAATTGCAGAATTTCACAAAATGATGAATTTCTGTGCAACCTTTCCTTGTCTATTTAGGCGAGAAAGAGAATTCGTTAGAGCTTTACAGATTATGTCGCCGTCGGTGGCTTAAGCGGTGCGAACGCGCTTCATAATGCCGGGGTGCTGGATTCGATCCCAGCTGAGTTTGTTTCGACAGTGGTACCGAGAGCTGACTGTTCAATGGCAGTGGCAAACTACTGAATGTAAAATTTGCCTAGAAAAACCACAACAGCCCAAAAAATGGATGGGGTTGTTACTGCAACGTCATGTACAGGATATGCGAATAACTTGTTTTTACAGATCCTAGTTTTATATACCGAAAGGAATCAATGACCGTTGGCCAGTTAGTGAAAATTTAGGGAAAGCGTCTGAGGTGAAGTTTATAAACGAATGATAAGACAACTCTGGACAAATAAGAACGGTAATGATGGTGGCTTTAACTCTTTGAGACCCAAGGAACGCATCATACGTTCATAGGTTTCTACCTAGAAGCCCAATGAACGCAAGATGTGCTGATTTTACGTCTCTCTTGACTACACTTTAGGTCTCTGATGCTAAACCCCCTGGGACTCAAAGAGTTAAAGAAGACTCCCGAAGAGAATGGATTTCCCATATCAGGAGGAGACAATCTACATCCATTGGTCACATCAGGAGAAGCGGAAAACTGGAGTACATCTTTACAGTGGGCAACTTGGTTAAGAAAGCAGTAAGAGGGAGACCGAGAGAGAAGATGCTAGGCAGTTTGATATTATGGCATGGAAGACTATCAAAGTCAGCACTGATTGAAAGTATCCGAGACAGAAAGTCGTAGAAAGATTTGGTTAATAATGCCACCCGACGTGGACTGTAAGAACAAGAATGTCCCCGTTGGCATGTTTTCAATTTTGTGGAATACCATAGTTTTCTAGACCTATTAGCGGTCGGTTTGTGATGTAGGGATGTCAACACAAAGTAGGAGCTTTTAGGCTGGGTCGTCCTAGGAGCCAATGTAAATTTCTAAAATAATCTGAACTTATGAAATTATTGGGGAAAAAAAAAAAACACTTTATAAGATTGCCTTTATGTATTACAGATTCAGCTTGAAAACAACAATATGGAGGCCAGCACAGGACCTGGATCGAACCCTGCAGTCAACTAAGCTAACGGATGTCATTGTTTTCTTCTCCAGCTTCTGTTTTCTTACATTTGCTAGATTTAGTATTATAGACATTAACTTTCATTGCGCGCAGAGCTAGTAAATAATGGAAAGCATGTTTGACGACTATTTGGACTTTGAATACAGTTTTGGACAATACAAGGTGGAAATAATGTTATGTTTGTTTTAACATTATACGAAATCTCAAAATTGAAGAGAGTGGTAAAGAAATAAAACACAATGTTCTTAAGAAGTTAAGTTGTTTAGTAAGTAAAGTA
This sequence comes from Candidula unifasciata, assembly GCA_905116865.2. Classification (NCBI taxonomy): domain Eukaryota; kingdom Metazoa; phylum Mollusca; class Gastropoda; order Stylommatophora; family Geomitridae; genus Candidula; species Candidula unifasciata. The sequence goes on along the minus strand of CAJHNH020008454.1, from coordinate 8,487 downwards.
AAGAATCACTTTCCACACCTCCAAGCGTATCGAGTACATGGTGCTAGACCTATATTTTAAAGACCAATCGGCACTGGATGGGTGACGTGGTCAATATACGCCGGCCGCCTTTACTTTCCCGACTATACCTGATACTCTTTTAAGGCTAAGTCGACCTGGGAGCCAAGGTCGTTTTTGAAAAGAAAAATGCGCCTCCGGCAGGACCCCAACCCAGGACCTTCGAATCCGCAGTCACAGCGTCTAGGCGCTACGTCACAGCGTCTAGGCGCTACGTCACAGCGTCTAGGCGCTACGTCACAGCGTCTAGGCGCTACGTCACATCGTCTAGGCGCTACGTCACAGCGTCTAGGCGCTACGTCACAGCGTCTAGGCGCTACGTCACAGCGTCTAGGCGCTACGTCACAGCGTCTAGGCGCTACGTCTCAGCGGCTTCCAGTTGTTTAGTAAAGCTGTATACATATTATAGATGTACACTATGATCTGTTGTCAAACGTTTGCTGTCTGTTACCTTGATCTAAAGGAAACGAAACTTACATTTGGTTATAGTCGTCTTGTATATAATCCAGTTCCAAGATTGTAATTATATTTAAAACTTTAAAATGTAAATTTCTTCTATTATACTTATATTGACAACTAATTCTATTGTCTGCCATATTCGTATACTTAAATTATGTTTAAACAGAACAATTACTGGATTCGGTAGATTGTTTTGTAAAATGTGTCAAAGTGCCTTTTATAGTATTTGCTGATAGTTAATTACATGTTGAATCATTATTGTTATTCTTATCAAAAGTTGAAACTGGTTCACTGTAGACATGATTGTTGTATACTCGTTTGTATGGATCACGAATTTTAGTTTTTGATACAAAGTAATATGTTGCTAAAGCATTTTATTGTTAAGCAATGTTTGTTCCGGTTACAGCTGTGGTGACAGTTCTTGAACTACCGTACATATTTATTGTGGAAAATAATCATCAAGTTTTTTGCTGACAAGCTAAAGAGAGAATGTCTCCTCACAAAACTTCATAGTTAACATCTTCTTCTGTATTCGTCTTTTTAAAACCCTTTGTCACCCTGGGTTATGATTTACACCTAGACTGCCATATCTGGAAGCTCTTAAATAGTCGCCGTTTACCAGATGCTTTTTGAAGAGCAGTGCATCTATTCTTTTCCCTCTCTTTACTAAAATGGGACCCCGGAACCCACAGAGGTTATCAGTTTAAGAAATGAAGTATTCTTATATCAGGATATTCAACTGGCAGCCAGTGGGCCAGATCTGGCCTGCGAAGGCCTAGCGAGTAGCCCGCTGATCATTACTGTTTGTACTGCATTATGGGTCTTTCTATGTTAAACCTTGGGCATCTAGTCTATGACGATACCTAGTTTCACACTTGTGGTCTCTGTCAGCTTAGTTGAATAGCCCTGCCCTATGTGATGCGGATCATATTTTTTCCAAACCACTAACAAAACAACTGTCCAATATCGCTTCTCTTGATCTCTTTCTGTCTTTCTTCTCTTTCAGCTTTTCCATTTTCACAATGCTCTCCAATTTTCTTCTTCTCAAAACCTTGACAAAGAATTTATGTTAAACAAATTAACATGTATTTACTAGCGTCCATAGAAAGAAAGAATGTAGACTGTTTATTTCGGAATGTGAGTTATCAGTCCTCTTCGTGAGTTTTGTCCTTTAAAAAAGTTTTATTATGTTTTCTGTTTTGTTAATAGTGTTCTTGACATTTTCTTCTTCAATCCACACACACACACACACACACACACACACACACACACACACACATGTATCTATATATATATGTGTGTGTGTGTGTATTTGTGTGAATGTGTATGTGTGTGGAGATATAACTTATTTGTTTTATGCAGGAACTGCACGCCATCTGTTTTATAAATATCCTATAATATGCTCACATCGGTTAATAGACATTAGAGATGACCCCCAACCCGGCTTGTGCCGGGGGCCCTAAATATAGCCTGGCCATAAATATGGCCGAACGGCTGAACGCGGTTTCTGGGACCTCTCCAAGGGTGATTCTCATCCGCGTGGTGGCACCTTGTGTCACTAGTTGTTTATCGCTCTGTGTGATGTCCTGATGGGGTAAAAAGTCAGCCAGTCAGACCTCATATAGAAAAGCACACATGATAATATTTTTGGATTGGCATTTTTGTAAAAGTCATGTTTTATTATATTACGCAGACATATTTATACTGACATGTGCACATGTGCACAACATGAACACAATACTATATACAAGTATATATTTTAAAAAGGATATTTAGTGTTATATCATTTTATAATATATTGACACTGTTTTATTGTGGTGATATTTGTTGTAGTAACCCATGTGCTAAAAAATAATATCGCCAAAAATATTTAATTTGTTAACAACAATTTATGCTGTGATGTTGAAGTTAACTGGGTATTTTACTATTTATTCATCATCCAATAGGAGGTCCTTGACATAACGTTGCTCTCATTAAAAATAAAAAAATTGTTTCCTCGCTAGCTCTCCCGTCCATGTCTAGAATGTCAACTTGTTTTTAATTTCGGTGCTTTATTTATATCCTACCCCGAGATGACGCCACAGGATAGTCCAACATTTCAGAGGGTGTTTAGACTGGGTTTTCCGGCTTTTTGATGTTTTTAACCACCGCAAAACATCTAGAACTTTCCCTAACCCCAACTCACCTACGTCCCACTAAAGAGTGCATTCTAGGTTCCACGACTGAATGCAGTCTGTCTACAAGCCCCTGAAATACTAGACTGTCACATGACCTGTGGATTTCCCCTGTTTAGTGTAGGATATTAATAAAGCACCTTAATTTCTATGCCATTTGCGGTCTGTGGGACAAAATTAAGGGGTTCGTTATATTATTCACACAAAATCCTAACCTATGGAATGCAATCAATCCTTTTTGTGATTATTATATTTATAAATTATAATAATTCTTCATCTGCGTTCCTCAGACAAGAATGGATTGTCACATACAGCATCTCACGAATGGATCCCCTAACCTTTATCTTTGTGCCAGATCATATAGGTGTCCAAGGCAACGAGCGTGCAGATTATCTTGCATACACTGCAGTTGCTATTGCTGGACCGGTACTGCACAGAAGCGATGTTATCAATGCATTGTGCAGGACATACAGAGAAGACACACAGCAAAATGCATGACACCGTATCCCTGTCTAGGCTCATAGACATGGTGCTAGCAGTCTGGAACTGTAAGAAAGAACATGACACCAAGAGAACAAGACGTTTGACTTCTTCTTCTTTTACAATAATTCTGTCAGAAAACTTATATCAGGAGGCCGGTAGCCTTTACGAAAGCTATCGTGCAGTCCATATCTTCTCGTGTACCATACAACTTTGTCTTCATTGTGGCTGGAACAGGCCAAATTGCGTCTCTGTTGTCAGCATACAGTTGACAATGTTGGGTCACATGCTCAGCATTTTCGGGTGCCACGCTGCCTGGACACGTCTCCTTGTTTCCTACACCAAAAAAGGTTGAACATATGTTGACGAAGTCTGTTGTGCCCTGTCCTTAGTCTGAATATAATACATTGTGCATCTCCAGAGAGGAGATGGAGCGAATCTTGAGGAGAGAATGACATTTGACTGATCAACACGAAACATGCTGCATCAATTGTTTTATTTAGACTTGTTGGGCTTTGAGTATTAGATCGCCGCACTTGAAGATCTGTTTGGAATGCTGTGAAGATAAACCTCGCTGTTGCCTGTTTTTTGCAGGGGGGTCTGTGGCATATCTTCTAAACAAAGAGTGCGATTCCTAGGTCTTTTTAATAGTTAAACCATTGCTCTGTGTGACGTTTGTTTTCGAAGTGACTGCGCAGTGGTAGGCTTACACATGTTCTAGTGGTTAGCCGCAGAGCCGTGGTTACACTTTTGCTACCCAACAGGAGAACATTTGCTCAAAGCCACACCAGAAAGAAATTGTTGTACTTGACCGTAGCTACAAGGTCGACCTCGGCTAACGGATCTTAAATGTTTTGCAGTCAGTTCCTATTGCAGAGCCTCTTAAGCTGTGTACACTATAACTATATCTTACAAGTTAATGAATTTTAGAAGTAATGTTAATAGCGTAAGAAGAGTGCTTAAACAATGCAGGAGTGTAAAGCAAACAGATATTTTAACAGATGCCCTATGTCTATGCAATGAGATTGTATTTTAAAGACGGCGAGATTTGCAATAACAGTCAATTTATTATAAAATAAGACAAATCAATGCACATTCTGTTGCCAAAACTTGGTCATACATAACCGTTCTTCAAAAGTTCAATGAATGAAACCAGCTGCTTTTTAGTGGAGTTTAAATTGCTGGTCAGGGCAACAATAAGGTCCTTAGAATAGTTGAGTTTGGTCTAATGAGATACATATGGTTGGATTTTGTTTGCGGTGTTTGTGTGTGTGTGCGCACGCGCACGCGTGTGCGTGTGTGGAAGAGGGTAGAGGGGCCTGATGTTATAAATTTCAGTTTTTCATAACTATAGGCGATTATCTAGTTTGGCATTTAAGCGGCTTCTGATATTAATTTTGATGGCTGTATAAACAGAGAATTTTGCTTCACAAACAAACGTAGCTAATTAAGGCAGCACTATCAATTTTGCATTCTTGGATAACATTTTGAATCCTTCTTCTAAATACTACACACACACACACACACACACACACACACACACACACACACACACACACACACACACACACACACACAAAACACAAAAATATGTTGACCTTTGGTGTTGAAACGTGATTTTTAGTTCGGTGTAAGAAATCAAATCTATGAGAACCCTGTATTCCGCTGAGTTTTTACTACTGAGTACCAAAACATTCAGGACCCACTTATAGACAGCAAGTACCTTCTCTTGCACTTCAAAATTAGCGCTTGTTGAGCCTTGTCTCTCCATCTTGCGCTACAGTAATATTTAGAGCTAGTGGCAGCAGAATTACTTAGTAGAGAAAACGTTAAATTGAACTTGACACATTTCTTTCAAGATTGTAGTTTTCAGCTTTTTTAAAATTTAAATCTTGTATTTCATTCCACACTTTTATTCTCCTGGAGCTGCTCCTACAAACCTGGGAAGAAAACACGAAGCAACAGTTGGTAACCTCTGTTCTATTAGACAGCTGGTTTGTGAAATGCCGTGCCTTCATATGTGCTATGTGGTTTACAAAGTATTAAGTAATTATCAGTGGCGAGGCGTCATCAATTCGCATATGTAAACAAGTGTAGGCAACGATTACACTGAAAAAGGCCTCTCATGATATTCGCCGCCACGTCCCTTAGTAGTTGAAAATAGGAGAGCACAGCTAGCCTTGAGTAGTGGTAACTGTAGCTTTTACATGTTACAGTTTCAGCATACGTGGCGTAAGCATGCAGCAAGAATTCGTTTCTCTTTGTTCGAGACATAAAGGGAGTGGCGTGTCTGTAATTAAGGTTTTGAAATATAGGTTAGTTACGTATCCTTTACAGGACGTTGCAGAACCAACCCCAACAGCCTCAGGCTGTTGTGTGGTTTTTCTAAGCAAATCTACGTCCAGTAGTTTGCCAATGCTTGCTGACCGGTCGGCTTTCTTGATACCACTGTCGAAACCAACGCAAGGCGCATGGCCTGCAGCTGGGATCAAACCCGGCATCCCGGCATCCCGGCATTACGAAGCGTTCGCATCGAATTAGCCACAGAGACGACGTTTGTAAAATATAAATACTTAAATTGTCTTCTTCCTCTTCTAAAGCATTCCGAGTTCATTGATACTAATATCATCCGCCTCCACTCCCCTCTGTAACTGATTTTCTCTTTTGAGTTGGTGATTCCAAGTGTTTGTAGGTCTGTCTGCCAATTTATATTATCTTTCCGCCGTATATTTGATCTGCTTCATGGTCTTAACCGATAGAACTCTTCTATGTACGCAGTATTTATTTCTCTGTTATCTGCTCTTCTGTCTGTATTCCTCAAACTATTACAGTCGGTTAGCCTTCACGATAGATAATTATGTCTCAAAAATAGACAGTCATTGCTAGACCTCGATTCGCTACACCACGGTGACTCCCCAAAAAGTTACTTGCATATAATTTACAGGATTTTGAGGAACGAACTCCAGCCTTTTTCAAGCTGTTGCGGTTCCTATAGGCAATTTTTTTTTTCAGTAATTTGCCATTCTTTCTGAACGGTCGACTCTCGAAACCACTGTAGAAACCAGCACAAGACTGTTGCCAAACAACGGCAGTTGGGATGGAACCCGGCACCCCGGCATTAGGAAGCTCGTTCGCAATGCCTACGCAACAGATATTCTCTAAAAGTTGAACTCAGGACTTGAACCCAAGAACTTCTGAGGGTGTTAAGCGGATGTGATAACCACTACTCTGTGGACGACTAAACATAATTGTACCTCCACCATAATGAAGGTTGCCTGTAGTGACTATTTTCATCCACTAATGTCGTTGGAAACAAATTACTTGTTAAGGCCACAATCTCTGCAGCTTTAGGACTTTAACTCGACGAAAGCGACGAGAATTTTTGTGTGTGATGCTAAAACTGCCAATGGCAGCAATCAAACCCTGCTACATCGAGGATTATGAAACGCTCCCACTAACCCCTAAGCTGCAAAGTTTAGTTACAGATACATTTGGGCAGTTCAGATGAGTAGTGTATAAATGTACAAATACTTAGAAAGTGAAATACTATTTCAAATGTTAATTACTGTTGCTTAAGTTAATGTGGCAATTAAACATGTTGTAAAACATAAGATCTTGACTTTATTTATTGTCCACATGTGAGATGCAATATTTTTGTTATTTGAAGCTCCACCCTGGCTTCTATAGGGAACCCTGAATATAGCCAGGCCATAAATATGGCCTAGGTCATAGATATGGCGAAAACGGCTAAAATGGGTTTCTGGGACTTCTTCACGGGTGATCCTCATCCGCATGTTGGCACTTTGTGTCACCAGGTGTTTATCGTTTGTTAGATGACCTGGTGGGATACAACTTACCTACCTACTGTATTAATAAACGTAGTTTTAACCAGTGCACATTTGATTACGAGCTATGTTACATTTCCTCTAGTACACTCCAGGCAAATCTATAAGTGCTAAGAACCTTCCTCCCTTCTCCATCTCTTAATCATATACATCACTGCCTAACAGTGGGAGCTATTTCTTGGCGGGCAAGACCCTTCATGTGTCTATTATGTTTCTTTTCTAGCTCTCTAATTCTTTCTATGAGCGCCGATCAATACATTTTCTGTTACTTTATTAATATATATTATTATTCTTGCACTTTGCTATGTTGATCCTTTCCTCCAAATCTTTCTATGCATGAGAAATACAAACTGACCTTCTTTTTTCTTTAGAGCATTCGTCATCATATTTGACCATATACTTATGTAATGATCAATGCCAGAGTATATGATGCGTTTATTTCTCTATCCCATAATATCGTTCAGACTCACGATATCTTGGGCTTGTATTAACATCATATTTCCTGTTCTGGTTAGTCATTTTCATAACATCTCTACTAAATGTGAATTATCCTTTTCTCATAACCGTAAATTTGTCCGGTATGGGTTTTCATTATTGTAGTGAGAAAAGGCAACGGTCAGGTAGGTACAGATACTTGACAATCAGAAGGTTGATTTTTATTTTGCATCGAAAACAAGGACATTCAATACAGATAACGCAGTTAGATTTACAAGTAATAAACGTCTTCCTTATGTTCTAAGTGTAGACATAATGTGCGCAGAGACGTCGATTGTGACAACATAACACATCTCCGGTGATGTACATATCCGATCCCATCCGATATAATAACATATCTGCCAACGCCAAAATTCATCCCGGTCCGCCAACATCCAGGTATTTTGGAGACAATCGCTCTGATGAAAGCTCCCTTGCAAAGCCGCATGGCACGTTGCCTTCTCTTTCTCGGCTTGGAAACTTTCATACCGCTAGTTTCCATGATGAAGGAGCGGTTGACCTTTATTTTTCAACATAATTTTCACTAAAAGGTTTATTTGGTCATCGTTTTGTGAGATGACATTTTTCGTTATTTGAAGCCCTACTATGGCTCTTGCCAGGGGCCGCAATATAGCCCGGCCATAAATGTGGTCTAATGGCTGAACGTGGTTTCTGGGACCTCTCCACGGGTGATCTTCATCCACAGGGTGGCACTTTGTGTCATCGGGTGTTCATCGCTTGTGTGTTGTCCTGGTGGGGTAAAAGAAGATAGATAGATTCACTAAACCCCATTTTCACTTCACATTTAACTTCTGCATCATTCGCGAAATGTCTTCCGCCAAGGTGGGTTTTCAGCGGACCAAAAAGGTGAAAATAGTTAAGCGCTAAGTCAGGGTGGTAAGGTGGATGTTCCAGAAGTTCCCACCCTAGACGGTTAATTTTCTGCTGCGTTAACCGAGCCATGTGTGGTCTGGCATTGTCACGAAGGAATAGTACTG